>CM046835.1:23104519-23163625 GCA_025618425.1 Heliocidaris tuberculata
GCAAGTATGGTAAATGGTTGCACACAAAAAAAAAACACAAAACAATGGGGAAACATAGAAATAATTCCAAGTAAAGCTGCACAGTTTAACACGTAACAGATACATCTTTAAAAAAAAGTTTTTAAAAATAAAAAGAACTATGTCCAAATAAAATCATCCTTCGACAATTCTTCTATAACATGCGTCTTGCGTTCATTTCCAATTATATTGCTTTTTAATCATTTAAAACACCCTTCAGAAATCTTTTTAAACACATTTCTGGAGCAAATGTGTCAGTCCCTGAATGTACACTAAATAAACGTAGATCCCCCTAAAAGATGGTTTGTCTTGGTAACTCGTAGCAGGGACATACTTAGTGACGATATATCAATGTCCCATCCAAGTAGCATTTAATAGACCCTAAGCCCGGCTTGAGAACACGATTAAAACACAGCAAGTGTGTCGTTGGGCGACGGATTAAGTGCATTTCTTGGAGTGCGCCCTTCAGACTACACATCTGGCTCTCAACGCGTCCTCCCGAGTTAAACATTAGCCACGGTAAACGTTGATTGGATGGAATGATTGATCACGTGGTCAGGGTAAAACCACAGCGCGCCACTGTCGGAAGTTGGTATAAGCGATAAATGAATCACGGCAGAGTTAGATATAAAGAATGAGTGAGAGAAATGAAATGTTTGAAAGATATAGGGTGATAGAGAGTGTGCGTGACAAAGAGAGAGAGGGGGGGGAGAAAGATATATATATATAGAGAGAGAGAGAGAGAGAGAGAGAGAGAGAGAGAGAGAGAGGGAGGGGGGGGGGAAGAGACAGACCGTGAGAGAAATATCATGGACCTCTCTAGTAGGTCCACTTGGAAATAGAAATAGAGCACATGAACAATCTTAGGACATACATATCATTTAAGCCAGTGGAAATTTTTGGAAAGATTATCATGAATACATGTATCTTTTTAAAAAAAATTGAAGAGCAATTTTTTTTTTTTTTTTTTTTTTTTTTTAGTAACTTCACAATTATTTGCTTACTTCATATTTGAAAGTCTTAAAGATGAAATAATAAACTAAACCAAAAACAACCAACGTCTAAAAACATCAGAGATTTTTGATGGAGATATCACTTTTGTAATGATGTTTTTGTTTGTTTGTTTATTTGTTTTACCCATATTATCTATTGATTTACTCGTTCTTCAATTTATTTTTGAGACTTCTTTGTATGGGAACTCAAATAAAAGGAAAACGCTTCTTTAAGGACATTTTGAACCGAGGTAGAAGAAAACTAGCACCAGTGGTAAAAATATAGTACACACAGGATGCAGCGTAACTTTATTGTTTGGTGAATACGCTTTGTGAAAATTTTATGCCCTAGTGATTTTATACTAAATCTTTTCTCAAAAAGAGGTTACGTTGTTGCAATACTGACATTACTCAATCTCACTTTCATTTTTTTTTTGAAAAGTAAATATCAAATAACAGAGAAGCAATCTACAATATAGGGCCTTGTGGTAGGGGAAAAATAAGAGTAAACGTATCTCAGTGAACTTAAATTCGAAGGAACCAAGTGACATTTTGCACAAAGGTTGCGGTGTATTACCTTGAAATATTTCTTGTTGCATGCTGAAGCTTTTTTACCACAGGGATTTTACAGTCCCTTTTCTAAAGGGGCTCTTTTTTCACAAACTCCCATCTCATTTTCTAATTTGTAAATCTCATTTTTCTAATTTGTCAATCTAATTTTGTCGAATTTGTCAGTCTTAAATGGAACAAACCAAATTACTTTATGTAGTAAACATAATCGCCTTTCTTTTACATTTTCTTCTATCCTCTTTAAGAAGAAGGAAAAGGAAAAAGAGAAGGAGAGGAGGAAGAAGAAGAATAGGGAGAAGAAAAAAGAGAAGAAGAAGAAGGCGGAGGATAAGAAGATGAGAAAATTTTAAAGTAATAATAGGCACGTAGTCACCTTTTTATCAAATAAAAATTCCTGAAATCTCTAGGTAAATGAGATTTTATAAAAACTGAAGCTGGACTACGTGTTTTGTATTGCTATTTTATTCTGCTACACGTCTTGGAAGCTTTTCGATTTGATACAATGTATGATTTTTTTAAGTGCAAAGTTAACAATGCATAATTGAGTGAACGGCCGGGGCGTTTTACATACATTAATTTGTATGGGTGTTGTAATCGGTGTAACGTCAAGGGAAGAATAATGGCAGGTAATGGCTTTTCTAAGAGTTATGAAAATTGGTTTTGCCGTGAATACCCGGTAGAAATAGGTCCCCCACTTTCTGAATAAAATGATATTTTGCAGTATCACTCACGGGGGAATTGACAGAGTAGTTAATTCAGCTATTGAGCTTAAAACATCATAGGGTAATTGGACATGTCAATGAACGCTTCACAACAATGACAGCTACAACGAAGATACCGGCGTATGTGCCTGCATCCAGACTAAAGGTCAAGAGGTCAAAAATAGATGCGCTCAGTATTTTTGGATAAACCCAGGTATACTATGATTTATATACTAAAAGGCTAGTCCAGTAACTTTCATGAACATATAGTTGTTATTAAGGTGATGATGGTGGTGATGGTGATGGTGATGATGATAATTATTGTGGTATTGATGATGATGATGATGATGATGATGATGATGATGATGATGATGAAAATGATGCTGATGATGAAGGCTTGTCCAATAACTTTCATGAACATAGAGGTGACAACGGTGATGATGCGGCTGATGATGATGGTGATGATGATGATAATGGTATTGATGACAATGATGATGATGATGGTGGTGGTGGTGATGGTGATGATCATCATGATGATGTCGATGATGATGATAATGATGATGATGGTGATGATGATGATGATGTTGGTGATGATGATGGTAGAGGTGATGATGAACAGTTGGATATGATGTTGTTAAAAGAATATAGAAGACGAAGATAGTCAAGATGACGAACTTGCTAAAATAGTAAAGAGCGTTGTCCTGGACAGAAACAACCATAAAACACACAGAGTAACAATTATTGATTACATAAATAAGTTAGATGAGACATATTTTTGAATACACCATTTACTTTTCATCATATTCGGTGAGTGGTTTTGTATTTCCTAAAAATGCACTCTATCGCGAGCAGAACCTGTTGACCAGAAAAGCACCGAGGAAATGATCCGACTTTGTGGTTACATGTATTCAGTTTCACCACAGCGTGAATATAAATCACGTCTAGACGTTGCACATGTCCCAGATCATCAGTTTTCTATGCTGCCGCCGGTAGAACTTTTTCAACAAAGATAATGCGATTCAAATCAAAACGGCGTTAAAGAGCTGGCGAAATGGAGCCCGGTCATGGCGGTTTGTTTTTGGCGCACAGAGAGTGGGACTATTTGCCGATCGTGCCACAAAATGAATAATCGCCTCTCTTCTTTGCGAGATAAAAGAATTTTAAAAGGCAGAGATAGATTGGAGGGGGAGACAGGTGAAACGGCAGGAAAGTACGAACTTGCGATGTTAGGTCGAACATTAAGCAATTTCAGAATCCCACCGCTGCCGCGTTCGTTTAAGAGAATTGGAATTCTGTGGATTGGATTTTGGTGGGATCGCTATTTGATATCGACGTCTTGACTACCGGCGGCTCAACGACATGGGTGCATTTTAGCGGAGTCGTCTTTATCTGTCGAAATGTCTTTTAAAAAAGTATCAGCGAGGATCCACTTACAGAGGAGAAGGAGGCGGAAGGAAGGCTGGTGAATTTAAAGAGATATTGGGGGAAGATATAGACAGGTGTGAGGTTGTGCAAGATTGTGCTGTCTGCTTCGCGGTCACAATGTGTCGATTTATGGCACTATTAAGATTCAAGGCACGACGGTCCGATACACGCCAGATGTTTTGGCCCCGTTCCATACTTTATGCATGTATGTTCATCTTTCATCTGGACAATCGAGTTGACGGTGATAACGAGCATCTATTTAGTGCTGTTTAGAAAATCGAATTATTCACTTTTTTAGTGATCTTTAATCTCTTTGGGTTATGTGACAATAAGAGGACTAAATGTGTAAATTATGTGCATTGGTTTAAAGCATGTTAACAATAAAACCAGACATCCCGTCGTGCAATGTCTCCTTAATTTGCCAAACACGATTTTAAGGGTTTAAACACCTGCCTGTGAATGGGTACCTAGATAAGGTATTTTAACTGCAGTTTTGTCACTTGGCCCCACTTGTTAGTGTATTCATTGCATTGCTGAGAACGGCAGCTGGATCGAACCCAATGCTAATAAATCTCATACAAAGACTTATTCTACATTAGATAATCATTGAGCTATACTGAAATAGTGAATATAACGTACGGTAATAGAACGGGAAAATGAAATAACATGTCTACATCTATTAAGACAAAGCCCAATGAAAGAGAGGAAAATAGAGAACGTTGCGATTTTATCGAACGGAATATGATTATGAAACTTGAATGCCGAGGGAATAAACATAATACTTGTTTACAAAACGGGGATCTTATGGTTTTCCAAATGGAATAATTTTTATTGAACGTAGAAGCCGATGGGAAAGCATGATGGATGTGAATTTTATAAGAGTCTTATGGTATCCCCAAAAACTCATTTCAATTGTAATAAGCGTTAGTTAGAAAGCATGGGGAATGTAATTGGGTATATATCAATACATTTTCTAAAGGTCATCATTAATCATCATTCTTTTGCAATGCTTCTTTCATGGAAATTGCAATAACAACTTATCAGTCATCATTTAGACCGCGTAAGACTTGAGCCTGACTGTTCGTTTACATGCAATGTCACGTCGATGTCGCCTGCTGGTTTACTGCTAAGTTGCTATTCCTGCTAATTTTCTATTTCATTGTGATAAGGCACATGTCTCGTCTTAATCAGGTCAACAACAAAACAGCAAAAAGCTTCCAACTTGACTTGTTTTCCACGAGGTTAGCACACACAAAATAGGCCTAGGCTACGAACACGAATTCTCCAGCGAATACGGAGCTCTATACGGCTTCAGCTCTTAATTCTGTTTACTCAATCGCGTTTATTCTGACTGTCACTAATAATTCCCTCTTTTCCTGCGGCGTTGCGCATTACTCAGAAATGCATCTTACATTTTCCTTTCCGGACAAGTGGAGTAAAGATTATGTCATGCTCGAATTACTCAAAAAATATCAAATCACAGATTATCTAAGCTAAGCTGCTACAGGGACATTGCGTCACTGTGCCCAAGCCGTGAGGGACTACTGCCTTTCATGCCAGATTCTAGGACCTGTAATGATTACTCAGATTATTTTTTGTGTAATATATATCACAATCTTCCTTTGCATCTCATTTCATTTCAGTAGATTGTTTTTATAGCCGTGCAACTTCATAATCGGTGCAATTTCTCGGATTCCTTTACGCCTGGCTCACTTTCAATAGCCCAACCAAGGTCGTCGATTGCTCACCCTATCGTCATCACCTATTGACAACCGATCGAGATCGAGTCAAGGAGTTTGATGAGCGTTGTGTCATGTATACTTCCTTCCTGCACAAAGAGCTCTCCGTTATTGAACAAACATGGTTTATATAATATGGGACTGCGGAGTTGATCACCATTTCTTGACCTGTCAAATTCACGCTCCAGCTTGTATTCTAGTGAAGTTCAAACATAGTGTACAATAAACAACTTTATGAGGGATCACCAACCCCTTACAATTATTGTACCCCAATCTCTCTTCCACCTCCCTGGTTTAACCTAGTCATGGACCATTGAACTTCACTTTATCTTTTTACAGTTTGCAAGGTTATAAAGGAAAATATGAAATTGCTACTAGAAAAATAATTTCATGTCTAGTGTGAGAAAAATAAACGGACTCGTAACGTCATGGACATGACAGGGATTTTGTCCTATAAAATAATTGCACAAATAAATTAGTTTGTTTGTCTTTCGTCTTTATTTTTCAATATTTTTTTGGTCACTGAACATCCTCAATCCTAAATTCAAACTCATCGTCTGCTGCTGCCCCTTTTATGGGTTCTTTTAATTGATAGCTGATAATAGTTTATCCAAAAATAGTGTTACGAGATAACTTTACGGGAAAATAGGGTTTAGTCTTTTTTAAATCAATCATTATTTCTTCTGCATTTCATTTATCCTCTTTTCATCATCTTCCCCTTCTTCTTCTTGGTATTCTTTTTTCTTCTTCTTCTTCTTCTTCTTCTTCTTCTTCTTCTTCTTCTTCTTCTTCTTCTTCTCCTTTTCTTCTTCTTCTTCAGCTTCTTCCTTTTCTTATTCTTCTTCTTCGTCGTCTTTTTCTTCTCCTTCATCTTCAGCTTCTTCTTCCTTCTCTTTTACTCCTTCAAGTCTTTTCTTTTCCATGTTCCTTTTGCATCTCATGTCGCTGATTAGATTAAGTGAAAACATTTGCCCGGGGGTCTTAAAAAATGCGGCTCTATTCATTACAACACTCGTATGGTTAACTAAAGCATCCACCTGCCAATCCTGCAAGAAGATAAGTAAGAGAGCATGACCTAAGGATATGCCAGCCGAAACACATACATCAACAATCAATTCGGCTAATATAAATGGATATTAATGGAGATACACCCTAGGGCTGTTCCGCTACTCAATGATACCTCATACATCAGTCACGTGAGGAGATGGAATGCGGCGGGGGTGGGGTGGGGGAGACTTCCTTTTTCTTGATAAAGTTCCGCCCCCTGGCTTCCTGCCCCATCATGGCCCTTATACATATTATATACGAGATCTTATAATAAAGAGGTGGAACGTCCTTTAAGAAAATTCACGCACTTTGCTTATTTTTAACAGTGTATTAAATTACGTACGGGAAGTTGTACCTGTATTAAGCCTATGGAATAAGAGAATTCAGTAGTCAACGGGTTAATAGTATATTATCTAGATTTTAAAAAAAATTCTTGGGAATCTGTCAGGTTTTACAGGTGGCAGCTATGGGAAATCTTAGGCTAGAAATGTCATTTTTGAATGTGTTGAAAGTAACTTACCTCTTTTTAAGAAAAAATAATTTCTAAGTACATTTCGAAAAATGCCGTTTGGAGATAAATACAGCGATTTTTTTTAAATTGGGAAATATTTAATCCGATGTTATTTTTTTTTCTTTTGGTTTGGGACATGTTCGTCAATGTCCTAATCGATTAAAATTGATTTTGCGAATGCCTAAAAACTGTTAGAGTATCAAAAGGGAAATGGAAAACATCTTCATCTTAGCATGCTTATGATTGTTTGAATTACGACAATTTGACAGTAAATGTTTCCTTTTAAAAATGCCAGTGAGTAATCAATTACTAATATAAAATAGTCCAAAGCAAACACAATGACCAGGGAAACAATGCATATTTTCTTCATCACCATGATTCTGGAGTGAGAAGGATCGGGTGTTAAGTAGGGTTGTAGTGGGGATGTATAAAGCCCTACTGGTTTATACACTGCGCTACACCACTAACGTGTGGTGTGCTCATAATTATGGCGATAGAATGTTCCGCGCCGCCCTTAAAACAAAAATTGATTTTGTTTTCAGAAGATAAAAAGAACCCATCAGAAATCAATAGTGCCAACATAATTTGTATGAAAGTATCGATCTTTACAGGAAGATCCTATTACACTATAAAATTACTACTAGAACTAATACTACTTCTACTACTACTACTACTCTCCTCCCCCCCCCCCCCCCTCTCTCTCTCTCTCTCATGCACTCTCTCTCTCTCTTTATCAGATAATACTTCGGAACGGGTTCAAATATAATTTCGCCATTATCTCATTGTTCGATGAACATTCTTGGTATGATATAATTGCCAGGACCAAGGTAGTTCCACATTCATTCATATATCGAGTGAGTGGGTGGGAGAGTGGGTGGGTACGTGTGATGAGTCCATGACGTCCCCCCTTTACTATTTCTGTTTCAATATCCAAATTTGGAAAACGAAAAATGGGTCAGGACTGTAATAGACAAAACAGCCCCATCGGCACCATTTTCTGATGAACTCATGTTTTTCTCTATGTCAAATGATCACTTAGCAATTTCCTCCAAGTTCGGCTGTATCAGACACGCGCACTTACGCCATCACTGCAATTTCATGTTCTTCCCTCTTTTATTATCGACGTATGATCTTTATAGTGCAGTATATTCATTAACATAGTGAAAGGTGTTTAGCTTCACTACCATCCCAATTTTCGGCGCGTTTGTCGGTGCTTTTGAAAGAAAAAAAAATCGGTACATACGAAAATTTGTCCGAACATGAACAATCATCGCTGTCAGTTCCGGTAGGTACATTTTGCACGGAGAGAATCTACACTGTTCGATGAATAAGAAGGAAAGAAAAAAATGTGATAGCATTCTATAAAGAATGACGCCCTCATAGAAATGAAACATCTCTGAACAAGATTTACCAGTATCGTGCAAAGTGTGTGAGTGTGTGTGTATGTGTGTGTGTGAGAGAGAGAGAGAGAGAGAGAGAGGAATACCAACATACAGGCATAAGCCCCTTTCACATATCGGAGGTTCATGGCGGTTCGGTAATCCGCCATTCTCCGCCGAGGAACGTGTTAACACCGTATTCAATCCCTAGTCATCCGTCACTCATCCGCAATGATTTGTGAGGACCCCAGGGAACCGCAAAAAACAACAACAAACAAACAAACAAACAAACAAAAAACAAACAAACAAAAAAAAAAACTGAACGTGTTTCATGGCGGTCTTGGCGGTTTGAAATGGACCGTGTTCATTCGCGTTCGCAACGCCCATCACCATGTAAAGAACGCCAGCCTCCGTGTTGGCATCAGGAGATACGTAATGACACCGTGTTACACCGGCCGTTAATCCACTAGTCATATTTTCCTCCCGGACCCTAACGATATGAACACGGTAGCAACACGGAGGTGGCGAAGCCAACACGGAGGCAACATGATCCCATCAAGGAACTACACGGTGGCACTGCGGCTGATGTCGAAAGCTCCGTATCGACTCCGCCGCCTTCCGGGGATGCTCCGTGGCTTTCCGCCAAATTCCGCGTTACTCCCGTGTTAATCCGCGTTGGCCCTGTCTTCACAATGCGTTGAGAGCGTATTTACACGGCGTTCAAGGCCTTCCGCCATTGCTTAGACACGGTTCACGGCGATTTGAGAACCGCCATGAACCGCCATGAACCGCCGTCTGAACCGCCGATGTGTGAAAGGGGCTATAGAGAGACGTAAAGACGGGCAGACAGAAACAGATAGGGATACAAAGAGAGAGACAAATACAAAGAGCGAAAGAGAGAGAGAGAGATAAAGAGAGGGAGAAAGAGAATGGGACAGAGAAAAATTAATTGGGACGGCTGCACAAATGAAAAACGCCATTATGACCAGCCATGCAAACCAAACTGATATCTATAATCCCAGATCGTAACCCCTGATCTACGCTTCACCTACATTTACTGCTGGTGCCTGGGTAAGAACTGGGGCCATGAATGACAAGTTATTTTGGCTCTGTGGAGAGACTCATGATAAAGATGATATAGAACTAGCTCTATGGCAACTACAGCGGGAAAGGAGCAGGGGGTGGGGAGACAATAAGATGTCCAATACAAAGATGATATCCTTGTCTAATATTTTTATTGCGAAATGATGAATTGAGGAGAATTATAGAGGGGAGGGATTAAGAGCAAAGAGGAATGGACTAGAAGAGAAAGTAAAAATAGAGAGCGGACACTGGAAAGAAAGAGAGGTGGAAATAAAAGCAAAGGGAGAAATTGTAGGCAGAGAGAGAGAGAGAGAAACAAAGAGGGGGTTGCGAGAAACGGAGACGTAAAAAAAAAAAAAAAAAAAAAAAAAAAAATCTCCAAAGACATTGGATTACCTCAAGTGTAAAAACAGGATAAAAAAAGACACTAACAGTAAATCTAAACGGAACAAGGCCTGACATGCCTCATCGGTGTAATTGGAACGAAACTAAATTAGCGATAATTTCCATCAGTGCCTCATGAAAGATATATAAATCGCCTCTCAGGTTGATGCTCCCAAGAAAGTTGCCTTCATTGAAAATGGGTAATAAATTTTATATTTAGTTGGCTAAGGTGCGCGGTGGTCATCTGCACATACCTAAGTGCTCGTTACACTGTTTCTTTAATCAAACAAGTTATGAGGAAATTGCGTGCATAGAAAGATTCATCAGGCACTGTCCTTAATACGTATGAATAAGTAATGATCTTAACGACTTAGAAGGAAAACTTTTTTTCCCCCTTGGGGGGGGGGGGGTGATCAGCAGGCATTAGTGTGGTGTTTTTTTTTTTGTTGTTGTTTTTTCCTTCTTTCTTTTCCTCTTTTTCAGTTATTGTACTTCGTAATCATCTTAGTTTAGGTACCCATTTTCTAAACAAGGAATAACACGTGAACGATGAGTTCAATCGTGGTTCAATGCTGTACGCTTCAGATCTCTGCCGTACTTTTGCAGCATTCAAATTATGAAAAATGATTTTCAATTTGATCTTAGACAGTTACAAGGAAAAGCCTCGTTCAAAATAAATCCATGACGTTGGTCGACCCTTTGTATTACATTTAAGAGTCTGAAATAGATTATCATAAATTATTTTAACTATCATGCTGACTTTCTCATGATTCTTGGTTTATTTATTCCCCTTACATAGTTACAGTTCATTTTAAAATTCGAGCTTTTTTTTGGGGGGGGGGGGGGGTATTAAGACGCGTCGTGAACACTGCACACGTAATTTCTTTATCAAACCATCCCAATATATTATGTATTTCTACACCAGCAGTTCAACTTTAGTCAACGAGCCACAAGGCATGACGTAGAGTAAAAAAAAATAGAGAACAGAATGTGTTACTATTTGATCATTACGCCTACCGAGAGTACAAATTCGTACAGAAATATGCTTAGAGGATGTCGGAGATGTTGTCGTGGTACCCATTTACAATGATAAAGATGAAGGAACGAAAAGTTATGAACTACACTTACTTGATATATAGATACCTGAAAATTGTTGTAATTTTTGTTGTAACTTTTGTTGTATCTTCCAGAGATAATACCTCGCTAATATTGTTCTAAGTTGGTATTCTGAAAATTGTCTTAAGTAGATATTATCTCTCTAAGGATCGCCTTTATATTATCTTTGACACGCCCATTTTTTGAAACTTTACCAATCAAGATGGATTTTATATAGGTAGGTTAACCAATAGGAGAACCCCTTATGTCAAACATAAGGATGGGCTTTGCGCGTATATCAGTTTCGGGCGTAGTTATTAAATTACGCTTTTTATAATGCGCCATGCGCTATTGGACTACAATTAATTAACATAATGGCTCACCCTCTTCTGCTCAAACCAAGTCACATATTGATGTAAAATCATCGAATTCCACTTGTAATTTCTTTAAAATGTCTTTTCTTTGAGATCTTGAATCACACACAGTCTCCATCTTGCTACTCGAGCATGTACTGTCTGATTCTGAGCTAGAAAATTTGCCGAGATCATGAGATACAACAGCTAGAAGCTGTTGTAAGTTTTGTTGTAGTTACCATGGAAGATAAGATACAAAAAAAAAAAATAATAATTTTCAGAATACCAATTATCTCATGATATTATTTTCAGCGCACATATGTAAATTAGGATCATGCGCAGAGTGAACAAAGATACAACAAAATTTACAACAAAAGTTACAACAATTTTCAGAATACCAATTTTATCTTAAGTGTGGAGATACAACAATATTTGAGATAAAACAGTTTTCAGAATACCGCCCCTGGGGTCTCGGTTACATGTCGTTTTTCCGAAGGTTCGTTTTTTTCCGAAAATGAAAAAGGGTTCTTCCTAAGGTTCGTAATTCCGAAAAGTTATGTAGGATTCTATTGCATTTTTGGAATTACGAACCTTCGGCATTGTGAACCCCTTTTTCATTTTCGGAATTAAAAAAACCTATTTCATTATCGGAATTACGAACCTTCTGAGTAATGCATCAAATGTTTTGGAATTATGAACCCTATTTCATGTTCGTAATATGAACCCCCTGATATGGGAAATTTGTGTTTGGGAATGACGAACCTTCGGAATTATGAACCTTCGGAAAAACGAACCTTCGGAAAAACGAGTCTCATTGTCGAACCACCTCGACACCTCGTCCCATCACGTCTTCTCCCAAAGGAGATTCGCCTTTCCACTTTGTCAATCAAACGACATAGAAACGTCCACAACAATTCAATCGCAGCATGCCTTGACACACAAAACGTATGCAAATTTTAATTTCCCTAAATTCAAAAATCATCAGAAATCACTATTAAACCTATTCAGTGATGATGTTTGATGCGCATGACTTTGGTTTATAATGACACGTAGGTCTACCTCATTTTCTTTCCTAGATGACAAGAGACACTCTCAGAAGACGAAGTTTGGTTTGTAATTATACTGTACCATAGTACATACAATAATGTATCCTGGTATTGGAGGGTATATCGTATGTCTGGGTAGCCCATCGTGCTGAACATCCTTTGCAAATTGCATTGGTTGTTTACTGTGCCTTAAAGGAGAATGAAACCCTTGGGAAATATCCATTTTAACGAAAAGAGAGGATAGAGAGAAGCAATTTTTAAAAAAGTTCCATCAAAATCGGTTACGAAATGAAAAAGTTATGAAAGTTTGAAAAGTCTCAATTTACTTTCTATGGCGATCTTCAAATTGGCAATGTTGCTTCAAAATGGCAGGTTTAGTAGTACAGCTCTCAATATGTTTTGTACACAAAATGTCATATTTTCTCCATTATCTCTAAAGATCCTCTTTTTCTTTTGTGAAGTCAGAATATGTTGTGTCAAATACATTTTCCCATGATATATCTTGAGCTAAAAAGTAGACAAGCTGCACCTTGCGAAATAATGGGGAAATATGAAATTTTGTGTACAAAGCATATGGAGAGTTGTACTACTAACCTGTCACTTTGAAGCAACATTGCCAATTTGAAGATCGCCATAGAAAGTAAATTGAGACTTTCCAAACTTTCACAACTTTCTCAATTGGTAACCAATTTTGAGGGAACTTTTTTTAAATTGCTTCTCTCTATCCTCTCTTTTCATTAAAATTTATTTTCCCCCAGGGTTTCATTCTCCTTTAAAAACGAGAAGGGCGTATAAAGCTGACGTTAACCCAGTGACTGAAATGGGGGGGGGGGGGGGGAGTACTTTCGGCCCGTGTGCCCCCATTGAAACCAAAATGTACATTGTCCCCCCTTTTTTCTACATTGTGCCCCCTCCCTCTTACTAGACCTGATGACCTTCTTGTTTTTTTTCCTTGCTAGCCAGACATTTTTCTGAGATTTATGCCCCCTCTTTTATAAAAGCTTGGAACCACCCCTGCTTTAACCTACAATGGATGCGCCACTGAAATATTTTTTTTAAATGCCTATAAGGACTGCATCAGAGTAGTGACAATGGGGAAATATATGGTATAAACACAAACAGATGCGCTTTGACTTATGCACGTGCAAGTAACTCAACTCGAGAGATTCTGATTGAAATACAGCTTTAAAAAGCGAAAAAAGAAAGCTGAATGTTATACCGTACATGCACAAGGAATTTATATTTCTCTTTTGAGGGGTTGTATTATATTATTTCGAAAAAGAAATAACAAATGAATTTATAATAATAATTGTATTTAAAAAATTATCATTACGCATTTCCCTCTTACAATTTTTAAATTCACGAAGTATTTTAGTAGTGGGGGGGGGGGGGGGGTTGAGTTGGTGTCTGCGAGCTCCGATTCTCATTTCATTGTAATTAATCTACCAGCTCAGAATGCCCTGCGTTTTCTTTTTGTTTTTCATAGAATAATTTCTCCCAGGCTAGCACCTTGTTATCATCTCCCTCTGCTAATGTGACTAAGGAAATGGAATTAGTTTGTAGCGAGTTGGATTAATTTGAATCCTCCTTGACATGCACTTAATACAAATTAACCTATAGGTCAATCGTGGTATGATTTGAAAAAATACAACGTTAAGTAGAATACATTCGTGCGTACATGTAAGTCTCCAACTACCATTTAAAGATAAAGTTGAGTTTTGGTCATGCGATTATATTGTTAAAGAAACTGTCTCAAAGCAATTGGGAAAGGTTAAATTATGTCTACATAAGAATTGGTGTATACTGAGAGGTTTTGGAATCATCAAAATGATAATGATAAGAAATTGACCACTCACGGTGACAAGCAAATTAATGCACTGCACACAGAAATGGGTATATAGGACTGCACACACATGTGGCCTGAATGTTAGGGCCGAACACTTCAGCTTTTTCTCGTCATGATTATTTCGAATAATTATGTGCGGACATTTGAGGAGCCATAATTTTCAGGGGATATTTCTATTATGATGTCCTTCCAAAGTGACATAAAAGGTATGAGAAAGGTCACACAATATTTTTCATCAGTCCTAGAACTCAATCTTCTCTTTAACCACGCTGCCAATATTCAAAAGCAAATCTGAGACACCGGGATAGGGGCTCTGGAGACGTTGTTTATGATTTTTCACTAATAACTATATTTACAAATCAATTAATTACTTTGAAATTTATAACAACATAAATTATAACATTTAAATTATCTCAATATAGCCCCCAAGCCAAACGAACACTTATGCGAAAAAGATTAATAATTGATGAATATGAAGGGGAAAAAAAGTTTTCTACGGACATCGAAACAAGAAGATGATTATTGATGGAGGTAGAGAAAGAAATACAGTATATTTAGCAATTCATGGCTAAAAAGTAAGCACAAAGAACAAAGACCAAGAATAAAACAGGAACATATTCTACAGTGCGCCCCCCCCCCCAAAAAAAGTTAACAGTTGGAAAAAGTCTCCCAAAATAAATATTTCTAAATATTTGTAGAAAATGTCCATATCTGTGGATAGATTAGGGTCTCTTCTATCATATGACACCAAAATATCTGGCAATATTTTGAGCTCGAGTGAGCAAAAGCGACTTTTGCGAAAGGGTGCTAAATCCAGACTTGACAAGAATTGGTATTTTGTGCTGGCTGGGCGTTAACAAATTTGAGAACCGGAAAAAGTTGACATTGGGAAAAAGTCTCCCCAAATGAAAATTTTCAAAATATGTTCATGACATTTTCATACCTATGGAAAGCTTAGGATCTCTCCTATCAAACGACACCAAAAACATCTAACGATATGTTACGCTTGAGTGAGCAAAAGTCATTATTGTGAAATAGTGCAAAATCCATGGTTGACAATACTTTGTATTGGTATCAGCAAAGTTAAGAGTCCTGAAAAGGCTTAGAAACGTTCATATTCTGATCATAAAAAGGCAATTTATGAAAGAATAGGTTTTGTTTTCTGTATATCTTGACATATCCCATCAAAACTTTATGATTGACTGAGAAAACCAGCTTGGATTAAAACCTTGCCAAAACTAATACTTCAAAACACTCACTAAAGCAGTTAATTACTCACTGAAGCATGAAAATATTGATGAGATACGTAAGGACACACATAGAACAGAACATCTTCAGTAATAAATTGTCTATTATTAATCAAATTTGAATATTTATAAGCCTTTCATAACACTAAACTTTGCTGATACCAGCCAGAAGAAATGCAAATTCTTGTCAAGTCTGGATTTTGCACCTTTTCACAAAAGTGGTCTTTGCTCACTCAAGCATAAAATATCGCCAGGTCTTTAGGTGTCATGTAATAGAAGAGACCCTAAGCTATCCACAGGTATGGAATTTTGCTTCGAATGTTTTGAAATATTTATTTAGGGAGACTTTTTCTGACTGTTAACTTTTTTCTGGGACGCACTGTATACAGCAGACAAGAAAAGAAGCCAGCCCCCAGTTTTGATTTGTCTATGCCCCCACCACCCCCAAAAAACACAAACAAACAAACTAACAAACGAGAAAATATTACAACGGAGAGGGAAATAGAAAGAAAGAGAGAGAGAGACACACACACACACACACACACACACACACATACACAGAGGGAGGGGGAGAGAGAGAGGGCGGGGAATGGAGAAGAAATTATGTGATAAAAAGTTGGAGACCAAAATTAATGAAGGGCAAAAGGGCGTGTGAGGAAAAGAGCAAAAAGGTTAAAAGATGGATGGAGAGGGTGATACAAAGAGAAAGAGAACGAGAGGGAGTGAGACAGTGAAAGAGAGACAGAGGCCCTCTTGCATAAAAAGTTGCGATTAAACGCAACTCAAAAAATTAAACGCAAGTCCCAAATACACGATCCTGATTGGTCGAAAATCGAGTTGCGTTAAATTTTTTGAGTTGCGTTTAATTGCAACTTTTTATGCAAGAGGGCCAGAGACAGACAAATAGAGAGACAAAACTGAGAGATATTAGATTAGGACATAGCGAATTGAATAAACGCATAGAATGAGAAAGAGAAAATAACATGATCATGATGATATAAAGGAAAGAAATAGGAATAGTATAAGGATCAGAAAAGGAAAATAAAGAAAAGGAAATGTGATAAGGGAGGGAAACAGAAAGAAAGAGAAAGGGAGAGAGGGGGGGGGAGAAAAGAAAGAAAGAGAGAGAGAAAAGAGAGAGAGAGAGAGAAAAAGAGAGAGAGAGAGAGAGAGGCAGGTATCCTGGAGGCAGTATAGTAATTCAAACTAACATTCTACCCACAAGGAGGAGAATAGGGCGAGGTCAAGCCCACTCCGGGCCACATCGCCATGGGTGTTATGAATAATAGAAGATTTCATCCTCAGGTTAAATGGTCTCCATGGCAACAACCCGTTTCTTCCCTGTCTCAAGATGCACTCTAAACTCACGAGACTGATTCCTTTTTCGCACCAAAGAAAAATCAAACTCCCACAACTCTGACAGTTAGCAAACATGAATTTGAATCCGAAGATGTTAAGCAGAAGATCCAACTCCTCGATTTCATGTTGTTATCTTAAATCTTCATCATGATAATGCAAATAAAGTTAATGAGAAAATCTAGGCCTACAATATCTATCTATATATAGTAAGATATAGGTCGGGAGGCCGTTTTACAAACAAAGTGAGGCAGTGAATTCTCCTTTATACTCCAATATTTTGTCATGGCGTTAAATAGCTCTTGATGAAGTAATAATGAACACCTTCCTATCAATTAATTCATTTTATGTTTCCAAACACATTTTTCTCAAATACAATAATTGTTCATATTTGGAGCAAGTCAACCATAACACAATGTACTTATTTTTGACGGATACGTTTTAGATTTCGACATTTTCTCGAAAGCAGAAGTGTTCCAGACCAATAGTTTAAGGTGTATGCAAAAAAGTGGGAAATCAATGACCCCCTTCAACTTCAACCAACACTGCGCACTGAAAAAAAAAGGGGGGGGGGGAAGTGCACTTTTCTTTGTCAGAGTATACACATTCTATCCTTGAGGTATGATCAGATGATGAAAAATAAGCAGTGACAAGGTTAATGTATCACTTTCAGACATCAGCAGCGGAAAGTAGGCAAGTGAATAAATGGTGAAAGCTACATCAACAAATTGTGGGGGAATGTTGTTATATGGCGCCTTGGGCTGGACAACGATCGGGAGAAAATCGCTCTGAATTATATTTCACGGTCCATATAACCCATCCGACCGCTCGGTCTGAGAGCGTGCCTAACGCCGATGGCGTGTCGCAAGGGGGAGAGGGAATGCCACGCTCATTTGCTTCATGATTCACTGGATATTAATTTTCCTCTTTAAGTGTTTTTTTTTTCAGCGCAGGCAAAACTGAATTATAATATAAAAATAAGGTTTTATATTCTTAATATAGATGTTTATAGGTAAGTCAGACACCACAAGAAATGAGGCATCATCATGATCATAGCAGTTAAACGTAGTAAGGTAAGGTTAGTAAATGATCTTAAGATGTACTATGGATAAAACGGTTTGCGGTTCGAGTCCCAGCCGCAGCAAGAATGTCCTGTGGCAATTAAGACATTATTCTACATCTGCTACTTCCCACACAGGTATAGACATGGTAAGACATGAGTCCTTGGACGGAAGAATTTTTTAAAGAATCTTTCGGTGCCTTATGCTAGCTTAGCTAAAACCAGTACTTAGCAGGGCGCCATGAGCATGCCCATTGATGGATACGAGCACAATATAAATATATATTATCTTTGTTATTTTAGAAGATTGTTTTATAAGGTCACCATTAGTCGTAATAGCTATAACATTAATCAGTGACATGTGGTAGAAACCCTTCGTATAGTCTTAAAAAGAAAAAAAAAAGAACATGCTAAAGGAGACATTCTCCAGCATGGTTATTAGTTAGTAAAAACAGCCTATTAAAGTAGAAAAAATGGAAGTATATAGACTGCAACAAATGAAATATGCTAACATGAAAGTGGAGATTTAGCTGTAATGATGGACAGTTTGAAATTTAAAGAAACGTGCTTCCAAGATTTTTTTTTTCCACGTGGTGAATTAATTCTGGCTTTTCTCCGGTAAACTGATCGAAAGGAGCAATTTACTGAAAGAGATTCTTGTGCTCATTCATCATTCCACAAAAATCTGTTACATATTTTGTACGGAAACCACTTAGTGGAGAGAGGTGTAATGAACGGTGAAGGATGGTGATGCTTATTTCATGTGAATTCTCATTTTTGTGATAGAGCGTTCGAATAAAATCAAGTGATCAAAATCACTCTTACGGGAATAAGATACGTAACTAGAATGTATGAACAGTTGAAGATATCGAAATAAGCGTAAAGGTGGACTTGAAAGTTTTAGATGAAGTCGGGGAGGCAGAAGGTTTAAAGAAATACCTAAGGACGTGGGTTGACCAATTAGAGGGGAACTTTGGGGTTCAGTGGCATTTACGAAAGTCAGACGGGAAAGCATGATAAAGGTCTGCGAAGTTACTTTTATACACTTTTCTCATATTGAAAACTGTCTTTTAATCGATCATCCATAATATAAGATTTGTTCTTTAATGTATTTCTGTAATATATTAATATCTCTTGCTGAATATATTGGCAGCTGCAAAAAGAGTAAAAGTCGCAACAACAACAACAACAAATTAAAACACAACAAAGAGACTCCTTCATTTTGTCTTGCATCCTTTTTCATGATGTCAGTTGACATACTTCATTAATTAGGGGACAGATTACTTATCTAGCATGCCAACTGTCTATTCGTCTTTATTCTAATATAAGTTTTGATTCTTAAAGCATTAATTAGCATGTCCAATATACATTTGTCATGATTGGCAAGTGGTTATCAATTTGGTCATCTAACCCTTTGTCATAGTAATCTCTTTCTTCTTCTTCTTTTCTTCTTCTTCTTCTTCTTCTTCTTCTTCTTCTTCTTCTTCTTCTTCTTCTTCGATCTTCTTCTTCTTCTTCTTCTTCTTCTTCTTCTTCTTCTTCTTCTTCTTCTTCTTCTTCTTCTTCTTCTTCTTCTTCTTCTTCTTCTTCTCCTTCTCCTTCTTCTTCTTCAGGAATGAGGACTATAGCTACTTTAGATAGTTGTGCCTTCCATTGGCGACAATTCTTCAAAGAGAAACGTTCGTTAACTGAGATCATCATTTCCGATTTTCTTTCAAGGTAATTCGGAGATGGTTTAAAGCAGTAAGTAGCAACTCCTCCAGAGAAAATATCTTTGACTGGGGCCTTTGAGCAAAAAGAATGACATACTGTACGTCATAGGGGCACCATTCTTAGCCATTGAAGGTGTATTACGACCAGGAAAGGGATTTTTTTTATAATCAGACTGGAAACATTATCCACTTGCGTGAGTTTTTATCGCCGTTAGAAATTCTGAGGGGCATGCTTCCCCATGCCTCTATATATATACTCTGTCACTCGTGGTTCAAAACCATCTTGTAATTTAATCGCACTATAACAGCTGGAGTTGAATTTGCATTATTGATAGTCGTAATGTAACGAGTACTTCTATGATTCTCATTAGATGCCAATAAGCTTTTGTAATTTTATAAGCACATTTCCGAGTCATTAACTAATGCATCAAATTATGCTGCATTAAAAGCATCTTCTCAAAGCTCTCCCTAGATGATTTGAGATACATTTATCTCTTAATGTTACGTTCCTGTTTTATTGAATCTTTTAGATTTCAAAACATTCAAGATAGGTAAAAATTTGTTTAATTATTCATTCGATATCCCCACTGTAAAGCAATTGATATTCTGTACGATCGACAAACGTTCTCGGGTTTTTCGTGCACAGATGGCCTACATCCGTCTTGCCCTTGGTAAAGCTCTTTAGTTTTATATGTTTATTGCCTTCGAGTCTCTTTCTAACTGGCGAACTTCTTAAAGATTTAATTGAAACTCAAACCGACGGAAACATTTTCAGACAAGCAAATGAAGCAATGAGGTGATAGTAATCATTTAGGAGATAAGAATTAGGATGCGGTCTTCCATGTTTTTTTGTTTTGTTTTGTTTTTTGTTGGATTTTTTTTTAGATATCTACTTTTATTTGGTTAGTTTCCCCTCCTTATCATTATTGCATATCGTCACGGCACGGCGGGCGGACGGCGAACAAATTCTCAACACGCACTGGAAAGGCGTGAAGGGTGACGCGTTGCGGCATTGAGTTCGTCGAAAGACGAGCCTGCATTAGCATCTCAAGACATGATGATGATGATTTCGCGCGCGACTCCTGATACGGGCAAAGATAAAGAGAGAGGGGACACAGAGGGTGGGAAGAAAGAGAAATAGATAAGGAGAGGGGGAGAGAGAGAGAGAGAGAGAGAGAGAGAGACGGGAGAGAGAATGTGTGTCTGGGAATGTGAATTAATTCGAAAGATAAGGACGGATACAATTACGTTGACGAAATAATTAAACATGAAGACATGACAGGGACAACAACAACAACAATAACAGAAGAAAGAAACGTGAAAGAAAAGTGCATTGTTCACTGTTATTGCAGATTTCTTTTGAGATAAGACATTTTCAAAGGCATATGAAAAACGTGTCAGAGAGTGACATACAACACTCCACGCTTCCGTATGATGCCAGCTAAGTTGCTGAATACATAGGCATTATGCTTCACTGTCGACTTGACATGACGGATTCCAGAGTTAGCTCGTTTGATACATGTCTGTCATTATGAGTCTATATATACTATCATCATACAACGGTACTCTTTCTCAGCTCCAAGAAGAGCTATAACGAAGAAACAGAACCGCTCTTGTTGAAGTGACAAGGTCTTGAGATTGATTTGATATGCAACTTTACCACAGTGCATTGTTTCAAGTTTTAGAAAATGATCTTCAGCAGAGATCATCTTAAAAGTTCAATGTGGCTGACATACAAATTTGTGTAAGATTTTAATGGAAATATTTTTCGTCACTAAGGCAATAATGTTTTGTTTGAAACAACCTTTAACAAAGTATTACTCACTTTACATGTGTACAGGAGAAGAAAGCGATTGATAGAAAGAAAAAGGCAACGGTAAGAGGACAGTAATGATATACTTCGACAGCCGAAGCACAAGTAATGGAGAGAGTAAAAAAAAAACTGCCATAAAGAGAGAAAGGGAGAGAAAAAACTGTGCCATGAAAGTGCACGGGTTAGGAAGTGCGGAGTGAAATGGGACTGTCTTTAAGTATACTCCGGACTCAGCAGAACTTATTTACATTGACAAACTGAGACAAATGGTATGGCTGATTTCAAATGAGGAATACGGGTATGACAGACAGGAAAGAGGAGCATTCATGAGAAAGACTTCGGAAAAGAAAAAAAAGAAAGAAAAACGTCTTAAAATTCAGAGTAAAGAATGGAGAAGAAAATAAGCCATAACATCACTCGAATTGAAGCATTAATGGTGAAAGCAGAGAAGGAAATAAACGACGAAGTATGTAGTTTATAAACCAACTGCGATGAACCATGAATATGAACATTGGATGTACAAAGACACGGGCATCATGAAACGAAGGAGACAAATGGACTGTAAGTGAAAGGAATCGGGGTTCGCCAGCCTCTCTGTCTTATATTGTTGATCATGAAAAGTGACACAGGCAGTCACTTGAGCGGTAGACGAGGTGACAGCCTGGTGACATCTCAAAACAACATGGAGTGTAATGTAAGAGTGGCCCTCGCCGGAAGAAACATTCTGCACATAAACTATGAACCGGAGCGGTTGACGTAGAAAAGTCGCCCCCGAAGAGTCTAGATGTCTTTTGATCCCAACACATAGAAGAAGGGGATAGGGGTATAACATAATAGAGAATAAAAGGATTCGTGTTGCATTAGGATGAAATACTGTTCTTATAACTCTTTTTGTACTTCATAAAGCTAGAAGAAGTCTCAATTCTGCGCAATAAAAAAGAGAACTACATTTCTAGCTGTTGACGCAGACGTAACAACAGACAATGGGATTATCTTGATCAATGGCTAATAGATCACAAAACAAAAGAAGAGATAAAGTAATTCCAGAAAATGGAGTGATCTTAGCTTTTCTTGTGGTGGGATAATAAAATTTGCTACCTCAGGTTACGGTACTTCACCAAGCCAAGAAGTTTCCACATGATAATTCAAAATATCCAAACGCACCGGGAGTAGACAAAGCCCTCCCCTAGCCCACCAAAGACGTCAATACATAGAGTTTGGCCAACTCGGTTTCAGTAGGTAACAACATGGCGCATGTTGCTTTGTTAGGCAAGCATGGAACAAAGAAATATACGCCATGTTGTGCCCAAGTGGAACCGAGTTGGCAAAACTCTGTGTATGGATGGCTCTGTCGAAAACCTACAAATCCTGCCCTCACAAACCATCCGGATGTCAGCGATGCATAACCATGATAACGTAGGTCTAGCCAGTGAGGTGGGGGGGGGGGGTAGTACTAGTGCAGTAGGGGCACCGGTCTTATTGGGTGGATGTAATGTGAGAGAACTAGTCCATGCAGTGAGAAAAGGGCGAGGGAGGTGTCACATCATTTCCTTTCAATGTTGCCATCCACTTTCCCCCCTTCCCTGTCTTTCTCTCATGTCCTTTTTTCTCCATCATTCGATAGATGTGATGCACATACTCCCTGTAGCTATGCCACAGTGATTGGGCAAAGAATGTCAAAATAATTTTCGTTGTTTTCTTAAGATGTTAATTTTAAAATAAACAAAATAATAATTATCTTGATTGCTGAATTCCTCCTTCTAGAGGAGGTAGTACGTCAGAAGATGACAATGGACGATATATGTAACATGTACGAATGCTTGCAATCGAGTGAAATTTCGGAGATTGCATTTTCATCGCTCTTAAAATTGATATGACACCCGAGTTTGACGAAAACTTCTCTATCTTGTAAACGAGAGCTGTTCTAAAGCTACCTTGAAGGATCTAGTTCGACACATCTACGGTGTTAAGGTCTCCAGAGGGCAGAATATAAATTGATTTGAAATTGAAGCTAGTATGCCCGCGTAAAATTATTTTAGAAAGGAGGAAAGACTCGCAAGACAAACAAGAATACATTCGTTTGTCCCTGCTCTTTGGGAGATGATGCGGGCGGGAAAATGTTCGGTAGAAATGTCGAGCAGACAATAAAAACACATTCAGTGAACTCCAAGGGGGAAAGGAGAGCCTCAACCATGATATGACTTTGTCATACGACCTGAAATTAGTCACTCAAATATCGATGGGTTACAAAGGAAAATCGAACGATATAAATAGCTACAAGCATACAGTCCCATACTAGAAACATTTTTAAAATGTTGCTGTCTGTAGAGCAAACGAGGATGTGACCTTCGTGTTAACGTCCTTGTTGCTCCCAGCAGACCCCCCCCCCCCCCCCCTCCCCCAAAAACAACAATATCTATGCAGAATTGTGGTCTATAACCATGATACCTCGATTTGGACGTGAATTCAGTCTCATTACATCCCATGATTTCGTTGTCACTAAACATAGTCCCCAGGCACACATAGCAGAAGAAATGCCCAAGATTAGAGCGATGTAAACGGCATTAGTACGGGGGCAATTTGCATGTTTATTGCTTCTAAATCGTAACTTTGGGGAGCGTAACTATGGACTGGTTATAATGCGTATCTCTAGTGCATATCTGATTTTTTTTATGTTGAGGTACCGATTTCCCAAAACTGCTGATTTGTATCCCTCACCATGTGATAATCATACGCTGTTATTATTTATGATCATGATCACGATAAAACGTTTTTATGAAGAAAAAAAAGGGGGGAGAGGGGAAGGTCATGCAAGATAACAAGGTCACTTAGTGAGTGGGGTGTGGGAGGGGCCGTATAATATTTTTTTTTCATGTTCCCTTCCTCCAGTCTCCGTTTTTTTCTCTCCACCCCAATCCCTCTCTCCTTCTCCCTCTCTCTCTTCCTTTCCTTCTCATTCTCTCTCGTTCTTTTTTTGTTCTTTTTTCGTCATTCGTTTGGTGAGCACGTGCCCCCGTTTCCCCGTGCCCCGTACCCCCGATACTGCATTTCATTCTTTTCTGGAAATTATCTTCTAATTAGAAATATTCTAAACAAGAAATATTCTAACCAGTTCAATTTACAATTATGGTGTTTCTGGAAAAGATATCAGTTTATTCATATGATAAGAATTAAAAATAGCATTGTCATCGACTGTGTAAACCCCGATACATCTGTCATTACCATAAGCAGAAGAAAGTCTGTCACAAGGAAATAAAAGAGAATAGGCCTAAATATCTCTATTTTATAGGTGTATGAATCAAAAGGTCATGATTTTTCGGCTTGTCTTGAAACAGGCGTATAATCAGTTATCATTTCTTCTAAGTTCCGAGACGGCAAATAGAAAAGAAATGAAACAATACGGATTGTCTATGCTTTAATTAATTCCATTGCCGAAAGGAATTCGTGAGGTAAATTGTTTGACAGATTAAACTTTGTATCGGCACTCTATTTTAGAATACGTTTTTGATGAAATTCTTCTTCCTCAAAGGACTACAACGAATTGTTTACCCTCCCGGGTCTGAATAAATTTAATACATTTGCATGTGGGATTATTTCGTTGTTGTTATACTTGGTTCGATGTCAAAAGCATCAGATAGAAATTTTCGAGTGGGGTAGTATTTGCGCGCGCCCTGTTGATTGAGTAGACCCCAGACACGCACACACAGCCCGGTTGCTTATCACTTTCCCGCCTTCCACGCAGCGACGGGTCAGTGATCCGTCAATGTCGTCATGGAGGCAAGTGTGTGTAAAGAACTTCTTTCACCCTATATCCTGGAGGTGTAGAGAGTAGATGAAGGATCTGTTTTAAGCCTTCAGTTGAAATTAAGCTTCTTCTGCATCGATTCAATTCAACGTTTTCCCTACGGTTGTGTCAGCGCAGATGGGTGTTCATTTATCCTGCCATTTCTGAAGTTCGTCTTCTTGGGTACCTGTAACCCATGGGTTTGAAGCCAACAAGTGCAATGAACACGGTTGTGTCATTGGGGAATTGCTTGATGTTAAAAAGAACTCGATTAAAAAAAAAAAAAAAAAAAAAAAACGGTCTTGAGGTGTCAATGTTGTTATCTTTGGGTGAAACGGAATGTTGTGTTTCACACCACTGGCATGATTATTTTAAAAACCTTATGACTTTGATCCCAGTAGAGGTTAATCATTGATTGTTCTGCTTAAGGTGTGGAACACCCTAACAGCGCAGGGATCCCAGTGGATTTAAGGTTTTGAACTTTCTCTTTCTCTTTCTCTCTCTCTCTTCCTCTTTCCCCTCTCTCTCTCTCTCTCTCCCTCTCTCTCTCTTCATCTCTCCCCCTCTCTTCCCTGCTCTGTCTCTTTCTTTCTTTATTGCTCATTTTCGCTTTCTTTCTCTTTCTGTTAAATTACAATCTAACCAGGTTTCTAATAAAGAGCAGCAATTACGGGACACAAAGAAACAAATGTTTCAAACCCTGTGAATAGTGCAAGTCTTCCCGGGGGCACTACCGCACAGACTGGGCACTGAACCCAGGACCTCCTTATACATAGCAAACCATTGCTATATCCACTGACCCATACCATTTCACAATCGACAGATATCACTGTTGAATATTAATCATAATTCTAAATTAAGATTTCACTCAAAAACTTTTAAAACTGTATTTTGAAAATAAGATTTGTCATGACCGATTTGAGAGAAAGAGAGATGGGGGAGAGAGAGAGAGAGAGAGAGAGAGAGAGAGAGAGAGAGAGAGAAAGAGAGGTGGGTGATAGATGAATGATAGATACAATGAGAGAGAGGGAGGGAGACGGAGAAAGACAGAGGGGGAAATGAAAATAAATGTGGCGAGAGAAACGGGACGTGTAGCACTTTTACATCTAAGGAAGAAAAGAATTAAAGGGCTGAAAGTCACTTCAACAACCAGCACTTTCTACCTTCAATTTTGGTCACCATTTCAAGTCACTGAATTCCTATATTTGCGGCAGTGCAGACCGGACGGGCACGAGATTAAAATAGACCCTAACAACAACAACAACAACAACAACGATGCCCTGAAGAGAAACACACATAGTGCCACGCACACGCACGCATGATAGGCTAGGCTTCACTGGGCAATACGTCACTGTCATGCCAATTCGAAATTGATAGGAGCAGGATGAGGAGTGTATATGGTTTTATTTACTCATTTTATATGTGCCAGGCTGGTGCAACTCTGCAAGATGATCTAGTCTCGACAGAGGTTAACAACCTAACTTGTTTAAGAGTATGACGTCACCGGAGAAATGTACTCTTACAGGGGTGGCCGTGATATTTTTGAACTGGGGCCGCTGAAAAGGAGGGCGCTTCACCGTAAAGAGGGAGAACTTTGTGTGCACAAATTTTTTTTGACAGGTTTTGCAATTAAGTTTTCTTTTTTAAAACTTTTTAAGTTACACATATTTTTAACCTCCAAACTGAAATCATCATCATTTGAACGCTGCATTAGTATGCATGGTAATACGTCGTGTAGCTAGCTGAAATTTCTGGTGACTCGCTTCTAAGGTTTTTATTGCTCTAGTATATAATGTTATACTATGTTTTAAATATGACAGGTATTTCTCTCCATTCATTTTCACGTTTTTATTAGTCGATGATGAAGATAGAAGTTCCTGTCACGTTTTTAGAATGGTATAACATGTATAGAGCAATCAAAATCAAAAGCGAAGTTGTGTCTGACCGTGTAATTGTCGTACTTTCCTATCAAGTAAGCACACAATTTTGAAGTATTAAACAGGAAATTTAATGCTAACAGTGTTCTGCTTAGAGCAATGGTGAGCGTCTGCGCAGCAGAAAGGCTAAAGGCGCTTACGCCCTTCTGCCAGCTACCACACGATAATTAAGTAACAAAAGGATATATGTTCCTTCATCTGAAGATATTATGTTCTACTACTTAAAAAGAAATGCCCCTTCTAAACCCTTCGTGCCATTTTAAAATCTGCCTTTCAGTTCAAATGTGGGGCAGGTTCGAAGAAACTCTGAAATGATGTTGAACCGTACTTTGCTGCACTATGTCGATGTGTCATTGATAAATCATCGCCAATTGCTCTAAAACATTTTTTCTGTCCCGATTCGATGGTCGCAAGTGGCAAGCACTTTTATATTAGGTATCGAGGGAGTTTGTTCGCGGTCATACACTTATCTTTTTATTAAGATGCTTGATGTTATATTGAATTCGCAAATCTGTTGGTTCTCAAATTTCACGCTAGTGGAAATCCTCCATTATAATCACTACTAATTAGTAATGTGGAATCCGCGCTCCCACTCTACTACAGACAATGCCAAAGTCGGGTATATCCTGGAAAATTATAACGACGGATGAATCCCCTAGGTGTGTCGAATTTCGTCCACTGATCCCCCGGAAGGCAAAGTGATAGGCACAAAACAGGAGCTGTTTTGTACAGGTATCAATAGCCTCTCGCCATCGACGCTAAAAAACTGTGCTCGGAAGCGCGGTTATGGTCACCATCAGAGTTTCGTTTTCCTGTCCCCATTTTTCATCACCTGTTTTTTTTTGTTGTTGTTGTTTTTTTTCTCCGTTGCATTCTGGACCGCAGAGAGAGTTGAGCTTTGGATCACCTCCGATCATCCTCAGGTATTTTTGAAGCAAGCCAGGACGAGGCTTATTTAATAAAGCTGTTATTTCATTCGTTTTTTTTTTTTGGGGGGGGGTTGTCTTTGTTTTGGGTCGTTTTTTTTGGGGGGGGGTCAAAGTTGTAGACATACGAAGATGGATAAATAGAGGATAAGAAATAGAGACAGAGACAGAGAGACGGAAACAGAGAGAGAGAGAGAGAAGGATATTTTGGTGTTTGACAGTCTCATAAGCTTGTTAAATTTGTTAGGACGGTTGAGATTTGATCACCATCTACCATCATGTCCATCTGAGGCGTTTAATTTCAATACAATGATTGCGGATTGTATTGTATGTTAATGATGGTCAAAAAAATGACTCAAAATGAAAAAAAAATAATAATCAAAAAAGGATGAGAGAAATAAATATGTTCACGTTTCAAGTAGCATATGAAATAAATTGAAGAGCCGACGAATTGATATAGGAGACAGAGGAGAAAAAGAACAAGAGGGGGGGGACACATGGACGTGAAAGACGCTGGATGACATAATCTCACAGTCTAAGAGAGCTGATGAATTTGTAAAACTCCCAAAGAAGAAAAAGGATTGACAAAACATGAAAAAAATGTTCTTTGGGGTTTTCCTTATCTTGATTTGCAGTCAAATTTGGGATTTTGCTCCCAACCCAACCTCCAACTCAAACCCCCCCCCCCCAACCCAACCCACTCCTTCCCCTCACTACAGACATCTCTTCAGATATGCCTCTCCGAGACTTGTTTTAATATTCCGCCACTGATCAAGATAAGAATGACTAATATAAAATATGCCAGGCGGAAAAAAACCCCATACACAATGGAAGGAACGTTCAAGTTATATCTTCATAAGATGTTAACCTATCGTACTGTATTTTACCATAGATATTCACAAGTTGCCGTGGAAATAATCATTATTTTTCCGAATATGTGATAAATCATCATGCTGCCGAGGATAAATCTTCGGATTCGAGCTGAATACTGGGTTGTTTGTCATGCAAATGTATTTTGTGGTTCTGCATCCCTTAAAATTACTAATTTAATGTCGCAAATGGCCGTGGGAGTTGAGGATCAATACAGAGAGTGGGATATAAAGGTACGAGAGAGCGATTTTTTTTTTAAATGAAGCAAAGGAGAAAAGGAAGAGAGGTAGAAAGAGAGAGAGAGAGGGGGAGAGTGAGACCGGCCTTTTTGCTGATATGTTTTCGTTAAAATACTAATATCCGACGACGGTTCCCTTCTTCTCAGAGTCCACTGGCATTATGATATGCTCTGTCTCGGCTTACAAAACAATCTATCGAAATAACGTAAAGTGGGAATTTCTGCCATCTTAATCTGTCAAAATCCACATTTCTTCTCTAGTCATATTGTCAGATGATACCGAATATCCTTGACAAAAATTACATTTTTATTCTTTCCGCTCAGCAAGCATGCATAACATACAAAATGTTTCGATCTGGTTTCAATTCTTGAGAATAAAAGAAAAGAAATATTGCTTTGAATAGTATGTCAATCTGTTTGCGAAGGATATGATTCCAAACATAATGAGGTCAAAGAAGTACAAGCGCAAATTTTCTTCTAAACACCCACGTCACAACTAAATATGTCAAGGATCCTATAACATTGTATATAACTTAGATTGACAAAAAAGAACACATAGTCAGAGACGGATAGAGAACGATTGATTTTCCAGGAATTTCGTTCACGTGGAATATTATCGATTTTGATGAATGCGGGAGTGAAATAAAGCATGATCCTAATAGTCAATATTTCTTCTGATGATGAAAATCGTAAAATGGGTTTCGGGGGTTTACACATGCACTTTATGTAGTTGACAGGTCAAATTTATAGTGTCTAGACTTTTCCCCAATTGTCTTTGTTTGAAATGGTGAAAATGGATTACGGGGCGATGAAACACAACACAACCGTTTACCGCAAAAAGAACAGTCGACCAAAATAAACATCCTTGATAGAATTAATGAAAGCCAGAACGCCGTTACCTATATAACAAAGAGTTAATGCCTTTAAGGCTCTCAACAACTGTAGCAAAAGTAGTAAATCCAGTTGCCCAGATCCATTCATATTTCTCGACAACATTAATGTCCCTCCAAAAACGTCATAACGCACACCATCTACTGATACTGTGTAAGCGAAAGGGAAATTTAAAAAGGACGACTTTCTGCACTTCAACATGCGACTTTTGGACTTTTGAAATCTTTAACAAGGCATATGATACAGGTGTGTCAGTAGAAAGTATAAGATTATCATTCTATCCTTAATACCCCCAGCATCCACTGTACTACAAATTGCTTTAACCCATGAAACAAAACGGGGGAAAGTTTTTCTACTATTTGACCTGCGTCTTTTGACTCTTTGAAGTCTTAAACAACGATGGGCTGTCCGCAGGAGGCATTTAAGGTGATACCCCAATCAATGAGACAAGTATGTACGCTGTAGCCCATAAAGCAAACGGAGATGCGACCTCCTGCACTTTGACCTGCGATTCTGGACTCTGAAGATCTTGAGAAGAAGCAAAAAGTGATCATTCTATCCTTTAATACCCCTTGCATGGAACTAGTGCACAGCACTTCAGATCGATGTAACCTATTCTCTGGGTGACATTATCAGGAATGGTCACGGAAACACTTGGGTAATACCACCCTTAAACGGTTGGTCAGAATGGTGCCGATGAGCCAAGGAGAGCTTGAAATGAAGGAAGGTGAGGAGAAAGGGAGAGTTTAAGAGGAAGAAGGAGAAAGGGAGAATATATAAGACAATAGTCTTAGTTGACAGAGTGACAAGAGGGTTTATATTGTAGGAATTTGTGGTGGTATAAGAAAACGGAATATAAAGATAACAATGTAAATTTATTGGTGTTTCAGAAGAAAAAATATATTCCAACAAAAATATTTTTCCCATGTTGCATTCAATCTATACATTTCATATACTTTCGTTCTATTTTGTTACGCGTTCAAATATTAATCAGAGCTGGAAATGCTTTCTCGTAAATGATACAAGACGGAAATAAGATCACATCAAAATTAAAAAGTGGAATAGAAATAAGAAGATTAAAAAAACACAACTACTTGTGCTGTACACTTTGCATTACTTCGCATCTTCTAGCAGGTATTTTATAATGATCAAGCTACTACTTTAAGTCCATGGTCATGATGGTTAGCGTGACAACGTCGTCTTTTCACATCGCAGATACATCTAATGGGTCTTCATCCACACTGAATGGGCAGTACCACCCGAGCGAGAAGCACATACCCCAACATTCCTCAAGTAGTACCTCTCAATCCCCAATAAGATCCAGTCTGATTGAGTACCTCTAGGTAATTAAGCTAATCCTCAGAAGGGGTACAAGCTAAGCCTCTCCGTATAGGTTGAAGGAGGAAAACCTCGCAACCTCTAAAATTGTCGAAATGGGTCGGGCAGACGCAGGAGTTTCCCGAGAGACGGGTCATCCAATTTCATAATTGTCCACTCGATATTTAGGTAAATTAAATTTATCTGCAGCGTGCCACTTGCACGTTGTCACACTTTTATCGTGCATGCCGTGTGCATGTAGGGTTTAATTCGATTACCATACTCGCCAATCCAACAACAATAAAAATCCATACGAGTTTGGGGTACTCGTAAGGAGGTTTGTGTGGGAGTGGGCGGGATAGAGAACCGTTTCATTCCAGATAGAACCCCAGATATTTTTGGCCCAATGAATAACATATCGGATAATCCGTTCTACATGTTCAAAACTTTAATCAACATGATTATTTTTTGCTTCATCCCACACCTATCCTCTTCTATATCACTAATACTTTTATTACAAAAATTGCTAAGATCTGCAACACTTTCGAAAAGCCAAATCAAGGGGAAATGAGAGATGAGAGGATAATAAAAACATCAAGCCTTATTTGTGAGAGGGAGCGGGGATTCCGGAGGTCCATATAAATAGATTTCCATCAAGGGAGAGGGGTATATTTTATAGCTAGTCACAGATTTTGAGAAAAAAATATCATACATGTATTTGGAAGATTACTTTCCTTCTATAAAGAGATTAATGACTAAACCAACATGATACAGTACAACAGTATATCTATACAACAGATGTTAAAGAAGAGAGGTGAATTTGCTTAGAGCTAAAAGGACGTTATTCCTATTTTAGAGAATTTGAGGAAAATAAACCTGGCGTGCAACAATATGATGTGTGGCTCCAAAAGATTCGAACATTTAAAGAACAAAAAGTCATTGTAACTGCTATCAAAAATTGGTATCACGATCTCCATAAACGTCACTGCGTCAAAGTGTCATAATCGCAACCCAGGAATTGATCCCTTTAAGCTCACTCACAAGGCATTATTTCGCTTCTATTTCATCGCGTCAATCATTGACCACAGGCAAATCAAAGGCCTCCGACATCATCGATTAGCGCCTTGCCTTTGATGGGTTCTACGATGACGGTATCCGTGTCATGAACGATACACTTCTAGGAAGATAGATGTCTATGTACATAGAGAGATGTTAGAAAGACACCCTGCCTTCCTGCACGTGTATGGTGGTATTTAGTAAGGTAGATACTCTGCCTTCGGACGTGCATTGAGGTATTTGGTTAAGTGAAGGTTCGGTTTACAGGTGATTAACCCTCTTGTCAATCAATGCACGCAGAATCCTAATCGCTATATAGCTGATGCCCTGTATACGAATACTGGCATTGCTATTATAGTCATATCCGCACTGGCTTCACAAAAAGATCTAAATGTGTGAGGCATGTCTGTCTTGAATTCTGCAGGGGGAAATGTGTTTCTTTCAGCATGTTCAGGCTGCAATTGATTTCTTTTATGTTCTGCTGAGATTTCGTGTTCTGCGTCACTTTGCAATGATGGTTATTAATCGGACAAGATCCGCGGTATCAAGAAAATAATGGATGAGGGCGGGGTTACAAAATAATATTGCAATATGAATTAATTTTTGTTGAGCGCTTTTTGAATATCCTCAGAGAAATGCCGAGTGGAAGACTGTCCTATTCAGTAATCACTTTTCCTTGCTGAATGTTGGGGAACATTTCTAAGGAGCCTATATGATTTAATAGACGGGGGTATTTATTGTAACGCGTTAAATATGTAGTTAATTAAATTAGCTCTCCTCGTGATACCGCGAAAGAGGAGGTGGTAGTTTTAATTTCGAGACTGATTATGAGTTGTACTTTGTTTATACTGAGTAGACATATCAAATTTAGCTTAAAAAGAAGAGCAATTCTGCATACAAGTCAAACTAGGTCTTTGTTCTGAGAATCTAGAATATGTCACTGCCTTTTTCTGTCACTGGTTCTACCTCTTAATGAGGTAGTGTCTTAACTATACTATAAAAGTATATAAACTCTCAAAATATAATCTCTTGATATTCGAAGTTTAGCACTTCTGTCCAATTATTGTAGGTGGAAAGCCTATTCTACTTTATAATTGTTTGAAAATGTATTATTTTTAAAAGAAAATGACGAATGAGTCTGAGCCATAATTCGAGGGTATGAATCTGAGGCCCAATGTTAAAATTATAAATGACAGATCACCGTATAGAGGTTGTAAAATAATCCGTGTCCTCCGTCATATGGCCTAGTAACTTTTAGTACATGATATTCATGAAAATCTGTACGATTCCTGCGAGATACCCGCAAGGCCGTTATGTTCTGACAATTTCATGACATTTACATTAATTGAAGGCAATCGCTGTTTGATGAAGCTAATTTCATCACCCTTAATGTGCACACTTAACACCGTTACTATGGCTGCAGATTTAAATAAGGACAAATTAGAGCCCCTTTAATTTAATTATTGGGCGTAACTCATCAGCCTACATAATTTAAATGCGAGCACTTCGTTAACTAAACATGGTGACGTACTACATTATTAATGTAATTCATTATGACTTGTCGCAGTTTCAGGAGGAACAGAATCAGAAAAAAGATGTGGCATGAGAGAGAGAAGGTCTAGGAAAGGCTCATCTTAAATTCAGATGAAAGCAAATGTTTGTCTGTGGATGGACAGGGTTGATACCTACGCATGTTTGAAATTTAGTTAATTTCTTCGTCGCTGTTTTAACAAAGGCACTTCAAGACGTATGGAGGTGTATGAATGGCGTTCTATCTGCAGAATTGATATCATCATGACTGAAGTCACGTCCAGCAAATACTAGCTTAATAGTACTATTTCCCTCATTCCCACTCCTATATCATCATTAACCTTTTAAATCGGTGGGTCTCGTGAAGACCATTAACACATTTCTGGTAGTATCAGTAATTATTAACCCATAGACTACGGGAACCGGGTGGCTCCTGTATTAAACCTATGAGAGTTAAAGAATTCAGTAGTCAACAGGTTAAGTAGTTTCCTTCTTCGACGATGTTGCTTTTGATGCAGTTTCAGCGTTTCCATAGTGAGGGGACTTATGACACGTATGAAAGAAATTTTCCCGCATGACTTCCTAAATATATCATTTAAGTTTTATGTTTATATGCTGGTCATCCTTATGAACGTCAGTATTTCGTACAGACGTTGAGAATTATGGCGTCGAGTTTGTTATAGTATTTGGAGCAGGAAGCTAACGCACAATGTTTAAGACAAAAAATTTGATTCCCTTGAAAGCAGACGAGGGCATCAACGACCTCACCCCTTCTCATTCTGTATCATGGAGGGAAATATTAATGTGTTTTTCTGTCATGTTTAAATTCAGCAAAATACTAACACTTCCTTTCCGTTTGCAGAGTGTATGCCAGGGCCATTTCCACTTTTTATGATGATGATGATGATGCCATATATACTAAACGAAAAAAGTGGCATGTGAGATACTTGATAAAATAATTAATCAAAACCGGAACGAACTTTTCATTAAATTAGAACAAAATGCTCTGGGTAAGAGCAATTAATTACAAATAAACTACCGACAAACGAATGTGACTGATCAATTTTAAGTTAATGGAATTTCACAAGTCCCTGTATCCTTTGGCAGTGGATTTACAGGGGTATTATTTGAAAGCCACGATATTTCAGGGTTTAGGCGTACTTAATAAGGATCGCTCCATGTCATTGGATATTTTAAAGTGACCGTTTGTCGTCATGAACCGTAAGTAGCTTTTCTCGGGAAAAACGAAAAACGAAGACGGGAAAAGAGAGAATATGAGATGAGAAGGAGTGAGGGAGAGAGGTGGGATGGAGGCGTGGTAAAAGCGGGATAAGATGTGAACTTTTTTTTTTCCTATCGATTATTTCACTAGACTTTCTTCCTGAAGACTCAGGCACAGCGGAGTTAAATTACCAAGTGGAACCACTTGAATTTTTAACAGGCGCTTAAGGGGTGTTGCGCAGACGCGAGCGATACGTTGAGCGTGGAAGGAGTAGGTCGCGTATCAAGTGGACCCACTTAAGTTTCTGGAAATAATGTTCGGTTGGGGTTATAATAGGGGTCTAGCGCCGCCAGGGGGAATGGGAGGGACATAGGGTAAAGAGATGTATGAGAAGCCGTGTACATTCTGTTATGCTCTCGGTGTTTGTTTGTTGTTGTTGTTTTTTTTCTTTCTTTTTGTTCGCCAAGTGAAGCAATTCAACTATTATGGTTGGATGGTGATTTACGGAGTTCTCGTCGGTGGCGATGTTTTAACAGCCAGAGGCTAGGTACCCATCCGAGTGCTGGTTGGCTTGGTGCTTGAAAGAGGGGCTTTATGAATTCAGGATGGACGTTAAAGTTCGCCTTGTGATGTTGGAGGAATATTTAATGGGGTTGATGTGCGTAGCTGGCGGTGCCAGACGAGATTGGCCGAATCTCTTCTGATTTGGATTTGATACTGAAGCTCACACATGCGAGTATCGCGATCGCGCGTGACAGGCATTTTCATCTCACGAAAAATCCACCCCTCCTTTCCAAAGGCTTACCCTTTATTCTTTCCTGAAATGCAGCTCTCACGAGAAGAGAGAACGAAACCCTCTAGTTTCTCAGTATCATTGCTCTCACTGAGACTACAGACTAATCTATCTCTATGAATTGTACTCATAGCCTTGTCTGACCTGCATATCACAAGTCAGAATCGTGCCTTCATGCCAAAAAATTTTTTTTTTGTTTAGAAGAAGGTCCATCTTGGCTTTGGTGAGTGGCCCGTCTCTGCTTTTGATATTGATATCAAAATTGTAGACACAGTTGAAGGGTTTGCGTTTTGATGTGATGCGAATGAGAAGGGTTTGAAGATGTAGATTGTTCAAAAAATGGAATTAAATTGCAATGATTTCTGTTGTTTCTCATATATTTCTTTAAGCAGTATCTATTTCTTCTTTTTTCTGTATTTGATACCATCAGATATGGAGGCATGTCGTTTCTGTTCAATTACTGTTGATAAAAAAGGAAATAATGATTGCTTCATGACAAGTCAAACGTTATTTTGCCATTGTTGAAGTAATCCACATTTTCATAAGAGTAATCCCTTTGAAAGGTTGTAATATAATCCATCCCGTCTTATATTGAAATACAAATATATCCGTAAAGCTATGGTATGCAGCATTATGAAGTAGAAGAAAGTGTGATCCAGCGATCTAAGTCTGATATGAACATATCAACAAACCAGTGAAATAAATCAATAAGCAATTTGAACATATATATATGAAGAGTTTCATTCCAAATGGAGCTAAATCCACATTTAGTGTTTTTGAGTAAATTAAGGTTTTTTAATTTACCGCTTTCCCTTGTCCACTGTTACTTTATTTTGATTTTTATGGTAGGGCTATTGTCTTAGATTATTTCCATAATGTTTTCAAAAATCTAGCAATGAATTTCAATTTTTATGAAATTTTCATAATTTCAATTTCAATGGATTTAGCTCCTTTTGGGATGAAACCTTAGTCAGTTGTCCTTTTCTGCGCTGCGCATTTAAACCCTTTAACAATAGGAATTCAACACGGAACACATTAATATTGCTAGCAGAGTACATTTTACATCTTTAAAGATATTTATTTGTTGATAAATATGTTTTTGATTTTTTAATGAATTTCTCATTTTTTCCTAAAGACGGAATTTTTCGATTTTTCATTCCAAAAGGAGCTAAATCCAAAAATGTTCATAAAAAATTGAAAATAGGTAAATCTTATCAAAATTTTGCACTGATGATCTAGACTGGAAGCTGCCTCGATATGCGTAAAATCTTAATACATAGCTTTAGGGAATGTGGTTAAATGAACAAATCCTAAATAGCCATACTGGATTTAGCTCCTTTTGGAATGAAACGGTTTTGGATTTAGCTCCTTTTAGAATGAAACCTAAATTTCTAACCATGTTTTTTTTCCTCTCATTAAACAGTCAACCCGTATACGGATCCAGACTCGACTTACCTTGACATGTTGACTAACTTACCTGAACATGCAAAGTGATTGCTAATAACTAAAAAGGTGTTACGTACACGTAACATATCCAATCCTCTTGAAATATAAAGAAGGTTTGTAACCGGTCGGCTGAACGCATAACATTGTTACGCATTAGCATTCTGATCTTAGATCACAATGGAGTTATCCTTGGACCGTGACATTGTAGAATAGGGGGCATTTTGATGTTAAAATAGGAGCTTAGAATATGGGAAATTCGGCATTTGAACAAGAATACTTTTTTTTATATTCAAATGTTAAAATAAGAAAAAAAGGAAGTGTTTTTATGCTGTTCATATTCGCGTTCTTCTACACGTAGTGTACGGGGTAATATCCCTTTCCCTCAAATAAGAGGAGGGTAGCTTAAGTGAAGCTCCAAAACAATCATGCGTTAAACATCCTTAATGTATTATGATACGTATAATCTGCCCAGGTATCATCAACGTATTTATACATGCTAGTAACATCACCATCAAAGAGAGAAGATTCAAGTAGAATACAAATGACCCTTTATTATAATGATGGAAATAGATTAATCCCTCCTTTATTTCATGTAACAATCACATCGGACATTATTTTGCTAGATATTGAAAAATAAATATCTTTGAGGAAAGGATTCTTTTTCTAAGAAAAGAAAACAACCATTCTGTCACTGTTTATACTATAATATCTTGACATGTTAATATCGAAGAAAAATATAACAATGCGTCATGGTATCTCACCTCTGTAATAATTTCCCTGCTTGGGAGAATTTTCGTGTTCTTTACGATAACAACATAACGACGTAGTTTTACATCAGGCCAGTTACCAATATCTTAATAATTGTTCTGTTATGTTGTAAATGCTTGATTGAGCAAACACTGTAACCTCGTGTGATTATATAATATTTTGAACTTCGTAAATTCCTTTATTTGTAAATATTGTAACAATGAAAAGCAAATTTCCGAATGGACAATAATCCTCAGTTTAAATTAATTGACAATGACTCAAAACCTTGCCTACAAATACTAAGCCTATTCACTTGATTGTCTTGTTAGTCTTTAAGTCGGAGAGACAGACAGACAGATATGGAGAGAGAGAAATACAGAGAGAGAGAGAGAGAGAGAGAGAGAGAGAGAGAGAGAGAGAGAGATCGACCGGGGAAGTGAAAGACAGAAATACAGAGAGTGTGGGAGAGAATGAAAGAGAGGGGAGATAAAGGGGAGACAGAAGAGGAATCAGTGGCGGATTTCGTGAGGGGCGCTTTCGGCCCGTGCCCCCCCCCCCTTTGAAAGAAAATTGTACATTGTGCCGCCCCCCCCCCCCCACCCTTTTTGAACTGATAACCTTTTTTTTTTTTTTTTTGCTTGTCAGAGAATGCTGGAGGCAAACTGGACCCGAAAAAAATCTGAAAAGTACCTTTTTTCCCCTCCTTTTTTGTGCTTGTCAGAAAATTTTCTGAGATTTGTGTGCCCCCCCCCCCTTTTTTTTTTTTTTTTTACAAAATCCTGGATCCGCCCCTGAGAGGAATAATGGATGTGGTATAATCATAATTATCTTCTGGAGGTAGAACGTATTCTGGCGTGCGATAAATCAATAAAAGTATCATAATTAATATGACTTGACAGCATGTTCTTATAACGGTGAAAATCCTTGGGGCACGTCAGGCGCATTAGGGTTGCAATCACTCCTAAAAATAATTGCTCGACGGTCGAATCCAATCTATCTTTTGTTATCATTGTTAACAAATCAAACGCGCTTCTCCCACGCCATCATGTTAATTAACCCTTATATTAAAGAAGATCAAACAGCCCACATGTTCTGTGCAGGGGCACAACACCGAGCCCCAGGAATTGACGGGGGGTAAACGAACGCAGGGGTGAAAAGTAATGGTGGTATGATGTCTTCAAGTCAGAAGAGATGACGGGCGATGGATTGCGAGGAAAACTGAAATCAAAATACGCGCAAAATTGGATATCGATTTTTTATTGAAGGCAATGTCATGCAAGACTATCAGCAGAAAAAGGAAGGATGTCTTTTAGGGGGAGCATAGCGGGAAGCTGAGTAGTGGGCGTGTGAGTCCCAGGTGCGAAGGGTACGTTTCACATTCTAGTTGCATAAAAATCATTTGCTTATAACAATGAAGGAAGGAACTGGGGGTAGGAGTGTTGAGAGAATATGGTGAGGGAGAGGGAGGGAGAACGGGAGAGGGAGAGGGAGATAAGAAGAGAGTACAGAAGCAAAACGCGTTAGAAATCATATAAAACCAAAGTGAGACACTAGAAGAAAAGGGCTTCAGTCTTACTCCAATCGTTGGATTTAAATAAAACCCTGCGCCCAATTTCCCTTGCTCATGAATAAAGACACGTCCACATCCCCAACCTTAATAATCCGAACAATTTCCAGTGGCGTTTCCGGCAACTGATCAAGTGACGGGGTGGGGTTGGAATCCTTTCCCGTACCCGAGTCGGGAAGTATTATGGAAGTTCCGCATGCCTAACACATTGACTGACCTTTTTTCAGGGCCTTCAAATAGAGGGGAGAGGGCGTCCGTCCGCCTGCTCCATACAGTGTTGAAAAGCCCACTTATCTTTACTCCTTTTTGTCAACTTAATGGCTGGTCACATTTTGTCCGATAACGACACCGATAACAAGATTTTTCAGTAAAGGTACACCCAAGAGCTGCCTATACTTTTAACAGCCATGAGCATACTCATATACGCATATAGTAAGGTGTACCTTTAACCCTTTCGCGACATCACTCCACATTTTGTGGTTTTGCTCAACAACTTTTGATTCAGAGCTCTTAAAAATATACCAGATGCATGTGTAGAAAGTGCAAAAGTTTCTGCACACACTGTGTCCGTTTTCGTTGCACGACCATATTGTGTGTCATGCCAGGAATTTTTGAAAGGAGAATAAGTTTTAAAATCATTGAATTGTCAACACATTGTGAGGTTCAAAATCATTGTTTTTTGTTGTTGTTTTTTAATCAAAATTGGCAATTTTTTTCAACTTTTCAACAAGATTCCTAACCATGTATATTTTTTTTTTCAGACATTACACCTTATTAGAACCATGTATAGCACTAAAAGAAAAAATATTATTGTTGCCAATTTGACAAACAAAATGTGATCAATTTAGCCCTTTGATAATTTCTGTCCTGAAAGGGTTAATTAAAAATATCGTTATCGTTATCGTTATAGGATAAGTGTCACCAGCCCTTTATTAAACCAGTCTGTGTTTTTGTTTATCTGATAACAGTTTCCGGAACTGCTGCACGTTCATGAAATTAATCTTTCCGCTGCTGTCGCCGTCCTTTCTCTCACTCTCCCCCCCCCCCCCCCCCTCTCTCTCTCCTCTCTCTCTCTCTCTCTCTCTCTCTCTATCTCTCTCTCTTTCTCTTTCTCTCTCTCTTTCTCTTTTTCTCTCTCTCTCTCTATCTATCTTGTATATACAAGCAGGCTGAATGCTGATCATTACAAAAACAAAACAAAAATCAGTTCATTTTTGAAAAACAAATCGAATTAATGGCAGCCATGTTTAAGGTTTACATGTTGATTGTCCATCTGGAGGTAGTCCCTGGCCTCTTCAGAATGCCCTATTTGCAAATCTCGGGCGTAGAGTGTCATTTAAAATACATGTATGGTTTTGTGCGAGAACAAATCAGCTCATGAATAATCCTTTGAGACATCGGTGACGCTAAAGCAAGTCGCCAATTTTTCTGTCCACCTAATTCATTTCCTTTATTATTTTTGTATTCTCACCCAAAAATTGGTGAACCCGAGTCTCAGTATCTTCAAAATATTCGCAAAACAAAATTTCGACCGATCAAAAAACATAAGCTCTAGAAAAGACTGATATAAAATAATTGAAAAAACTAAAATTATAAAAAAATAAAACAAGCTCAACACGAATTATGTTTCAAGATGTTGAAGTAATATACATTTCTCTTGTCCCGACTTTCGTATAAAAACATCATATTCAGCTTTATACTTAGCTCATAGTTTCGTTCTCTCATCTCTTTAATTATACAAATTCAGTCGAATGTACGTCGATAGACAATAGAAAGTACATTAGACACGGTATATGTTACTTGATTACATTACATGGATACACACATTAGGCTCAAATATACGTCACTGATGACGTATGAAAAGAAAAGTTATACTTCACTAAGTTATATCATAATAAGGAGAAAGGATGACATGCAAAGGTAAATGATGATAGAGAAAAAAAACATAAATGAAAAAATGATATATATATATATATATATATATATATATATATATATATATACATATATATATATATATATATATACAAAATACCCAATCAGCAACACCAAGATTTATCATTTATCAAGGGAATAGGACGAAAGACTAGCACGATTAACCATAACCAGTAAGCCTTTCATTTGATCGTTACATTACACTGTTACAGCTGCTTTATCCCTTTTGCAGTCCTACATTTTGAAGTTGTTTGAGTATGCGATAAATTACTAAAGAATTATAATTGGAAAACTTGTGCGGATGTTAAAAGGATTATAATTTGCTATTGGATAAGTAATAACAACAATTTGGTAACACTTTATTTTTTTGGACTCGGAAAAAAAAAAATCGCAAAATTTCTAAAATTACCTTTTTTACCGTATACTTGCGTTGATTCTGAATAGCTCCCTCTGCGACAAAAACAAGATTTTCATTTCTTACAAAGGATTTATAGAACACGAGACCTTGACATTTCATAGGCAGTATCCGCAGGATTTCTACTTAAGCTGTGCAAAGTTTCTCGGAATTTGGTGTAAGTTTGCAAAAGGGATGAAGTACCTTTAAAATATATTCTAATTTATTGAATCTAGTGGGGATTTACGTCATCGAGGACATAATATCTAACTCAGATGTTGAACCCTAATGTTTGTGAAAACGAATGATAAAACAGATACATTAATGAAGAAAGGAAACAAATTATATCCGAAGAAGGGGTTGTAAAAGAAGTGAAAAATAAGATCCCCAAAGAATTTTGACCATGTTAACTGGAGAATAAAATTTTTGAGGTATATTAGATTAATTTCTTTTTGGAAGCTACCATGGCTACTGGGCGTATAAAGAAATGTTTTCTTTTGGTATGGTTAAATTTAAAAAGAACTTGAAAAGGAAAATTCCAACTAGTTTCACGAGCACATAGGCTATCCAAAAATATGAAAGCACTGATGTATAACCCAGCACATTAGTGATATTTTTTTTTTAATGATTAAAAGTGTTGTGATGTTCAAATTAATAGTTACGTTATTATATGTTTTAAAACAACCGCAACGGGAACATGTCCGATTTTTATTCAGATACATACAACGTTACAGTGTAACCTATGGACAAAAGAGCATCAGCTACACCTTCCATTACAGCACTTAAATGCCTCCATCATGTGTGTGTCATGATCCTTCATTTCCCCTTGGCACTTTCATTGACAAGCTAGAATGTTTGCTCCAGTGATCCATATACAAGGTAGAGTACAACATTTCCCACGGCATTCTTCGTAACCGGGAAATGTACCGACAAATGATTGTAAACTGAATTATTTCACTACAACAATCATTATTAATTCAGTGTACTTTGCCACCATCAGAACGCGTTTCATGTACTTAAGCTGGTCGTATCTGACACGGTCTGATTGATGGGTTGAAGGGAAACTTTTATAACATGCTCGGAGACAGAGACCCGATGGGTCCAAGTTTGTCTCCGAACACATAGGCCTGGCTTTCTTCCCTTTCTCCCGGTGGACAAAAAACTAATTTAGCGGGGAGTTAATTATTCATGGATTCGAAGGTGGAACATTAATTTGCCTGGAATGCGAGTTCGGGGACTCTACCCTACCATCAGAGAAAAAAATTTATATACGAAGAGAGTTTGGGGTGGATATCGGTCAAGTCGGAAGCACAGAAAACTATCGGCAATAAATAAAGTTCAAATACGGATGCCTAGAGAGAGAGAGAGAGAGAGTGAGCAGGGTGAGCGTTTTAAAAGAAGGCAAGCAAATAGGAATTGCATATGTTTGATACTGGAAGTGCTTCCCCGTCCGATAGTTTGCTTTCCTCAGCGGTGAGAGAGAAAGAAAGGGTAAAGCTCAATCAATGAAGACTGTGATGAGAGGCGATGTTCTTAGTGCAACAGTAGTTAGAGGAACTATGTCCTTGTACACCTGTGGTACCATACTTGATTAAGAGAAATGTGACAGTCATTGTGATTGATAATCAGTAATTTAATTTTATAAAGAAAGAGCACAATCCCTGGAAAAGTTTACTCTTGACAGAATTTTGAGGTATGGAATGAGAGGGAAACGTATACGACGACATTGGTGAGCTTCACTTAAAGATTTTTTTTTTTTTAAATAAAATATAAGAACAGTATTTTGTACTGCGGTGGAAAGAACTCATAAGATCCTAAGAAACTAGTGGAGAAATATTATTAAAACTCTAGACTAATAAGTACCAATATAATCTCCCATCGCAAAACCTTTGGACTGATTTTTCAGAGTTAACAAAAAATACTTTTTACATGATTTAGGTCTAACAACAATGTCATTTTGATGAAAGGATCAATTCATTTTGTTCAGCCTAGATATTTGATTCTTTCTCTGGCAAATCCTTTTACAAAGTAAAATACTTATATTTCCTTTCAAGGTTCGGATTTCAGATATAAAGTAGATGTCAAAAAGAGATTCTAGTAATGGGCAAATTTGCATGACCATATTTTATTTGATCCAATTAATTGATAAAATGTAAAGCTTCGAGGGGGTGTTTCCCTTGCTATCTATTGCACGATTTGTGATGCTTTGGAGCAAATTGATAATTACAACGCTCAACACCTTTAACAGACGAGCAGTGCAAAGGTCGATACAAAGAAAAGTGCAGCAGTGAGAACCGTCCTTGTAATCTCGCTATTTACGAAACAGTCAAAGCACCACGCCAATAATCCAAGATCAAGTTGACAGATGGACTGTCACATTTTCTACAATGCAAAGATAAAGCCAGGGCTTATGCATGCTTATCAAACACCCCCAAGAAATATTTTAAGATCATCATAATCTCAGTTAAATTCCAGAACCTAGGAAACAACAAGGTGAAAACACAATGTTGAAATTTTTAATAATCGAGGTGCATTTTCATTTCGGGGGAAAATTTTCATGTTAATCGGCAAAATAAGATTAGGATCTCATCTTTGGACGGGAAACATTTTTTGCTGGATTCATGATAAATCTGGGTATTCGGAGTCTATAAGCACACGTCAATCAACGGTTCCACATTATTGGATCAGTGATGAAGGATCTTGTCTAAGCAATATGTGAAGTTATTTGTTTCGTGGTATGGAAGTTCTGAATTCAGTAATGACTGTTGCATCTTTCTTTATCATGTTCATCTCAGTCCGTCTCTCTCTCTCTCTCTCTCTCTCTCTCTCTCTCTACATTCTCTCTTTCTGTTTATTTCTCAGTCCCTCCCCTCTCGCGCCCCCAATCTCTCTCTCTCTCTCTCTCTCTCTCTCTCTCTCTCTCTCTCCATTCTCTTTTTCTGTTTATTTCTCAGTCCCTCCCCTCTCGCGCCCCCATCTCTCTCTCTCTCTCTCTCTCTCTCTGTTCATCTTTCTGTCCCTCTCCCTTTATCTCCCCTCTTACTTTGTCACACGCACACACACACCCACACGCGCACGCACACACACACACGCACACGCACACGCCCACGCCCACACATGCTTTCGCATTAACTGGCATCTCCTCAATACTTTTACCCGATTTCATTCATTAATAGATTAACATTAAAGCAATTCTTGTTTTATAAAGACGCTACCTAATAAAACACGAAAAAAGTGACAATACGCGAAGGAGAAGACCGATGATGCAAGAAGGGAAAAAGAATTTATTCTCATCTACAACTCAGGGAGGCAGAACAGGGGAGCGTTTCATGAAAGGAAGTTGTCGGATATTTCATCCGACAACTGTTATAAGCTACTGAAATCCTTGCATCTGATTGGCTGAGAGCAAATTTGTCGGATAAAATATCTGACAAGTCCTTTCATGAAACGCCCCCCAGGAGAGAGAAAAGTAAAGAGAACATGAAAGAGAAAGGGAGACTCGAGAGAAAGACAACCAAAAGAAATAGAAATAGAGAGGTAGAAAGAGTAAGAGAGGGGTTTAATGGGATAAGAGAGAAGAGACAATATCGAAGGCAGAAAGAAAAGGAAGAAGGGAGAAAACGAAGAGCGGAAATCAAATTTTATTAAGTTTAATTAAGTGTCAGCTAGGTCTGCTTTTTTTTTTTAGAGAGAGAGAGAAAAATATTGTTTCATATTCATTGTTCAAGTCTCTTGGAATCACTTCTGAAAACTCTACCGTTGTAATTTAATCAGGTCACCCCATTTGAACGATACGTTGACTTCCTTGAGATATCAGCCTGTCGGAATGGAACTGCACTCTGCGTTCTAAACCTTCTCATTCTGGGACAACAACCCTCATGACCCTCACACTACGTTGTGAGGGCATTGTCATGATTGTGGAACAGTGTTTCATTCACTAGATCTCAATCAAAAGGTTGAAAAAGGTCGAGAGTTTGAATCTCTGCCCAGTGCGTATATGCCCTTAGACGAGGCATTTTATAAGTATAGCTCTTTTCACCGTTAGGTGTTAGGGGCACCTGGTAGGATTAAATTCCTTGAGTGCAGAGAGCGTTTCGGCCGCCGGAGCTGAAGCCAAGGGCAATAATATCCAAAACTGTTGGAAGTGCATAGGAACGTACCTTAATATGCGTTATTCAAGAATGGTTTACTGATATATTTTTTAAATCCCTCCATTGACTACCGGTGATCCGACATATGCTTTCGAACCATTTGGACCTGGCTTCATTTCGTCAAAAATATAGGGTAGGATTAAGGTTTTAGGTAAGGTTTAGAGTAGGGATTAGGGTTTTAGGTAAGGTTTAGAGTAGGGATTAGGGTTTTAGCTAAGGTTTAGAGTAGGGATTAGGGTTTTAGGTAAGGTTTAGGGTAGGGATTAGGTATCGGTCAATATATAAAACTGATCGAAAAACATTATTATTATTAAATGTATATCGAACTTTGATCAAAATCAAAACTGCTCCGTGTCAAGTTTTTGTGGCTCGTATAAACGCAGCTTAGGATAAGAATTACCGGGATAACAGCCTATGCCCTGCAGAGGGGATTATAGTTCGGTTGATAGTGAGGTAGCCGTGCGAATGAAAAGTTTTCTACTAACGACAAAGATAATGTTCAAAAGAAATATTTGTTTTGTTTTTCCTTTGATAACGTATGAGATATGATATTTGTCAAAGATACCACACAGTATCTACATTTTCCAAATTTACTCTGAAATATCAGTCCAATTGGTTAATAGGAGGCAAATTTTTTGGGTAGACACAACCTAATGGAATAATTTTGATATTACCTCTCTAGTTTTGATGACATTCATGATATAAAATATCATTTTCACTTGTGTATTCATTATTCGGCACGGAATAATATGAACTTATTCAGATCAAATGGATAGTTCCCCATCTCCTTTTCAATGGTAAAAGTTTGACAGTTTTTCTTAAAACTGTCAGTAATGTCTTTTCTTGTCTTCTTAAATTCTTTTTTATATGTAAGTACTTTAAAACTATAGGTCGACAGGTTGAAGAACACTTGCACCGATAAAATTTGAGTTGTCAATTCAGACGTAGCAATTAAGCTGAATTCGATAATGTTTGTAGTTATATCGAGTAGAATTTAACATTATCTTAGTAATCGTCTCTATAACTGTATAATGTATGCCATATCTAATTCTTGCCTTCAGCAAGAACCTTATTTTTGTGTCTCAGCTGATTTAATCTAACATCTCTATGCTGTTGTTTTATCCATCGTATTTCAGTTTATTAATGGTTTACCTCGCTGGCAACGTGTAAAAATCTTATTAAATTAAACAGAAATCTAAGAGATTTCCATATGGCTTGTCAACGAGCTATACTGTATTATGTAGATGAAAACTAGATGCCATCGTATATGCAAACCTTTACACCCTTTGAAGTACTAGAAAAAGCTAGAGCAATGACAAACCTTGGCCAATCCGGTTTCAGTGAAATATAATAGGGCGTATTACTTAGGAAAAGCATGGACCTACTAGGGGAAAAGTGATAAGTACTCTTATAAGTATACACAGAATAAAATATCTGGTTATTTCATGTAAATATTGTTCTCATGTAACATGCATGCATTACAAAGCTTTTTAAGGAGTGTTTCACGCCGGGTACGGGTATATAAGGGTTTGTCGAGATCACGGACATTTCAAACTTCCCCACATCTGAAACATTCTTTTCTCTGATGGATGAGGATATCTCGTGAAGAGCTGACGTTTTGTCCAACAAATAAACTTTCCCTATAACCTTGTTAACCTTATTGCAGGCAAAGCATGCACAAAGGGGGTTAATCGTAATCATCAGATTAAACTGGATTTCAGCAGCAGACGTCAATTAAAATCAGTTTTCAACACTCATTTCATTAGAAGATGCGACACTGAACATGCTGAAGAACAAAAAACAAAAAAACAAAAACAAAAACTAAAAACAAGAAAGGAACTAAACAGATCAAGACATTGTCCAATAAATCTCAATCCCTTCCTTAATCGTTGATGATATCTCAACGAGAGCTCCACATTTTATTTTTTTTTAAATACATTTCATTTTAAGGGTGTTAACCTGATTTTTGTAAGCATGCACAAAGGACATCAATTGATGTACTCACCAGAAAAGACTGAATTTCAATCAAAGAAGTCACTTGAAATTATGTTGGCCTTATTACAAAAAAATTACTGAAGGCCAGCATACATCACAAGTAGACCGACGGTACAGACTTTGACGTTGCAGTAAATATCCTTGTTAAAGTCTACCCACACCCTAGTACACAAATGAAACGGACGATCACAACCGTTTAACAACATTTTGCCGTGTTCAGAGAAGGACACATGAAAATCCAGTAGCATGAAAGTTTAAACGCAAGACTGTTTCAAAGTAAGGCTTAAACATGTTAAAGGGGATTGACACAAAGCCCTCTACGTCTTGAACTTTGGATTCTGGACCAGAGTTTTCTTCGCAACGCAACATTCGTGATGACATCTTCCGGTCCGGTGTATGTCTTCCCTTAAGTTAACAATGCATCTCGTATATCGTAGCCAGATAAATAGAAAGTGAATTTGAGAGATTGTTAAATTCTAGTATGCTCGGTGAGGGATTGCTTTAAAGAGAAGAAATTTTCAAAGAAACCAAAGCTGAGAAAGCACTGAGGCAAGAATAATCATCTTTTGGTATAAGCTCAAAGATAGAATAAAGGTCCTTTTTGTTTGCAATTGTGTTTGTGGGTTGTTTTGTTTTGGTTGTTTGTTTGGTTTTGTTTTTGTTTTGTTTTGTTTTTGCTTTGTTTTGTTTTTGTTTTGGGGGGTACAAATAACATGCATCCACAAATATAAAACACAAAGCAGAACAAGTCGTTGGTGCTGCTGTGGTTGTTGGTTTTCCTGCAACCATTAACACTTTTGAGAGAATAAAGTACAACATATCATCTCAAAGGTTGACTGCTACCTTTAAATCTTCAACCATACCATCGCGATCTTAAGCAAAAAATTAAAGAAAAACAGAAAGAGGGAGGTGTATTGTAAGACTAATTCGTTAGGTTACAAAACAATGTCATATAAAATGTTGAACAATTTCTTTTTCTTTACATGTTTAAATTAAGATGATATAACTGGGGTTTTTATGCGATCAAGAGTGACTGAACAACAAGTGTCGAGACGGCCTAAAATCCTTGAAGCATTTCAAATGTGTTTTCCGTTCCTTGAAACTGATGTCAATACGCATTAATAAGAAAAACACGCTTGCAATTCAATTATTAAGTAAGAATTATATTTTGATGACACCGTTTAATATCAAATCATTGAAATTAACTCAGTCTAATCGCAATCAGATCATAGTAATTGGATTATTTGATACAAATGAAATCTTTCTAATTACACCATCAAGGTCTCCATCAACGAATTTAAGCAGTAAACAACAAATCCCGATGCTACAATTTTGGCAACCATACCTTATGTTTTCATAACGGAGATAAAAGAATGAAAGCAAGAAAGCCGACCTATTCCCTTGATTGTGCAGATGGATGATGGAAAAAAAAATCTTCAAGCCATGAAAGATCGAAGGTGAACTTCGTGTGGAAAGAGTCACGTTTAAAGCCTCATTGATAAGTAAGACTCATTGTATCAGAAACTTGTCATCCCGCTTAAGTGGGGCTATAACGAATGTAATTGGGTTGATTGCGGCAGTCCGTGTATGTAAGTCGAAATGTCATGATCGCTTCTCGTTGTTATCTCTAGAGCACATTCGATTTGAATCATGCTTCGTGCTATTCTTTCGTGATTCCAGATGATGCTTCGTTTTCTCACTTATTCATGGATTGATGGAGCTCATATGGGCAAGAAGAAATGAAGTATCTTGATAAAAATAGTTTAATGATTTGAATAAATCGGTGGTGAAAACTTTAAAAAGTTTCTTCCTATTTTTAAACATTGCCAGGTATGAAACCTCTTACCGACGGCCGTCGTTTTTTGTTTTTGTTTTTGTTTTTTTTTTGGGGGGGGGGGTTGTCTTTTGTTTTTTTGTTTTTGTTTTTGTTTTATTATTAGGGGTTGGATCAACAACAACAAAATATACAGAAAGCTAATGTTCTAAAAACCTGCTGACATGGGTAAATAGGCAAAAACAAAAGTAGTCCTTTAAAAAAAGCCAAGAAGCCCAATACTTTTTTATAACAATCCTCGGATTTGAAAATTTTCAAAGAAAGAAAACAAAATATAAACAAAAATTAAAGGCCCCAATGCGAATATTTGGCGAGATACCCCACCCCCTTTTGCGCCCATGGTTGTGAGACGAAAATCTTTGTAAACGGCGGCAACAAGATATCGATTCCAAGTAAAGTCACTATAAATGCAAATAATTTATCTGATGCATATAGCATATTACCTAGTATGTGTTGTAAATTGAAGACATTTGTTAGTAAGTTAGATTGAAGTAATCAATCGAATTGCGACATTAAATTGTATTCCAAAGCTATTAAGGAAAGGGGGCTCTTTACAGCATTAAGTAAAACATGTATCACTATACTTACTTTCTAAAATGCAGTGTACCGCTCCAAAACCGTAACAAAACAATAATTTTATAACGTTGCAAAGCTCGATACATTAACGATGATGTTTTTACCACTTCACCACGAAAAAAATGAACAAAACAGAACAATAACTCAGAATGAAGGTATAAAACGATAGCACGAAATTAAAGTTTACATGAAGACAATAAACACACTGAAGATAAACATCTTCCATTTTAACGGGCTGTGATTGTTTTCCTATTTGTGTTTAAGTTCTTTTCTTTCAGTGGTTGTACGCAATGATCGTTACAGCATAATTTGCATTTATTCATATTTTTTGCTAGCCCCGGATATTAAACGCAAATTCAAATTATCATAGATTTTTGCATGAAAAAAAAATAATTAAAAAGTGCCAGAACTTACCTTTGAAGGATTTCTTTTTATCGATGGAGCTTGCTTTTGAGTTCTTCCAGATTATGAGAATCCCTTTCAGAAAGAATTAGTTTTCACAAAATTGCCTACGGTGCCGTTGGTAAAAGCTGCGTTGTTTGTGCGAGTGACTTTGCGAGATAAATGCGGAAAGAGTAGCTGAATTACGATGATTAGATACGGTGGAGGGCGGTTGGATTTCTTATCCCCTAATTTGCTGTCTTCTCTGGACGTTCGATCGCTTGATGCGGATTAACTAAACTGACGGCTCTGCAAGCCAAGCTTGGCGGTTTTTATGCCCGCGCCACTACTTCTGTCAGACAAAATGACGTAGCTGCGCTGCGCAGACAAGTCGAAGTTGATTCACTTTTCATTCTCATTTCGCATCCCCCCCCCCCCCTCTCTCTCTCTCTCTCTCTCTCTCTCTCTCTCTCTCTCTCTCTCTCTATCTCTCTCTCTCTCTCTCTCTCTCTCTCCTCCCTCCCTCTCTATATTTTTCTCGCTCCATCCCTTTTGACTCTCTTGTCTTTTCATCCTCGCAAATTAGTGTTCTTCTGTGCAGCGCCTTCATTTGTGTTCTTGACTAGGCCTTATTATGGTTAATAGTCAATTTTACTGATTGGTGATATAGAGACTATTGTATTCATTCATTGTAAAGCGCTCTGAAGCTTTTAAAATTTCATTTCATTTCGCTTAAAATGATTTAATTAATCTAGAAAATGTGTCTAGGCTTTCCCTGTCATTTCTAGCCTTCTCCCTCTCTCTCCTCTCTTTTTTCTTTCGTCGCCCCTCTCATCTTCTATCTCTGTCTTTTTCTCACTAGTCATTACCTGCTTTCCAAAGGACCTTGAGTTGTCAATAGTTATTGTCTCTCAACTCCATTACTTGATGAACCCATCTTCCATTCCTAGTATTTGTTTTAATTCTATTTTTCTTGTGATCATAAATTCATGTTGCTTCGCTACAGGCAGAGTTTGACGCCCCTTATGAGAATGGATATTTTGAACAGTGTTATGGTTGAACCGATTTGCAACGCGATTAATCAAACGAAATAACAGAATAAAGAGTAGGTTGGTGTGACAGAAAATAGCTAGCTCATGCTGCTTTTATCATATAATCCTACCGTTCACAGCTGTTCCTAATTTACATATATATGAGAGAAATGTTGGATATTACTCAAAAGGGTTCAGTCATTTATAATATATGTGTGCATCAAAGGTGAAATAGGACCCCTGTCAACAACCTCTCTTATACCTATTCTTGTCTGGCCCCAGTCCCCATTCCTCTTCGGGAAATCGTTTGCCCGTTTCTGGTGGAGTGAACTGATATGTGATTATCTAATGTTACTCTTTAATTATACCAAAAAGCAATAACTCAACACGGTGTTCCACACTTCTCCCATTACCCAATCCCCGTTGGTTATGCTCCAATTAAAACAAAAAGACGTGCATTTTTTAACAAAAAATAAATTGCCTTAGAATGCCGACATTTCATGTATTTATTCTCCTTGTACACATGTCATAGATTTTCTTTTTCTATCCTTCTTCCCTCCCAGCCAATTTCCCCTCTCCCTCTCATTTGATTTCTTTCACTGCCTCTCTATATCTATTTGGAGCCGGAAGGGCGTTAAGGCCCATCATTTGTACCGATTTAACGTCCTTCTGGCTCCAAACAAACGAATTTCTCTGTGTCCCTATTCCTTATTCCAACACCCCCCCCCCTCCCCCATTTTCCTTCAGCTAAGATTATCTTACTCTATTCTCTGTCAATGTCTATATACTTGTCTGATTTCTTACTCTCCATTCATTCTTCGGGTAAAAAATGAAAGTAGTTTAATATCTATCTTGTATCGTATGAAATATATACTTTAATGTTTCTTGGAAATATATAGTTATTATTAATTAATATGTTAAAAGAAGAATTGGCATGGCTGTAATGTTTTTATAAGCCATTTCGTAAACACTCTTGTGGAACATAAATCTAGGTCTTGTAAAGAATGATGTCTTTTTGGACAGAAAGTTTCCACCCGGAGTTTGCTTTTATGGGTTACAGTATCTTGTTTTCTTAATTATTTTTAATTTTAATTTTTATCATATATAAGAGAAATAGCACCTTTTATCCCTATCAATTTCCGTCATCTCTCCCTTACGCTTACGTGGTATATTTACGTGTTTTGAATAATGAATATAATGATTCGATTCCAACTTTTGAAATATTGGGAAAAAGTAGCAGATTTTTTTAGCAAGGAAGAAATTCATTTGTATTCATGAACTCTTGAAAAAGTTACAAGCTATTCATAAGATATTCAGGTTCGTGTTGGAAATTTCCCCCTGAAATCATATATTCTTCACTTTTGATACATGAAGCGATAAATCACATGCAGGACATCATTCCACCACAATCGGTCGAACAAGAAGTGCAATTCCAAGTTCTAGAAAATCTACAGCTGACAAAATAACTAATTTACATTTTTAAAAAAAGAAGTTTTAATGTAGCAGCTAAGGGAATTTAAAAGGAAAAAGGGACTACCTCTTTTATAGTTCTTCCTCCTTTTACAGTTTGAGGACAATATGCAAGCAAACAGCTAATCATGCTAACATAGTTGTCTAGTTGTCATGGTTATTTATATCAGTCAAATACTTTAGAAAATAAATCCTCGGAAATCATCAATTTTCAGTCCATCTATTACAGTGTATTATTCAGTACTTAAATTAAACGCTAAGTTACTTTGATTTTTTGATTTTTTTTTTTTTACAGTTCGCTAAAAAAAAGGGGGGGGGAAGTAACGACAGTTCGCTAAAAAATAAGTTTGAAAATAATTTCAAAAATCTCAAATTAAAGTATGATATTAATAATGTCACTAAAAACATCTTCTTTTTTCATGATTAATTTAAACACTCACTCAAACCAAAATTGATTTTGAAGAAACCTTGCCACCATTTTATAAGTCTTTTCTTTAGGTAATGGCTATAAAATAGTAAAGGTTGAACATGTTGAATAGAAAGATTGCCTGATTATTATTATTATTATTATTATTATTATTATTATTATTATTAATATTATTATTATTATTATTATTATTATTACTATTATTATTATTATTATTATTATTATTATTATTATTATTATTATTATCATTATTATTATTATTATTATTATTATTATTATTATTATTATTATTATTATTATTATTATTATTATTACTATTATTATCATTATTATTATTATTATTATTATTGCCTGATTGCGGTGGATATCTTTGAAAGAGATTGGAGGAGGAAGAGGGGCTAAAGATGGGAATGGTTTCATAACCATGAAACCAAAATTAATGCTTTGATTAGGCCTAGAGAAGGCCTCAAGACAGGCCTCAAACAAATGAAGAACAATACAGAAGCACCTTGAAATATCACCTTAACAAATATGTTTAAAATGCCATTCCTATGGGTCGAATTAGATAGGGGTTTGTTTGTTCTTTTTTTTTTTGTTCTTTTTTTTGTTGCTCTATTTTGTATTGTTTTTACAGATAGCTGAATACATATTTTGTCGTTTGACTCTTTCGAGGACATATTCATATATGATTATGAACAGACTAAGAACTAAAACAGAACCACTGGCATAGTGATAGATGAATCCATATTTTTGTCGTTTGACCACTTCGAGGGCTTAAAAAAAAACTTCTTGAGAAATTCTTTTTATTTTGTTAGTTTTTTTTTTTGTGTTGCTCATTGGCGACTTTTGCTGACTCAAACATACCCGACAACCCCAACTCAATATGGAATAGGGACGGTTCCCCAAAAATAAACGACATGAAAAAAAATATATATACATGTACATGAAATGTGATTGCCGCATGGAATGCAAAGTAGTTACCTAATTAGCTATTTGTAGACCCTTACGGCAGCTGAGATAATACTTTCTCAGCATTAATTATAAGCACAAATCCGCCCCCTGTGGCTATTCTCATCGCGATGATAAATTATCGCCCACCACCAAAAGTGAAATAACCTCTTGTTCGACAGTTTTGTAGTAAGTTTATGTAGCTTGAGAGTCCCATTTACAAAAAGAAAGACACTTATTTTGGTGAATAATTCTGCCTGAGTGTACGAACAGGAAATTTCTCCTTTTTTCCACGTGAAGTGCATGAACACTGAACAAGTTCATTCGTGTGTGTCAATTTGCTTTCCCCGGCACACTCATACAAATTAAAGTCAACGTTCTCCTCAAAAATACTATTTTTCACCTGGAAAATGCTATTTTTCGTCTTCATTTTCTTTATTCAACACTCCCTTTAAAACTTAAATCTATATGCCATGAACAGCAATAGTTTTTTGAGCATCTTTGATTTGAGGGCCATTTGAGCACTAAGTTAGCTCCACCTCAATGATTTTAAAACTAAATCAACCTTTGAGTTGAAATCTTATTCGCAAACAATTTTAATCCTGCGATAGAATATTACTTTGGGCGCTCTAATATTCACTTTGGCAGTTTTAAGTGGTATGAAATTATCGCATTTTACAGTGGCGTATATTTTGAGAGATTGACCAACTTGGAGGTGAAATCATCTCTCGATCCGGGAGAGGGAGTGTATGTACTTGCGAAGCCCGCTTAGACGTAGACCAACTACAACTTTTGTTGATATTTTCCCCTTTGCCTTCATAGTGGGGGGGGGGGGGGGGGCAGGGGGTATGCCGGCCCTGCCTATCCTGGATGCTCCACAGAAAATTGTTTTTTTCAATGTCACTCGCACAGTTCCATTTATAGGCTCTAATGCTTTCATCAAAACATGTACATTGTATAAGGTTAGTGAAACGATTGAAAATTAATTAGCGATTAAACTTAAGTTAAGGTAGTATTGTATTAAAAGAAATGCCGCTTTAATGGCGGTGGTTTCTTGTGCTCTGCCGCGCAATAATCGACGAAATCTCCTTACCTATTTCACGCTTGGCTCTCCCCTGCCATACCATATCAAATCAAAGCGTGAAAATGTGAATAGCCAGCGAGCCCATTCGAGCAAAATTGTATCAAGAGCAGTCATTAATGACGGCACATCATTTCAGTTTACCCCCCAGCATCAGCCTTCTTGCTTTTAAACCTTAGTTGCATGTAGTATTATCTGAAGATGTGAATGGAATGTAATTACGGATGAAATCTCTCCTGGTATATTGAGAGCTGATAATTATGAACGGTTGCTCAATATGATATGAGGTTCCCCTCCCGCCCCAAGCTCAAAGCGCGAGTTGATCTACATTGAGGACGGAGGGACACTCTTCGAATAATCGTGAATATGTGTTGCACTTTTTATGAGATTTGCGGATTCTAAAAGATACAACACGGATGATGTGCCTTGTACCTTGTACGGTTGTATACGTTATAGAAATAATTCCATCAGCAGCTACCTAATTCACATTGCAAACGAGGTGTGCAACGAGCATTTCGATTGTGATATTAAATTCGCTAATCAAGCCTATGACGGCCATTATTGCATGCACCAGTAACCCATAGCAGTGTCCGTACACTTATTTCGTATTTCACTTTAAATTTGCCTAAGTGTATTCAAGTACTCAATTTCAAGTTGATTCCGCGTCAAAGACCGCGCCAATGGCTGACGCAGCCTTATGTCAGCAAGTGACTCCTCGTGTGCAAATAACATAAGGCCGGTTGCACACGTGATGTTAACTTCACTGCGTCAATCAAGAATACAGGCGCGTAGATAAATGCACAGGACAGGCCCAGTCTCTTACTATATGTACAGACGCAATTTCGTGACGCAGGGGGTATGAGGGCATAGAGCAAGGTTTCGATTTTTTCTCCGGTGACGGAACACAAACCGATGACAAAAGAACATCATTTTGCTAGACGCATCGTTTGCAGCCCTCAATATACTTGGATAAATGTCAAGTGGGTTGTGTTGACACTGGTTGATGAAGATTTAAGTCAGCAGAATGTGAACAGTGCACGGGAACTACACTGAGTATTGTATGGTAAAAAAAAACATTTCCAATAAAGTTTGTGTTGTAAAGCTCAATGGGCAATATATGAAGCTTTCGAAGGACAGAAAATTTGTTGATTGAAAAAAAAAAATCTCGGAAAAAAAAATGGAAGGCATCACTATTCTTCGTATTATAATAACTCAGAGAATATCAAGATTGAGTTGAGACAGCAGAATACCAGATTTATATCTTAATAAATGGTAACACTCTTGGATGAGTGAATAACACGTGAGTTAAATTTTTAAAGAAGCTAATACCGACATGCATGTTGTTCACCATTGTCCACGTTTTAATGTTGGCCTTTGATAAAGTTTAAAAGGAATAACAATCTATTGCCCAGATGAGATGAGGCCGGCGAGAACAAAGGGCAAACGAGAATGAAAAAAAATCAGTATCGCGAACCTTCTACTCTTCAGAAGGTTCACGAGACCGTATAGGTGTGCACGACAGAAATGCAGTAGCAACCAAACCATTATTTCTTAGGCTTGTGGACATTCAGTATCGTAAGCTTTAAAAAAAAAAAATACAGGTCTCATCATGCTCGTGGACTTTCAGTCCCGTGACCATCAGGGGCCCGTTGCACAAAACTTGCGTTTGATCGCAACTCAGGAAAATCAAACGCAACTTTATTTTCAGCCAATCAGAAGTGCGCATTAAGGAATTGCGTTTGATTTTTAGGAGTTGCGATTAAACGCAAGTTGTGCAACGGGCCCCTGAAGGTCACGGGACTGAAAGTCCACGAGCATGATGAGACCTGTATTTTTTTTTTCTTTCTTTTTTTTCTCGATCAACTCCTTTACGTATACAGGTGCCTAAGTAGCGGGTGAAGCTGTTAATTATCGGGTTTCGAGTGCTCGAGCTGCTGCTTGACAGAGATTGCCAAAAGCTTTGACACAATGCCATTGATAATTACGTGTACTTTATACTTGATTGTACGTGTTCTTTCTTCTGTGCTGAATCTCCTGTCGACAGTGCATGGTTCTATTGATTTGCTGATTTAATAGTACTGTGCGCGGGGTTTTCAATACTGACGCGAAATATGAAATCCTTCTTAAAATCTTTAAAAAATCTTCAGACATTTCGCATGCTCATGAAAAAAATTCAACCTCGCTCCATTTGAAAAAAAACAAAACAATATTCTGTTCATTCAATTACTTTATTTTGTGAACATGGTGAACAGTTACATTTAATTACTTTCACTGTTTCACTGAAAGATGTTTTTATAGGCAGATTTTTATTCTTCTAGCTTTTAATGACGGTAATTCGGACGAAGCATGGCAAAGCTGCATGAACAACGTAGACAATTAAGTTGATTAAATCGTACAAAATAAACGTGAGCCATTTACTACCTCAATACAAATGTTGGCCTTTTTGCATCGTCAACCAAATTTTTCTCATTTGTTGATAAGAAACACTTTAATGATATCCGTCTAGATTGTGCTAAGCGGGAAAATTCAGATAATACAAGAACAAAACTCTTGTGAAGAAAAGAAGAAAAGAAGTAAAAAGGAAATCATATGGAAAAGCAAAAGAATTATTATTCGGAGAAGAAGGGGAAAAGAGGAATTCATGCAGAAGAAGGAGAGATGGGGAGAAGAAGAAAAGAAGAACAAACAGAGAAAAAGAAGAGGAGGACATGACATATGTCTACCGTAAAGCCGAGATTTCATTAAAAAACATAAAAAACTAGGACAATTTTTTTTGTTGGGTTTACTCCCCGTTATCGATATTAGTGCTATAGTTATTTTTTTTCCTTCATATTTTTTAAAGCTTTTAAATACTTTCGTTTGAAGAAAAAAAAATCCTCCTCGAATCTTCACGTCCTGAATTGAGAATGACTTACAGCTAATTTTATTTCGCTGTGTCAAGTAGGCTTTATACACAAGCTAATTTTATTTCCACATTTCGTTCCCTTTCAGATAGACAGGAGAGGTTATTAACTGATTAAAGAGCAGGTTGAGTTCTGGTAAAAATGAAAAGTAATTTGTGAGATTTCCCATCATGTTTGTGGTGGCTTAGAAAAACATCATGAGAAGAGATTACCCCCTGAAAAGGTCAAAGGTCAAAGACCACATTTGAAAGCACTCCTTTTGACCTTGTGTGGGGTAGT
>CM046835.1:23164125-23451775 GCA_025618425.1 Heliocidaris tuberculata
TTTTCTTAATTGTATTATAAATGTATCTGTCATATTTCTTGTGTGGTTTCCATACAGTGTTTTGTTATGATAAATATTTCTACTATTGGAATCGGCTTGTTGATCATTATGATGTCAACAAAATTACCGGTATATGATGGTTTAATGTGCTTCAATATTTTCTGAACTTTCAATAGACCAGTTTATCAAGTTATGCAAATTACTGAGATTTCTGCCTCAGAAACCCTTGGTAAAAAAATAAAAAATGAAAAATAAAGAACAAAAATTATGTGTAGCATCTTGATGGATTAAAGAGAATGTTGAGTTCTTGAAAGGGTGAAAAATAATTTGTGAGCTTTCTCATTCCTATTATGTCAGTTTGGAAGAAAATCACAGTAGAAAATCCCCTGAAAAGGATTCCTCTTCAAATGCCCTCATATTCAAAATATTAGAGAAACAGCTGAAATGTTTGGGCCTAGCATGTGTGTGTATCCCATATGCACATTTCTGTGTGCAGTGCATTTGACTCTCAGCTAGATTGAGTCAATTTCTTCTCATTTGGCGATTCCAAAACCTTACAGCATACACCAATTCTTACATGTATGTAATATGTAATCAAGCTTTACCAATTGCTTTGAGACAGTTTCTTTCACAACGTTATTGAATGATTAGAACTCAACTTTATCTTTAAGTCCAAACTTTGTTACATAAGTTGTTGGTATGTTTAGAAGCCTCATGCAATTTTTTAGGACTTCAAAATATTTCCTAGCATTTAGGTAAAATAAATTGGGTCCGCTTGCTATTCATAAGAACCACTATTCATAGAAAACCGCTATTCATTTAACACGCGCTATGAATAATGAATAGCGGTCCTTATGAGTAGTTATGAATAGTGGTCCTTATGAATGGATGTCCTTATGAATAGCTAGGAAATTTGTCTATGGTTTGCTCGCTATTCAGAAGGACCGCTATTCGTACAAAACTGCTATTCATTAAGTCACGTGTTATGATAGCGGTCCTTATGACTAGCGAGGTTACCCCAAATAAATTATCATCAGTCGATGTGACAGTACACGGAAGTGACTGGTAACTTAGAGCCCTGATTAGTACTTGTAAACTGTTGAGCATAGATTTAATTGTGCTTTTCTGCTTGTCTATTTTACAAGGAAAGAATAGATTTTCATTTAAACATGATCTATATTGACCTTTAATTTTCAGTCAAGACTATTTTTTTACATCTTTCTGTGTCAAATTGTATGAAGTAGTATTGGTAAATTATATTAGTGGCCATTGTAATATTGCTGTTAATGTACATATATATGTGTTATAATTGCTTTAAAAAAAATAAGTATATGCTGTCATTGGATGTGAGAAGGTGCCTTATATTTGTCAAAGATCGATGAATGAATGAGGCTTGTTTGTAATGAGTGACCATGTGACCATATTTTCTCCAATCACTCCACTGCATTCCGAATGGGCAGTAACCTCACCAACTCGGTCATGAGACCGCGAACGTGCAGTGAGGGCGGAGGCGGACATTCCACCGTACCTCGCGGACGATCAAGGTAGCCTGTTACAAGCCCTGTAACCTACTAGCTTTCTATTCCTGTTTCTCTATGTGATGGTTGCTCTTGTGGAAAGTCATAATTTTGGCTGCCTAACTAGGTAGACAGTAATACAAGTGATGGTTTTTATCTGGTTTTACTTTTCATCTTTCTAATGCTAAATCTCTGCTGGAAAGAACGGAGTGTCCCCAGTGTTGCACTCACTGGAACCATACACAGTGCCTATGGAGTAAACACAATTGTCTTGACTAAGTGTTCACACCGTTTCATACTGTGACATAGTATGCGATGCTGTGGCTACAGTACAGTGTGATCATAGTGAGGACTTAGAAAACTCTCATGGTGTGATGCAATGCGTTCACATGGTGATTTTACCATGTTAATATTGTGTTCACAATGTGTTCATACTGTGGTCACATTGTGTTCACACAGTTTACTCTGTGTTAATACTGTATTCACTCTGTGGTAATACAGTTTCACAATACCTTTTTCACATTGTGTTCAATTTGTTTCAACATTGTGTTTATGCTGCGTACACACACTGGGGCATTTTGTTCTTTCCGAAAGAGATGGTTATTTGTAATCCTTGCTTATGCATATGCCCAGCTATTTTCTTTTTCAAGATCCCCTTTGCTATTCTTAGAATTTACAGAGTATATTGTATTTCCTGCATGTAGATGTTTTCAAAATGGATAATTGGGTTTGTCGAGAAAACGATTCATTACCAGCTGTGACTAGTCAGTGTGTAACGTATCCAAAAGATATAAATAGGATGTTTTCGTCTTAAAGGTATTGGTCAACATCTTTAAATTTGTTTCCTGTGAAGGTGCATGAATTCATCAAGGAAATGACTAAAAGAATTCATAAATGAATTTGAAGAAAAATTATTCTTAATTGATTTCTACATTTTAAGAGTAATGTGATGAAAGCTCTTTTGGTAAATCATGGAGACATCAAAAATGTTTAAGTAATCACTGTTTTGTTTTACCTATTTTACTCTCCAAATTTACATTTTGGTTTCCAAGACTCTTGCATCCCCTATATTTTCAAACCCAATATTAGCATCGGGGCTGAATAAAATTATGGTACTTTGTAGGCCGTGTCGTAACAAAAGTTACAAGAGTTTTGAACTAGTGCACGCATCAGAATGAAAGGATTATTTTACATAAACGAATTATGAAAAAGTGTTGTGCATGCTTCTTTGATTGTGTCTATATTCTATTCATTTTGTATATTATTTTCATTTAAGAAATTTCTTTCAATAGACTGTAGCATTGTACTAGAGCCGTGTTTTGCAGGATTTCATTTTAAGCTTCAGAATTGATAAAATATGAATTTGCATGCCAGTACATTTAAAGACATTACAGGTTTAGGTTCAAATATAAGTGAAACCTGATCGAAGTACATCTATTGACCACCTCTACATACACATGACACATGCCTAGATAGTGGCTACTTAGATACTGTTTCCCTGAGTTAATTGGCCTGTAGTAGCTGGTTGGACTTTATCGTGTTACTTGATGTTAAAATCATTAGGGTTGAAAATGAAATCGTTACCACCAACTTCCCTATTTTGCCACCCATTAAAAATAACTTATTCAAAAGTACAGGGATGTGGATATACAATTATGCATGTTGTTACACTTCTTTGTAAGTATCACCATGCTCAGATATACCGGTAGTAGCTTTCTCAGTACAGCTGGAACAGAAGAAAAATATCAAACTTGTTATTACACATGTAGTTGAAAGCTCTACAGTGTTACTGTATGTTCAACTTCTGCATTCATTTGTTCCTCCAATCTTTAATATAGTGACATACACCTCGAATGTAATTGTGACCAATTTCCACTCTCTTTACAGAATAGCATTTACATACATCTGTACACCTGTACTTGTGCATTAGTTGGTGGTATAACAGTTTGTGTTTTTATACCAAAGTTGGAATTGATTTACACTTTTATGAAAATGCATTGTAGCTGGCACTAGCTGCATGGAAATGAAAGGATAATTTATTCTTCCTGAGGAAATTCTACTCTGAATTCATTGCTGATGTATGTGTACATGTACAGTGTATATTTCTAATGGGCATGACAAAGTTGTTTTCATAATTTTATTTGCAAATTTTCTCTGTTGAGAGTCAAGAGGGCATTAACTCCTTGTTTGCAGAGCTATCCATACAGAGAGTCCTGACACTGGAGGTCGCTTCTGATTGGTCAGTCATTTCATGGAGCTTCAAAAATTTCCCTCTCATAGAGAATGTACGTGAAAGGGAACTATTGGGAGCTCCATGATCCGCCATGTTTTAAACAAAGACCGTGTACGCGCATGCTTATTATGCGCGTGTCACAACTCTCTCTATCAACGCGCTCTGCTTGTTTGCCACATAAATATTCTTCCATGGGATTTGTGTGTAAAGTCTGTGCCAAATGGCACACTGGCACAGTAAGTATTAAATTGGTGTTAAACTTTCTGAGTTAGCACCCTCAAGCTCTCAGCAGATGCTTTCCATTTTATATACTTTTAAGCTGGTCTTCTCTTCAGTGTAAAGACAGTATGTATTTGCAATTCTATGTGCCATTTCCCTTTTTTGTTTTGTTTTACTTTGCATGCTAATAGTTGTGAAGACAGTGTGCATGATTGTTTAGATTTTCAGGAAATTATATAGATGTACATGTACTTTTTAGCTTTTGCTTAAAGAGTAGGTTGAGTTCTGGGAAAGGTAATAAAATCAGTTCTAAGCTTTCTCATTCCTTTCATGTCAATGTGGAAGAAGATCATAGTAGAAATGTCCCCTGGAAAGGATTGCTCTTTAAATGCCCTCATATTCAAAATATGACGAGAAAAAGCTGAAGTGTTCGGGTCAAACAAATAATACTATACATGTGTGCAGTCCCATATACCCATTTCTGTGTGCAGTGGACATGCTTTTCAGTGAGATTGGGTCAATTTCCTGTCATTTTCATAATTTAAAAACCTCACAGTATACGCCAATTTTTCTGTAGACATGATCAACCTTTCCCAGTTGCTTTGAGACAGTTTCTTTCACAAAGTAATATGCATGACCGGAACTCAACGTTATCTTTGATATCGAGGGTTCTGAAAAAGGCAAAGGTGTTTAAGCAAAGTTGTTGCAGATTGTTCAGCTTTATGTTCATTTGTTGGAATAATCTGCAGTTTTCAGTATTCTTATTTTTTTGCTACGAGAAGAAAAGGAGATAATTCATGTATAGAGATACTGCAGTATGTATGTTTTAGCATGTTTTAGGCATGTATGGTACTTATAGACCTACATTCAAGTTGTACATTTTGTTTAGCAAATTCATCAAATCTCTTCTTTTCATCTTTTTTTTTGTTGTTGTTGTTGAGTTGTTTGTTTATTACTCTGAATTGATCTACATTGTCTGCCAAATATATATACACACAGGGAGATTAAAGATTATGAGGCTCAAGAAAGTTTTTAGAACACTTCTTTAGTTGTTGCTCTTCATATGTTTCTATTTTGCTTTGGCTTTTTTTTTTTTTATTACAAAATTTGCAAACATTTGTGCATCCAAAAGTTTCTAGCTTTATCTCCCTTTTCTTGATGTATTGTAGTGTTACTTTTACACAAGATTCCTGTGACTATTTATCATATGAACTTTCCAGTTGCCCAAAGACTCACCACAGGTATTCAAAAGGTTCACTAGACCAAAGATCTATGACACCTAAATTTGACTGTATTCCACTGGGCTTTGGTCTCGTAGGCAGGGGCTTCTTCGGTCTAGCAAACTTTTAATACATTTGATACCATGCATAAAAATGGTACGCTGGACCATACATACTAAATGCACTGGAACATACATACTAAATGCACTGGAACAATTTATTTTCTCTCTGAGTTGTACATACATGTATGTATACTTTCATGCTGTTTTGGCGGAACGTGTACAATAATACTTGCATGTATTTCCCTTTTCCGTTGATCCTGGAAAGTAGGTTGTGATAAATATCAATCATGATCATGTATCTTATACATGTACATGTGGATGGTGGGTGAACAAAGAAAGAGAAATCATTTCCATGCTCAATGCTATCCATTGCAATCTCATCACTCCATTTATTTGTACCATTATTATCATTCTCACCCATCATCAGCCTTCTCAAGTTTGGTAATAAGCTCCGCCCACGGACATCGAGTGAAGGAGAGAAGGGCATGAAAGCTCCCGACAGGTATGTATGTTAACATGTGTTCTTCCTTGACCTCATGGTAGCTTGGCTATTAACCCTTTCATGAGAGGAATTATTTAACAATATATATGGTTAGCAACTTTATAGAAAAGTTGAAAAAATTGTAAATTTTGATCGAAAACAATGATTTTGAACCTCTAAATGTATTGCCAATTAAGTATTTCAAAGCTTATTCTTGTTTTTAAATTCCTGGCATCAAACACAATATGATCATTCAACAAAAATGGACACAGTGTGTGCAGAATTTTTTGCTCTTTCTACTCATGCATCTGGTATATTTTTTATAGCTCTGAATCAAAAGTTATTGAGCCAAACCACAAAATGTGGTCAATTGTCGTGAAGGGTTAAACCTGGGGTAATGATAGCATTCAGTGCTTTGTGTCCTCCGGAAAAGATGCTATATAAATTTTTCTTTCTTTTTTTCTGTCTAAATATAGTGTTATTTTAAATCATGTTTGCCAACAGCAGCAGCAGGTGATTTATCCTTGAAAAGCTTGTAAAAGCTCTACAAAGCTCATAAAGAGCTCTGAACATGATTGCAAAGACTTTTAAGAGATTAACTCAAGAGTAATTTTGTTGCATTGCCTGGAGAAATCATGTTTGAGTTATGTAATATGTCACTGCAGTGATTGCACATTTCAACAGATGATACACTATTAGTAAGCTATTAGATTTGTTTCTACATGTAGGTTGATTTATGGAAAGTCTTAAGCTTTGCGATGATATTTATAAAACGTGAAGTCGCAAATCTAAAAGAGCTCCCTTCAACAAAAAAATATACCTTGTACACTATTGAAGGCGGATTTCCTATAAATGGATATTTCAGCGTCTATGTTTTATTTATAAATCATGCAGGGCGATAGTGATCTTGAGCAACATTGATACATGATGCTGCATTATTCATATAAATGTATCATCCTGAGAAGTGGGTTTATTTGATGAGTATTTGGATATTACTTGACAGGTACATGTATACATGTGCCTGGGATCATAAATATGCAATTTGGCTTTTGGTTTGTATGGTTGATGCATTAAAAAAAATGCTGAAATTGTGAGGAACATCTCACAAAATGAATTATTCACCGATGCATCTTTTTTTCGCTTATAGATCCCGGCAAATTAGCAAAGATGGAAGGGACTGCCAACATGATCCATATTTGAACTTATGAAATGTGTTCTTACAGACAGACGCTATGGAATTCCCTTCCATCAGACATAACTTCTGTTAAAAGTTTTAATTTATTTAAAAGAAAGCTTAAATTACATCTTATTTCCTTTAATGTAAACAATACCTATATCATTCCACAATGCAATTCTGTTTAGGGTTGTTTGGTTTTGTTTTTGTTTTTGTTTTTGTGTGTGTATGTGTGTTCTATTTTGTCTTGTTTCTATTGTTTCATCATAAATCATTTTGTATGATTCCATTCATGATTTTACTGTTTATGTGAATTTCTTTTATGTCATGGTGGCTGTCAGGACAAACCCACTAGGGTTTTTATACAGCAACCAAATTCCTATTTTTATTGTTAATCTTTTAATTTTTTAATAATACACTGTAGCATGCAAAATGTAATGATTATGTCTAAGTGTACAATTATTATATTATGTATTTCTTGCATGTTGATGATAATGTTTTATATATGGAATTGAATAAAGCTGAATTGAATAAGGCTGAATTAAATTGAATTGAACAGATTTTCTCACAAGTAAAAGTTTATCTCGCACAACATGATTTGATGCAGAGCTACCATGCTCTTTGTGCGACCACCTTCAATTCCAAATTCAGAAACTTAACAACATGAAACTTTCACAAATTATTAACAGCAGCCCCTTTCTCAGCAGGAACCTTTCACGAATTGCAAAAATCCTGTGTTGTTTTTCATATCTTTCTTGTCATGAAATGTAATATATGCACATTTCCCCCCCCCCCCCTTCTTATTATGGGTAGCGAATTCATTTGAATCAATCACAATTTGATTTTAATTACCAACCGTGTACTTAAATGAGACAGGGGCCTGGAATATTTATGAATTTTGCTATATTTTATGGTTATACAGCATTCCTCTGACATTAAAGATAGCAAATTTTGGTTTATATTTTTCCCACAATATTGAATCATTTGGATGTCTCTTAAATATTAAATATAATCTTCCAAACACAGTACATTTAATTATCTTCTGGTACAGACATGTATATGCATACTTGTACATGTACATGTACTTGTATTTCATATTGGTTTCCACTACCATTTGGACTGTCTTTTTCTTTGTTTTGTTATGAAGTGAAAGCCAAACAGGAACACTCTATTCAATGCTTTAGCTACAGACTCACCTGTTAATTAGTAGGGACAAAAGGCAGGATGTTCGATAAAAAATGCTTTAGGTGTTATCTTGCAGTATAGGAAGTAAAGGAACAGTCTAGTGCTTTAATCTTTGCCATTGTGTATACAAGTTCACCCTTTTAAGCTTTCCTTTCATAGTTAGTAGGGCTGTGAGTGTATATGAATACATCTACCCTAAATCCAGGCATTGTTCTGTTAGTTGACGTATGTTCCCCCTTTTTTTCACACAGCAAAATGCAAAGAATGTTTGGAAGTTAAGCTTAGCCTGTAATCTTGTACATTATGTGAGTGAGAATATAGTGTCTAATTGTACGTATATAAGGACTGAAGGTTTGTATTGGTTGAATAAGGATTTCATACTGGGTACTCAACCTTGCATGTGTGAATCTGACCTGGTATTCTTTCATCAATTCTATATCATGATACTTCTGAGAAGAAGAAAAAAATGTACAATAATCCATATGATCAATTTTGAATGTTTCATTTTGCACATATTTCTGGACATCATTGTACATGTAAAGTGTAGATGAAAAGACTTGAGGCCTGTCTACAGAAGTACGGAAAATGTGTTGCCTTTGCTTGTGTATTATTTTTATTGTCTGACTGAAGAAATTCATTCTTGTGGTGAAGGAAAATGAATTTTTAACATCCAGTGTATTCTGCCCTTTACTAATTAACATTTATAAGAAAACTCATTTTCTTAAAGCTCTGTGTGGAGTTTACATTTGTAGATGCATACTAATCTACAGTTGGTTCTTGGCAGGGGTTTGATAGTTAAAACATTACTGATGATGTATCATTTTGTAATCTCACTGACCTCTTTTTGTCTTTCCATTTCTCTGTTTGTCTATTTCTGTCTGTGTCTTTCTCTTTCTATCTATATCTCTGTCTCTATCTTTTTATTTATCTTGCTCTCTCTCAATCTTTCTCTATCTCAATTTTTCCCTCTCTCTTTCTCTCTCTTCCTCACAACTATAGTCCGACTAAGACGAGAGGGCGATTCTCCATTCCGTCACTGACATCGAGAAGTAGTCTCAGCGGTGGTCCAATCAGACCCCTTAGCGTTCACAGGATGGTAGCCCAGCCTATGTCTAACTCACCTCCAATACCCAACAGTCCTCTTAGGTAAGATAGGATTAAATTATATTCTTTTTCTAATCATTCTGAACGAAATATGTACATTTGTTAAAGGTGATTTACATTGACATATTTTTTCAACCTGAAAACATTTGCTTTAGCCAATAGCTGTTCTTCTGCAAGTCTTTGCATAATATAAATAGACAAACCTTTGAACAAATAACAAAAGAAATACGCATATTTTTAATTACACGTATAGATAAACAGAAAGAGTATCAAAAAGGTAAAAACTACATGATTAAAACAAAACAAGAATTGAAAAAAAAAAATGTCCTTACTGTGTTGGTCATATATTTCCTTCTAGAAAGGATGACTCAGATAATGCTGAAATTTCTTAAGAATCTGAATTGATTTTCATAAGGGACATAGACAAGATAAGAAGAAAAAAAACAACAGTCACAATTATTTTCAAATGTTAAACAACAAAATAGGTCTTGTGTTCTTTGAAGGTTGATGTTTGCACGGTGGAATAGATAACATTGATGAGGTTCACAGTTCACCTTGTGAGTAAGTTCAGAAAAGGACTGTTGGGTTGGAGAAGGATAGTGGAGCAAGGAGAGAAGAGGAGATATAAAAGAGCGAGAGAGAGAATAGGAGTACAGAGTATCTTTCTTAAAAAGGTAAAGTCCTGAAAAGGACTGGTAACCAGATGAAAGGAGGAGAAGGTGCTTGACGTTCTGGACAGCTTGACTGTCCGTCGTCAGGCTACTAATCGTTTTCAGGACTTCACCTTTTCAAGAAAGATACTCTGTACTCCTCTCTCTCGCTCTTTTATATCTCCTCTTCTCTCCTTGCTCCACTATCTTTCTCCAACCCAACAGTCCTTTTCAGGACTTACCATAATTAAACCTCATCAATGTTCAAATATGTCTTGTTGAGCTTCATGTATGTTGTCCTCCCCAGGGATGAAATAAACAGGAAAACCCTCTTGCTTCACATCAACCTTTGAAGGTTGGTTTGTTTGTGTAGGCGACTTTGGAGTGAAGGACTTTGCAATTAGTTATTTTTGGAAGTCTCTGCCCAACTATTAAGATACTGCCTTGCTATATCTTAATAAAAGCACCTGATGCCATGTCATTATTGTGGTGGTCTCAGCTTTGTAATAATGATGGCCCAGGCGATGACAATTTCCCTTAATATTAGAAACATAAAATAGTTTTCACAGAAGAGATGGAAAAGATAAAACTCATGCCCCCCTCCCCAAAGAAAATGAGTGAATGAATGAATTTTTGTAAAGGTAGATGAATGAATGAATTAACTAATTAATGTAGATAAATTGATTAGTTGATAAATAAATAAAAAATGAATAAGTAGCCCTTCCTGCTTCATTTTTAGGGTATCTGCAGAGGAGGAATGTATGTCATTGGATTGAAGGGCAATCCAACCTTTGTAAAAAGCTGATTTATGTGAAAGGAGAAAAAATAAGAGAAAAAGGATGGTGACAGTTTGAAAGAAATAAGACAAAGAATAAAACATTTATGAATGTTTGAAAAATGAGATCACTACATCTGTGCAAATCTCAAATTGGCAATTTGGTGAATCGATTGAGACCACGGTCAACTCTTCCATTTTTCGTTCAAACAGTTGATAGATTATGACATTTTATCTTTGTAATAGCACTTGGTATAATACTGTTTTCTGAGCTTTATAGAATTAATTGATCGTCCAGTTGTTGTTGACTTCTCGTAGGAGCAATCCAAAATGTTTTTTTAAGTGGGAATGGATGAAAAAATGGAATAATCAGAAATATCTTGTATGGCTTTGTAATCTTCTCTGAAGGGTAGAATATATAACAAAATCATGATGATTGCAGGAGGCTTAATGAATCATGGTTTCTTAGCTTGAGATGTGTTTGCAGAGAAGGATGTATTGCAGCTATTTTGGGAAGACTCAACAAGTTTACTAATTGTTGCAAAACTATCTTTGTAATATCACTGGGTCTACACATCAGACCTACCAAATATCCCAGTGTTTCTGGGACAGTTACTATTTCTGAATGAAAAAAAAAAAAAAGCCTGTGACATAAGGTTCTCCAAAATTTTATATTCATGTATGTAAAATGGGGGGGGGGGGCACTACCATGAATCCCTAAGGAGACCCAGGTGGACCCCTGGCTCGGACTCTGTTGGATGGTTTTCCCATGTTGATTTTTTATTATCTGAGTTCAGTTTTTTTTCAATCCACATGGTATTAATTATTCATTATTTTCCCCTTTATCTATTACATTGTTTGTTTTGTCCTTTCATTTTTATTTTGTTTAATTCTATGAAATATACATGTACATCATCATTTACATGTACATGTGAAAAATCTATAAATAAAAGTTACTGTGAAGTAAAAATATTGAATCCTTTTGGCATTTTTTGCCTGCTAGACATGAAGCCCTATAGTCCACTTGACGCTCCTATACAGCCAACAGTGAACCTAGAAAAGTTCTGTCCATTGAAGTTTTTTTTTTTTTAATCGTAAGTAGTCAAAGAACATTTCAGCTTTGTTGCCCCTAGGGCAACTTTGAGCAATTTGCATATCAAAATCCAGTGTGTTATTCATCTTATGCAGCATAACCTGTGACGCAATGAACAGAGGATACACCAGGGAATTGTTTTGTATAGTATCGCAGGTTTCATTGCGCAAGATTAACAACACCATTTAATAGCACTGGGTGCAGCGCGCCCATAGTGCGTAAGTTGTCTTGGGTGGTTTAACATTTTCTGTCTATGTGACATTTTTGATGTATGCAAATGATGCAAAATACTCAAATTTGCTTTGGGGTCAAAAAAGCTGAAATTGTTCAGAGACAACATGGGGTCACAAATGCACAAAAAAACTTCAACAGACAGAACTTTTCTAGGTTCATAAAATGTTGAGTCAACTACTACAAAACATCAGTCAAATGTTTACTCTCCTTTTTTTTTTTAAAGTCCGCTAAGTTTGGAAGGTGTCATGACCTCGTGACCTAACAGTTCAGAATGATTTCAAGTAAGCCTGTAATGTACACGTGCTTGGTTTGTAGGAAAAGAGAAATCAAGGAACTTTAGAATGTGGGGCATTTGTATTTGAACAAGTATTATTTCTAGATGCATTACAACAAATCATACTACTATTACTGCTGATACTAGTGCAAATGCTCCTGCAAGGTACTGTTCTCACTATTGTTTTAACTACTATCACTGCAGTCCTACATTTACATCTGCATTCAGTTTATTTTATTTTGTTTACATTGTGTGTTTTGGTTTTTTTTCAGTGAAAGCCCGCAAGGTTATCTTGATGAACGTTACCAATCTGAGGGGCACAGTGCAGACGATCATTACTTTAACAGGTACGAATGCTTGGAACCAATTTTTTACCTTTTGGTCAAATTCTACTTCATTTCTCAATCTAGCCTGTCTGCTATCCAACTGGTCTGATATTATTTTTCCTTTCCCCAGACTTTTTTTTTAAGTATTGTAGAAGTTGCTCAAACATCAGTCCAATATCCATGCAGTACATGTACTGATCTAATGACCAATCAGACTTCTGTCATTTTGTTTGCAACTGCTACTCCATATTTGTATTTATGGCTCTTATCTGATGGTATAAAGAGTCAACACACTTGATAAATGAAATATTATTAGACAAATTGGGGTGGACGTACATATTAGCATTGGACTAAAAATGAGGATTTACATTTAGTGTGTTTTAAAAATACATGTAGGGCAGTATGTTTTTCTGTAGTAAAATGTATTTTTGTTATTTGTTTTCAACATCAATTAATGGAAACTCAAATAGGTCATACATGTACATGTATTTTTCATCATTGTTTTATTATTATTTACAAAGTTTTAAAAGTTTTAGAATGGAAGGAATGTACATGCACATTTACATTTGACTGGCATGACAAAAATTTAATGGGCTTTCTAACAATATGCTATCTACAACATATTTTGAGCTGCCTCGAGGGTAAAGGCGCTCAGGAGAAAACTGGAATTCAGTGACATTTTGGTGTATGATGAATGGGAGAGTTGACTGTGAATACATCACAATCGATTCACCAAATTGCCAATTTGAGATTCGCATAGATGTAGTGATCTCATTTTTCAAACATTCATTACTTACTCTTCTTTGTCCGATTTCTTTCAAACTTTCGCGATCCTGTTTCTGTTTTTCTCCTTTCACCCAAATCAGCTATTTACAAAGGTTGGATTGCTCTTTAACGAATCCATCTGATCTTTTCTTCAATTTTCTCTTTCAAGATTTGGGAGCAGCGGGGGAAGGAGTAGGACGCCAGACTCTCCATCTCACGTATCAATCCGAGAAGAAACACAGGAGGCAAACGACGAATACATGAGTATGTCGCCCTCTGCCTCCTCGAAAGGTACAATTCCCTTCTGCCTTTATACCCCAGTCACACCAACAAGACTTGACACCCGGGCCCTGTTTCACAAAACCTGTTATCAATAACAAGTTATATACGACAATTGTTATAAGCTACTGAAATCCTTGCATTTGATTGGCTGTAAGCAAATTTGTCATAGAGATGTGGCAGTTGCTATTGATAAGAAGTTTTATGAAATGCGGTCCAGACCAAACAATAAACAGTCCAACATACATGTACATGTACATGTTATTGATTAGCCAGAATGGCTAAGAGTCCGTCAGTGTGGAATTGGTATTTGTGGTGTGATTGGAGTATTACCGGGATAGAGATTCGTTTAGTGGCATGTTGTATACTTTGACAGGACTGAATACATATGATTTTACACTTACTCTGCTGAGAACAGGAAGGACGTTAACTCTGTGTATTAGGAAATTGACTTTATGCCCTTCTGGCTCTCAGCAGACGATTTTGATGTGAAACCAAAATTCTTGATGAAATTAGGGATTTGGTTATACAGTTTCCTGATGCATGTTTTATCAACAATAAATAAAACTATTTAGCCGCTAGAAGGCGTCAACGGATATTTATGAAATGTTTGATTGGTTGACGTACACTGCAGGAGCTTTGGGTCCAGCTTTCGGTTGTGTTGTCTTCTTCCGGTCTTTTCGCTTACAGTTACATTTCTGTTGCGGCTACGTGTGACGTGATACAGTCCTACTCTTATTTCCCTCCGACCAGCGCATTATTGCTTTGCAACTGAACCCCATACCCACAAAAACACTTATATATGATTTAAATCAATGTTTAAGTCACCTTTCAATAGCGATTTAGACCAGTTAATGACTAAAACACATCAGGTAGTCAATAGGAAAATTCAAAACTCACTTCTTAACCGGAAGTAGACGTCGCAACAAAAGTAATATAGTGCCGCCATCGGCAACTATCTTACATCTATTGTCGGTCCCTCAAATTATGATTGATTAAGCTTTAGAGTTTAGAGACTTCATATAGCCTCAGTGCATGGCTTTTTTTGCTGGGGCCTGTGACACAATGCACAATCAATTGATCACTGAAGTTTGATTCTTGGAAAAGCATTGTAATAGAGCTTAAATGTTGGAGGTCATTTTCCTTTATGGAAGCAAAGATTTTAGTGTGAAAAAATGAATTTCACTTCTGTGATTTATGAGTTGTGAGATTTCACTTCAAGACATCCCTTTCAACAGGTTATCAGTCAGGTTTTAATTTGTTCCAATGTTTGTTGGGTAATGTTAGAAGGATTTTGCTAGATCATAATGTGCATATGATCATGAACTGAAAACTGTCAGAATGACTTTGAAACATTGACAATTAGTCAGTTTATATCAAATTCCATTTTAAAAAAAAATATATATATATAGATACCATGTTTCACAGCAAAAGAAGAGTACTAACTACCCCCTCACTTTTAGCTGTGCATTATTCTAATTGTAGTACAAAGCGTGTTTGTGTCTTTTAATCATAAAATCTGGTGAGTCGAAAAGTCCCCCCCCCCCCCCACCCCCCTCTGTCATGCACTTTGTACAATTCGAAGAAAATTGATGTGATTACCATTTAATAATTCAACAATTTAAAAAAAGGAAAAGATGAATTTTCAGCTTCCTTTTTTTTTAATATTCTGTTTTATATAATTCATCTTTGTACAAAGATTCTTCTAGGAAGAAAGACACATGTTTCAAGTTTGATTTTTTTTTTTTACATTGAGCATTCAGAAAATAAAAGATAGTTGAAAAGTAGAACGTTTATTATCACCAGATCCTTGACTGGAACAAACAATATGGTTTGGTTTTACCAGAGGAGAGATAAAGAGGGGATGTGTAATGTTTTGCATGCATTTTATTTGTTACTGCTTTTAGCTATACGTACAGATGTATGTGTACTTCGTCTGTTGCTTGATGCTGTTGTTTTAAAGGGGAAGTCCACCCAAATATTTAGTTGATTTGAATGAAAGTGAGAGAAACAGATTAGTGAAAGTTTGAGCAAAATCCCACAAGAAATAAGACAGTTATGAATGTTTGAAGTTGTAATCAGTCAAACACAAATTGGCAACTTGGTGATGTATCTTGCAAGTGCCTCAGTCTCCCATTTGGTCTGTACAGAAAATTTCATAAATTTTTGTTTTCTTGGTTGTAAATGAAGGAATACATTTGTTTCAGACAGGTTTTGTTTAAAACATAATTATATGCAATGATTTTACCTATGCATGTAGGTTGCATGTACACGTGTATGATTCGATATTTTCTTTAGAAAAAGTGGAAAATTTATGATTTGGGGGGTACAGGGCAAATGGGAGAGGAGCTTGCAGGACATGTCACAGAGTTGCCAATTTGTGTTTGATTGATCACAACTCTAAAATTTCATTACTTTCTTATTTCTTATTGGAATTTGCTCAAACTTTTTTTGATCTGTTTCTTTAGCTTTTCTCCTTTTTTGAAAACCAACTTGATATCAGGGTGGACTTCCCATTTAACCAATTGCCTGCCTTAACTATCTATACAAATTATTATGTAATATCCCCTGCTGAAAACAAAGTTTTTATTTCTGTTTGATAATGATAATTTTGATATGGATAGACTTTTAAACTGATAATGTTGTGATTTTATTTATGTCTTGCATTAATTTTGCATGTTGCTTTTTGTGGGAGTTTGTTATTATGGTTTTGTTTGTTTATTTTTCAATGTGTATACATCTTCCTTTTATCTAGCCCGCCCCGTCCCCAGAAATTTTACCCACAGTCCAAACCTACACTTTTACCACAATCGGCTGTCCCCTTCCCTGGCCCACCGCAGGGCTTCCTCACCGGCCCTTTCCTCCCCAACCTGTAGCCACTCCCTCGCCCTTGGAACCGGTGGACAGCACCTGCAGGTACCTGCGCCACATCACTACCACCACCAACACCAACACCAGCAGCATCACCATATCTACCAGAACCACCAATTCCTGCATGTAGCCTCCTCCTCCTGTGCCTCCAGTGCTGAGAGCTCACCCCGCAGTCTCTCCCCTTGTTAGTTTGGAGTTTGTTGCCTTGTTTCTTTACTCATTTATTTGATTTTTTTTTTTAATTCCTTGTTGTTTGATCCTTTTTTGTTATGTTAACCTATCCTCAAAGACCATGATGAATTGATTGTAATTCCAAATGTACATGAGCATGTTTATGCAATGATGGAAAAAAAAAAAACAGATTGAATTTTGAGGGCAGTGTTTATTTTGTTCCTATCATTGTGAGGTATTAGGGTGGACATGATTTGCTTTTATAATTTCGCTATTGCATGAATGAATCGCATGATACTGCATGTTTATAATGCATTTTGATAATTTTTATAACTTTTATGAAGCTTTTTAATCTGCCTGCTTTATTTGTCAAATAATTCCATGTATCTGTTTCTTTGACTGCTACTGCTCTCCAAGTCTTATATAAGGAGGAAAACTAAAAAGAAAAATGCATGATGAGAAATAAATGTATATTTCATATATTATTTTAGAATTGTTAGTAATGTTTGTATTTTAAGTTATTTCAGGATTGCATCATCAGTGTGCAGAGCACATGTATGAATTACCCCCCTTTTCACAAGGCCCTAATTGAAAAGAAAAAAGGCATTATCAAAATAGTGTATTCAATATTCCAAAATAGCTATACGTGTATGTCTTTGCCACGGAAGATTGTGCGAGAGGCATTATAGTTGATTTGTACATGCATCCGTCTACTTTTTTTTCATCATTATATAAGAAATTACAGAAGGGAGAATTTTGAAAGTAGGATTAATTTGATTTGCTATGAATATATCAGGGGTCATTTCCAATATTTTCTGTTTGCTGTATTTTTGGGTTTCTGACTTTTTAATATGGTTTTTAGGTGGCATGTCCCATCGTTTACATGCAGTTCAGAATGAGAAGGAAAAAGAATTATCATAAAGATGTCCTTCAGGTCTTAAAAGCAAATCTGAAATACACCTGATCTTATCTTTCGCTTCATGTCTCTATCTAGTAGTTGTAGATGAGCCAGATTCCTACATGGCGATGACACCTAGCAACCGCTCGAGACCTAGCTCTGTTACCTTGACAACAAGCTCCTCCCCTGCATCTCACCTGACGCCATCACCCAGTCAGAGATTGGCTCCTTCAGGAGGCGGGTTGAAAGCTCCCTCCAATGAAGACGAGGGTTACATGATGATGGGTCCGAGCCCAGGTAATTATTAGGGCTGTAATATCATGATTGTTTCCATTGCTGTTGAGCCGCTTGTATAAAAGAGATGATTTGCGGTTAACACTTTCAGGACAGGAATTATTTAAGGGCTAAATTGATCACATTTTGTTCGTGAAATTGGCAACAATGATTTTTCTTTTAGTGCTGCATAGTTCTAATAAGGTGTTTTGTCTTTGAAAACAATATACATGTTTGGGGATTTTGTCGAAAAGTTGAAAAATTGCCAATTTTGATAAAAAACAATGATTTTGAACCTCTCAATAAGTTGGCAATTTAAGGATTTTAAAGCTTATTTTGGTTTTTACAATTCCTGGCATTAAACACAATATGGTCTTGCAACAAAAATGGACATAGTGTGTGCAGAAATTTTTGCTCTTTCTACTCATGCATCTGGCATATTTTTTAGAGCTCTAAATCAAAAGTTATTGAGCCAAACCGTAAAATGTAGTCAGTTGTCTCAAAAAGGTTAACTGACATAATTTTGTTTCTTAGGTGGGACTGGGAGAGGAAAATTCCTTCAAAGTTGCTAGAAAGTGGCTTTAAATCCCTGTAAAGGATTTCTTTCATTAATGAAATACATTTGATTAAAAATGTTCACCAAACACTAACACTGAAATTCAATGTCAGGACGTTTATTTCCGATTTGGCATTCGGTATTAAAGGCCAAGTCCACACTAATATCAAGTTGATTTGAATAAATAGAATAAAATTAAACAAGCAAAACAGTGAAAATTGTATTGAAATTGGATGTAAAATAAGAAAGTTACGGTATTTTGAAGTTTTGCGTTATTTCTTGAAACAGTGATATGCATAACATGGGCGGTATACAAATGAGTGAAGCGATGATGTCACACACTCACTTTTCCTTACGTATTTTATTATATGAAATGTCATGTATTTCATTTTTTTGCTTCAATAATGTAAAACATGGTTTGACTCCTCATGGAACATGTAAAATCATCATTATTGTAACTTATTTTGATACCAGGGAAAGATTCTTTAGTATCACATCCATAAAAATTGAAACATTTGAAATTTCATATAATAAAATACATAAGGAAAAGTGAGTGTGTGACATCATCGGTTCACTCATTTGCATACTGCCCATGTTATGCATATCATAGGCCAGGAGCCTGTCCCGAAATGGTCACCCTGTTTTACCCATAAGATTTGACCCCGTAGAGTTACTTAGACCATCTATGTCATTGACAAAAAGGTTGTTAGCCTGACCGTAGCCGCCGGGTTTAGCCCCCAGAGCCCCCAAAAGAGACCCCAAAGTCGTGTCGATTTCACCCCATCTCCCCCATACACCAAACTTTGTCAGTAGGATGTAGTATGACTGGACATTACAAAACACAAAAAACTGACAAAAATTTCCGTCGGGATGGGGTGTCAGACGGCTCTAAAAATTGGGGTAAATTTTTCCCCTTGAAGCCCGGGGACCAAATTTTGTCAAAAAGAAGAGCTTTGGATGTACATTCCAAAAATATAAAAATTGACAAAATTGTCCACCGGGAAGGGGGTGTCAGACCCCCTGAAATGAAAACTCCAAAGTGCCCTTTGACAATGCTTTGCCCCCTAAAATGCTCTGTATGTAAAGAAAAACTATTTTCTTACCTTCTGACTATGATAATTCAAAAGAGTTTTATTCGATTCACTTTAAATTTTCATAAGATAATTTTGAGTATAATAATCTTCATGAGGTGCAATTTGGTAATAATTAGTCTTTTGAGTAATAAGTTATTAAACTGTGAAAAATGTATTGTTTTCTCAAAAGTAGACAAAAAATATTGTCAGGGTTATGTAAACACACCCATTGACCATCTGACAAGGCATAATAGAGCAGCTTGCTTGGTATCTGTGCAATTAACATGTGAATAGTACATTTCAGCCTGGCAGTCACATACCACAGATACCTGAAAAGCTCTTCTACATGTATTATGCCTTGTCAAACAGGTGAAGATGGACAATGGGTGTGTTTACATAATCCTGACAATATTTTTTGGCTACTTTTGAGAAAGCAATACATTTTTTACAATTTCATAACTTATTAATCAAAAGACCAATTAACACCAAATTGCACCCCAAGAAGATTATTATACTCAAAATTATGTTATGAAAATTTAAAGTCAATTGAATAATACACTTTTGAATTATCATAGTCAGAAGGAAAGAAAATGTTTTTTCTTTACATACAGAGCATTTTGGGAGCCAAAGTGTTGTCAAAGGGCACTTTGGGGTTTTCATTTCAGGGGGTCTGACACCCCCTTCCCGGTGGACAATTTTGTCAGTTTTTATATTTTTGGAATGTACATCCAAAGCTCTTCCTTCTGACAAAATTTGGTCCCCGGGCTTCAAGGCGAAAAATTTACCCCAATTTTAGGGGCCGTCTGACACCCCATCCCGACGGAAATTTTTGTCAGTTTTTTGTGTTTTGTAATGTCCAGTCATACTACTTCCTACTGACAAAGTTTGGTGCATGGGGGAGATGGGGTGAAATCGACTCGACTTTGGGGTCTCTTTTGGGGGCTCTGGGGGCTAAACCCGGCGGCTACAGTCAGGCTGACAACCTTTTTGTCAATGACTTTAGATGGTCTAAGTAACTTTAAGGGGTCAAATCTTATGGGTAAAACGGGGTGACTATTTCGGGACAGGCTCCCAGACTATCACTGTTTCATGAAATAATGCAAAACTTCAAAATGCTGTAACTTTCTTATTTTACATCCGATTTCATTGAAATTTTCACTGTTATGTTTGTTTAATTTCACTCTATTTATTCAAACCAACTTGATATTAGTGTGGACTTGGCCTTTAAAGGTCATGTTACATGTACATGTAAGTTTTGGTAAGCCCTCAAAAACTGTTCGTCAGATTTCTTCAATTTTTGTTGATAAATAGCAAGATACTAGCAATACTAAGACACTGTGAAGATTTCGCCTCCTAAAGTTTATTATTAAACAAATAAGAGGCAAAAACTAATTTATGTGCCGGGACAGGCACGTAAAATCCCAACAAAGGTAGCATGTGCTATACACTGTACACACACATGTAAAACCAATAATGAGTAGCTACACACAGTGCACACACGCTGTCTCTATGTGAAGCCCCAAGATTGCTGTGCGGGGAGCCGTCGGGGTGGAAGGGCCCTAGTATAATGGCAGTGATCAAGCATTCCTGACAGATATTTACACTGAAATTCACCAGAAATCATAGATGGAATACCAAATGATCTCTTACAGACATCTTTTGATACAAGGAGAACAAACTGAGACTGTATTTAACATGTTTCTTTTCAATTTCCTTTTTGCTACCAATACTGTAAATGAGCTTTAAACTTGTAAGGAAGTCTCAGGGTAATCTCTGCTGCATGTACATGTAAACAGCATTCATTATTCAGCAGGTTAATGGGGCATTTCTTTCACTTCTTATCACTTTTAATCACTGATCAGTCCCATGCATGTGTTTCAAGGTGTGTGATTATTTTCACAGAGAAAGGAAACAGTGATTTCAATAATCATATCTATCATTAAAAGATTCTTTACTTCCTTTTTCACTCTGAAATCTTTGATATTCATTCTGTATTTTTGTCAGAATTTTCTACTGTTAAGCCAGCAAAATGAAGGATGTCATCAGCAACAACAAGAACAACAAAACATCAACAATGTGTAGTTTATTCCACAAGGCAAAAGGGCATGTGGAATGCTTTTAACCTGCATTTTATTACGTGTGGGTGCTTATTACAGCGTTCATTCATGTGTACACTGTTCAGCAGTTTACAAAGTGAATTATTCATAAGGACTTGTTCTGCCTTGAAATGACATTTGCAAAATGGCTGAGCTCTAGAAACTGGAAACAAAGATATCATTTTCCTTTCAATGACAGTGATAAAGAGAACTAATTAATTGTATTATCCTAACCTTGGATGTGTCATGGCATTTTGGTTAGCTTGCTTTGTTAATGATTGCTTTGTTTACTAGCCATGAATCCGATAATAATTATAATTGATGTGTTTACAAACCATGGAGTCGGTATTAATTGTAATTTTTTCAGTTATTTGGACAGGCTGTTTTGCCCTCTTTACAGAGAATGAGTTCAATTAATTACAATGGAAAATTATACTAAAAGTGTAACCTTGATTCAAGTTGAAGGTTGGCTATTTCAAATAAGCTGACACTTCATCCGTCCAATGTTTTTGCCAACAAGACAGCCATGAAAATGAAAACACATAAGAACAAGGTTTATAAACTAATATTCAGTTTTAATCACACTTATCTATTCTTTGATTTAGCAAATGTTTGTAGAGAATGAGTAATGGTAAGAGAGGCAAAACTCTCTTTGATCACTGTGAAGGACAACTATTTTGCTTGTAAGTTTCCTATAGATACATTTTTTCTCCAGAATAAATTGGTGAAATTCGACTGGTACTTGATGTACATTGTATTTTAAATGGGGACATGTACATAAGAAGACAACCTTTTGTACCTATCATTTTATTGCTATCCCTAAGGAGGCTTTCTATACAGGTTTGATTTATTTGTAGAATAACATAGGCTGTGAAAAATACTTATTATGTTTATTTGTTTTTTATTTGTTGATTTGTAGGTTCCAAGAGGGCAACACCTATCACCATTACACCACAGGCAGGAAGCACCAGCGTGGAACCTTCCACCTACATGCTGATGAATCCCTCGGCCAATCGGCCGTCCCCCTCACGTAACAGCCCTGGCCTAGCATGGGCGCCTGCACCCCCGTCCATCTCACCCATCGGAGGTGGGGGTGCCTTCTCCACCAATTCCTTGGGGAAGTCCCCTGACAGAAAGCATAGGAACTCTGCAGGACAGGAGGATGCCAGCCTGCTGAAGGTCAGTACATCTTCCCATCAGAGGTCACACAGCGAGCCGGTCGTTGATACGTACTGCAATATGGAATTTGAAGCCAAGCGCAGCCAAAGCTCGCACAAGGCCTGCGAGAACAACAACATTGATAAGAAGGATATGACGCAGAGGCATAGTATGCCTCCAAGTGAACCAAGGTACATCAATGTGAACTATGAGGAGAAGAGTGAGGAGTTGGAGAGTAGCGTGCAGGTAACAGTAGATGCCCCAGACCACATAGAAAGTGATGCTACGGTAAGGAACATTGTTGATAGTGCTAGTGCTAGCAAAGGTCTTGGTGTTGTAGAAAATGGATCAACAGAAAGTGCTGTTAATGGGGAGTACATGAACATGAGCTTTGGGAAGGGTAGGAATGGTCCCAAAGGCGTCACTGATCTGAGTAAGAGACAGGTTCCACCCTTGCTCCTGGATCCGACATCTCACTCCAACCCTGACATTCATGATTACATCAATGTCCAAACAGACAATCAGGAGGCTGGTAAGTCAAGTCCACGTCACTCCCCTGTCAGCCCGCCCTCTCCTTCATGGTTGCGGAGACCTGTAGCGGAGCAAATCTTGAGGAAGTCACTGGAAGATCTATCATTCTCACAGCTGAGCAGTATCCCATCTAGAGGAAGTGCAAACTCTCTGACAGGAGTTGGCGGGAACCGAAGCAACGACACCATCAGCCCTGGTGGCCTTTCATCTCACCACTCATCGAGACGTTCCAGCCAATCTTCACTGAGCGGTGAAAGAGAGCTAAACTACATCGATGTGGACATCGGACAACCCACTACAGAAAAATCTGGCAGTTCCACACCCACCTTGCGAGAGAAGCGTTCGCGGTCCCCCTTCAGACGCATCCCTAATGAGGATAAGAATTGCGATCAGGTGAATTATTCCACCATTGACTTTACTAAGTCTGAAGGACTAAGAAGTGTGACGAGCAACTTGCGGGATGCTCGCTATTGAAGAATTGCAACCCAATTTATTAATGCATCTTAGACATTATGACTCAAAGGAAAGGGTCATGATAAGATATTATACATGTATACATTGAAGTACATACAAACTTCTCAGAGCTTTCATACCTCAAAAGGTTGTATGTCATTTTGTTTCCTATGGAGTATGAAAGCTGGCTCAGCTGTCAAATTAATTGAGATGTGAAATAGTACTGCTTACTATCAAGGTTCGAGTTATGGCAAGAGAAATTACAAGATATATTTCACCCAGTGCAGACTTTGCAAAAAAAAAAAAAATTTCCTTCATGTTATTAAATTGTATTATTCAGTTTTAACAATTCTGCCAAATTCCAAGCTGCCTGAGTATAAGAGAATTGAGAAAATAGAGAGCAGAATAGAAATGGCCATTGATTTTTGTATAAATGGCTTGTGGTGTTTTGAAGGAAAAAATATCTTTTTTTTTTACAAGAACAATGAAGACATACTTTCTGCAGGCAGAAAAAACTGTACTCTGTGAAGTGAAATGCTTTGGAAAATAACTGGATGTATATGTTCTGCATAAATAAACAAGTTGTAAACAGTTTAATGAAATATACTGGTCTTTTTTATGGAAAAAATGGGGATACTTCTTTGTTACTATTTTTTTCTTCATTAAATGTTTGTTAGGTAGATGAAGGGGGAAGAGACCATGCACTTTTTCCCTTTTTTTTTTTTCCTCTCTTGTGTTGTGTGTACATGTAATATTCAGTCCATACTTGAGACATTGTCAGTGTCAAATTTGCTCCCTCCCCTACTTCAAATATAAAAAATGGCCCTTGATGAAAAAAAAAAATGAAAAAAACAGACCTTTCTGATTAAAGTTAGTGATCAGAAAGGCAAAGTCTGCTTTGACTTAAAAGTAGACCTGAAAAACTAAAATCTAGTTTTCCATGAGTCTTCGTGCAAGTCTTTGGCCCTTGAAAGTAGGGAGAAATTGTTCAAATTGCCTTCTTTGCTTCTGCATGAACCGTGCAGATTGTCTAAGAGGTGCGTTTTTATTCATTTTCTGTTGTAGTGTAGTACATGTATTTGCCAAATAAGCTGGATTATGTTTCTTGTACACAGAACACAGAGTGATTGAAAAGATTTTTTTAAACATAGATGACTGAAAGAATGAAAGAAAAAAGTTTTTCTTGCATAGATATATATGCAGTCTATTCATCCATAGATGCCTTCATGAGAAACATGAAATATGTGATATTTTCTTTACAAGATGTGGGTATCCTCAAGATAATCAGAGGTCTGTGTAGTAAGATAAAATCTGTGTACATGTTACAAGGACAAGAGTGACGTGCATGTATTAACAGTTGGCAAAAAAAAAACAATTAATGTAGCTTCTATTTTGTAATGTCTTTGCAATTTGACCCCAAAAATTTCTGTAAAGAGAAAAATATGTACAGCATGCCTTCAAGATGTTAATGTGAGTTGCTGTTCAATATGCAAGCCTTGACAAGTTGTTCAAGGTTTGACATTGTTAAAAGGTGTGAAGCAGGAATTGTAATGCGATTGAGCATTTTTTAATGTAAAGATTAAAATAATCTTCCTGTAGAAACAGTAATATTAAAGCTTAAAGTTGCAAATATCATTTTGTCTATTCCTCTTGACAATCAAGTGTGCTACCTATACAACTCAATAAGATGAAATGTATGAATGAACTCTGTAAAACTCAATGAATTCAATTCATTTCTTCTTCTTTTTTATTATTGTCCATATATTAATGGAAATTTTACGTTTACTTTCATTAAAAAATATAAAAACATATAGATGTATGTACATTTATGCAATTTTATGAATGCAATATTGACTCAATATGGATTCCAGAAACAGAGAATACAGCAGGAAAGAGTTATTAAAGTTTTCAATCTCAGAGCTAGTAGCATGGATTGCTGGAAACAATAGAATAGTATTCATGCTTGTCATTTCTTGTATAGATCATTATCCAGAGTACATATAGGGAAACTTGTATCCTCGCTTGTAGCTGCCTTCTAATACAGGTATTCAAACATTCAAGTAACTTCTGCCTTCCATATAGGCCTACCCATGCACCTGGGTCAAGAGATGCAAAAAAAAAAAAATGCCTACTCTTTCGGGCATTCACAAGAGCAAAAGTTAAGTGGATAAACCACTTTCACAGTGCCCTTTAAAAAGCATACTATATCCATTTATATGCATCTGCATGTAGATGAACATTGTTGTAATTATATCCTGCAATCATAGCTGACATGAAATTCATTATTAGGGGCAGTTAATTGCTGAACGTACATGATTGAATATCATGTTCTTAAGTGTGCTGATGGAAAACTTAATATTTTGTAATAATTGCTTATTATGCTTATGTCTCAATAAGCTGCCAGATTCTGAAGATTATTTGTAAAGTCAAGCGGCAGGTTGCCAATTCAGTGAAGTACTTACAAGTATATAATCATAGTGATGTACGTGTATATGATGAGATATATTTTACCTATTATTCAGGGAAATTGAATTTAACAGTACAGAGCGAAGAGCTTGAGGAAAGTTAAGAGTATGTATTTTTGTAATTCATGGAAACATTAACAAAGTACACATCTACCGACAGACAGCAACTTTAGCATTTTATATTTTGATGTATGCTAAAGAGCATCTGAATTATCTGGTCTCTGGATACACATCAAACTTGCATTACAAGTATTGTCTCCACTTCAAGAACCATACACCATGCAAATGTGACCCTCTACATGTACAGTTGAACCTCGTTATAACAACCTCCTTGGGACCAAGGAAATTACTTCTTTATATCGAAACCTTGTTATATCAGCGCTAGAAAACAACTGAATACAAAGAAGTGGGACCGGAAAAATCATGTTGTTATGACGAGAGTTTTATAACAGAGCTCTTCAAACAAAGTGCCACTGTACCCACATTTATGTAAGACTTTTTTTCAGAGAAACCCCAAGAAGTGAAAGATGTTACAGTTTTTAGAAGCTGTTTTCTCCTCCTTTATCTTTCTTATTCTCTCATCATAGGTTTTCTCATTTCCCCTCTTATTTCTGTTTAAAAAAAAATGATTGGGTAAATATATCCGTTTGAAAAGGTATTGCTTCACGTATTTGACTTGGCTTTGTAAGTCCATACATGTTTCTGCATTGTTATTTCTTTGTCTTAGAATGTAAGAAAGCCAGGGCATCACTGAAGAAAAATTGATCAACATTTTGTGAGGGGATTGATCACTCTCCGTGTTTGATCGGAATGGGAATTCCATGTAACTTCAGAGGGACTTTAGAATACTGGAATCCTTATTTGAAACTCAATCTATGTCATCATCAATTGCCCTCACTTTTTTTGATGGAAATAATTTTTCTTGGGTACCTTGTAATTTATATGAGGGTTTGGTCCTTATCTCCATTTGAGTCTGTATGTAACTTTTGGGCACTACTACATGTACAGCTTTTCGAGTTCTATTTTTCTCAAAGTGCAAGTTGATTGCATTGATTCTTAAAGTGCCATTAATTGATACAAATAGAGCATATCTTGATTTTGAAGAAAAATTCTGAAATCAGTGCATACTGGCACACATTATTTTCTGGAAAGTTCTATGAAAAATGTATCTCTGCAATTTATGTGTTTCTGGTATGCAGTTATGATTCAATGGTATAGTCCATGAGATGCCTATGAAAAACAGATTATTTCATTAAATTGTGTGTAGCCTATCTACATATAGAGGTGGTTAGAACACTACGCATATCAAAACAGCATTTTAGCTCTAACAAAGACACAGTCTCATAATGTATTTTATTTATGTACATGTAACTAACATATGTCACAACTCATATCACAAATAATACTCAGCAAACTGATGATGTAATGAATTTAACTGTGCTATTGTGCATAGGCATTTTTCATTTTGTTCTCTTCTTCTTCATCTTCTTCTTCTTTCTTCATCTTCTTCTTCTTTCTTCTTCTTCTTCTTCCTCCTCCTCCTCCTCCTCCTCTTCTTCTTCTTTCTCTTACTCCTTTATTTTGTTTCATTTTCTTCTTTGTAAGTCTATTTCTGCTTTTGCTTTTCATTTTAATGTTAGCACTCAGCCAGTATGAATCTGTATACGTAACCATAGCAATGACATGTGTTGTTTACATGATCATCTGCTCAGAAAAAAATGATCTATTTTCCAATAGTACCTTTAGAAATACAAAAAATGGTACTGGGTGTTCATTCTGTCTTTAACAGTGTTACAAAGTTTTTCATTTAGTGTTCTTTGTGCATAAGGACACTTTTATGAATGATGGGGGAAAAAAGAAATTTGTGCCTTTTCTATGCTTCATTGTTTTTGAAATATTTTGTGAAAATCATGTTAGTTCACTTTGATGAGAAAGTATATAGTTGACAAATTTTATAAAATGAGCTTGTCTATATTTTTTGTTCACTTTACTGTATGTCTCGTTATCGTGACAATGAATGATAAGTATGGTTAAGAAACGACCATGTACTTCTTTTATAATACGTGTAGATGTACAAATTCTGATATCCTGGTGACTATTTTGATTTTCAGTATATTTTTCAGATGAATTTGTGCTTATATGTAATGATGTTTGATATGAACTCTGCTATTGTACTTGGACAATCTGACAGTTTGATTGACTTTTTCAGCTATCACAAAAGTACTGTTTTCATGATAGAAAATTGATTTGTCTACAAATGTGGAAAGAATCGATGATCACTTTGTTGTTTTGATTTCTCTCTTATCATGAAAATGTATTCATTGCCATTCATTGCCATTTGATTATTATTGTACAGGAAATGAAGCTTTATTGAAATTTATCTTACGTGTGCTACGATCATGTTCGGTGTGTAATATCTCAACTTTCATTTATGTTGAAAAATGATACATTCATAGTCACCATATTTTGTCGCCTGACACATCATGAAATGCCCATGAGTGGGAGAAGAAACTATGGATATTATGTTGGTTCCTTGATTTTGAAATGGCTTTGTCGACAGAGAATTACAGAATGGGAAAATTATGTGCCATAAAAATACAAACGTTGCTTTGTAAATTCTTGTAATTTGATTGTATGTTACTACAATGTTTATTATTATTTTTTGTATTGTTCGTAAGGAATGTGGTATGGATTTTTTTTTTTTTTTTCAATTGTGGCCAAATGATATACTTTTTTACATTTTGTTTCATGTACACTTCCATGTACGTGATGTAGCTTCAATAGAGCTCAGATGGTCCTGTCTCCCAGTAGAGGGCTCATGCTTAAAACAACCAATTTTGTTTTTTGTAAAACCCTATTAAAGTCACTGAAAATGGATGGCTCTTCTCTAATAAAGTTTCTCTTATAACATCACTGCTTATTAGGATTTTGCCACTAAACCAACATGTGTACTGTGTACATGTGTTAGCTACACCTACATGTATGTGTAGCTAATTCTATGCATTATTCTCGACCTAAATTGTGTCCAACATAGAGCTGTAGTAGAACTGATTTTCAGTATGCAAACTAAACAAGTAGATTTACTGAAGATTTCCAACAATGAACTACACATACTGGATTTTAAAAATCTGGATTCTTTTGCTTTCATATTATATTATTTGAGAGGTACTGAATTTTAGATAATACAATATGGAAATGAGGTGAAGAATTAAGGTCCTTTGATTGATTCTAGATACACGCATATACATGTATTAAGTTCAATGCCATTTTCTTCTTTCTTTAGTTCATTCAACAAACTTCTTATTCATATTATTGTACTTTGTACTAATCCTTTTTGTCCTCTTATTTCTCTTTTCCATTTAAAAATGTATGACACTGGTCAGAGGGTCAATTAGTTGTACAGAAACTATGTACATTTATACTTAATTCAAAGCAAGACTGCGTATTTGATCACTCTGTACAATTTCTGTGAGTTGTTTTATTTGCAATTTTTCCTCATGCCTGAAGTCGAAAGTAACATGTGTATCACATAACAAAAATGATATTGTAGATTAAATTGAAAGAAACTATATAATGACAAGGCTCTGCTGGTGATTATTTTCTAGATGTTGGGTTTTTTGTTGTTGTAATGTATGAATGGTATTGACTGTTGTTTCATCGGGGGTACTCGTTTTCCCAATTTTCATAATTCTGAAGGTTCGTAATTCTGAAACACAAATTTCCCACAACAGGGGGTTCATAATTCCAAACATTTGATGCATTACTCCGAAGGTTCGTTGTTCCGAAAATGATAAAAGGTTGGTAATTCCGAAGGTTCGTAATTTCAAAAATGCAATAGAGCCCTACGTAAGTTTTCGGAATTACGAAACTTCAGAAATATGAACCCTCTTTCATTATTGGAATTATGAACCGTAGGAGGAACAATCGGAAGAAATACGAACCTTCGGAAAAATGACATGTAACCTTAACACTTTAGGAATGTGTGTGTGTGTGTGTGTGTGGGGGGGGTGATAAGCCTAACTCAGATTTCTTTCGGCAAGCCTAAAAAAATTTGTAGATTTGTGAAAATGTGGAGAAGTATTTTAGTTGCTGTTGTTCAATGTTGGCCATTTTTTAACCCTGAGGGCCCTCTTTTCCGGGTCGTTGAAAACCTTGCCGTACATAGGCTACATGTATCTACTGTCACTTTTGGAATGATGCATGTGTGTGTGTGTGCGTGTGCGTGTGTGTGTGTGGGGGGGGGGTGATGAGCTTTACTCGATATTTTTGTCGGCAAGTCCAGATATGTTTGTAGATTTGTGAAAATATGTACAAGTATTTTAGTTACCGTTGTTGGCCATTTTTTAAACCCGCTTTTCCGGGTGGTTGAAAACCTTGCCGTACATATCGACAGTCTCTTTTTGAATGACGTAATGACATTTGTATGTGTGTGTTTTTCTTTTCTTTTTTTTTGGGGGGGGGGGGTTGGAGGGTGATAAGCCTTACTCGAGATTTATGTCGGCATGCAAGTCCAGACATTTTTGTAGGTTTGTGAAAATGTGTACAGTTACTTTAGTTACTGGTGTTGGCCATTTTTTTAACCCCAAGGACCCTCTTTTAAAACTTTACCCTACATATCGACGGACATTTTGACGAATCTATTTCATCCGATTCTTCTCTTCAAGAGGGAGTGGAGGGGTGTGATCGTAAGAAGAATATGTAACTGGAAGAAAAAAAAAGAATGATTGATCCTTCCTTTTACTGTAGTATGCTCAAACTAGTTTCAATCCCTTCATGTTTTTTTTTTCTGAAGAAAGTTTATAGATTTGAAAAAAAAAAAGACAAAAGATTGTGACGGCAAAGACTGGATAGAATGCCAAATTTCATCACCCAGTCGAAACAAAATGATGTAACGTGATTATAGCAGTCAAGCTAATGGATTAGGGGTGCATTATGTCATCGTGCCATCGTGTCGCGTCGTCGTAACTGTCGTATCCTATTGCAAGCGATAATCCATCTTTATTCATAAATATGCATTAATGCTTCACTTTTTTCCTCTACTTCCCCCCGTTTTGTCTCATTTTTCGTCTCATTTCATATCCGGGGCAAATTTGTTGATATATGGAAGTAGAGTGCATCTTATTTCATCATTTTCCGATTTCGAAAGAAATTATGATGATTTACAAGATGTTATGAAGGGCATCACGTTTCTTTTTAGTTCTTGTGTCTGATCAGGTGTCTATATTTGGGTCTGTCTGTCCCCCTCCCACTATCCCGCCCCCTCCATCCCATCGCTCTCTCTCTCTCTCTCTCTCTCTCTCTCTCTCTCTCTCTCTCTCTCTCTCTCTCTCTCTCTCATTTGCTCCCTCGCATCCGTTTGGTCTTTTCTTTCCAGTAATTGTGGTAATCTCCTTGCATCGCCAGAATAAAGTGAAATGCTCCAGAATGCAACGAATTAAGGAAGAGAGTACATCTTTCTTAAATAAGATGAGAACTGAAATAGATTTTATTAAAACAATATATTGATGATCATTCATTGGGTAGACAAATAATCACCGAGAAACCAAAGGACTCTTTTCTGGAATAGATCAGCACAAATCAAACTCTATTTTGTAGGGGGCGGGGGCGGTGAATGAGTAATTCGGAAGTGATGCTGTACTGGACGATTGTCATTTATGGGGAAATTCAGATTAGTATTGTGAAATTGAAGTGTTGTAGAAAATCCAAGTAAATCTACTAAAAAAACAGCAACGAATAGTTTTAAATTAGACAAATGAAACGGTCCTGCATCTATAGCAATTCAGGTAAATTATTTCACAGAAATTGGTTAAGCGGTCGACGGTCTCCGTCTCCTTTACCTGTTTCTTTACCACACAGTGATCAGGTCAGAAGTAAAGGGAATCCCGTCTACCGTCCCTCTCCAGCCGAGTCCCACCAAGAATCTATCCATCAGACTCGACATTAAGTACCAATAACGAGCGCCGGCCCTCGTGGTTAATTTTAGAGCCCATGTTTATTCAGATTGCTAATAAACGTCTGATATTCCCGCCCAAAGTGCTTCTTGTGAATTGATCTATCGGTTATAGACGTTTGTGATTCCATGTTCTTCCTCCGATCCTCTGAGCCGTTCTTTAATTTGTAGGCCCTCTGTCTGATTTATCCTTTTTCCGAGTCGGACTGACCATAATCATTTCTTCTACTTTCGCTATAAACGGCGATGTATTTATATCACCGTTATTGTGATTTTCATATAGGATAAATCATAATATTCATGAATTAAGCTTGTCTCAGAACTAAAGATTAATGGTTAACCTACAATGCCAGTTAATGGTGTAGACCCCCCCCCCCCCCCTCCCCGGGTTCTATGGGGAATTCTACATGGGTGTTCGTGGGATTTAGAGCGTTTATTCCCTATACTATGATGTTCTCTCTGATTTATATAACGAGATCATTAATATTTTAAGATAATGCTCTCTTTCTTTAATGGAAAAGCATTATTATCTGATTTTTATTTTTATTTATTTATTTCATTTTTGTTTTAATTTATATATTTATTTTTTTTTGCAAAAATGAAATCGCTGCAATATTGTGTTCTGTGTGGGGTTTTTTTTTTGTGTGTGGGTGTGATCATTTAAAGAAATCGGGATAAATGAATAAGATTTAATAAATTTTATGTGTAATTTACCACTGTGCCATTGTCACGTAGATGACTGGGAAAAATTACAGAATTCATCGAAATTTTGCGTTTAAGAAAAATTAAAGAAAATGTATCCGCTCCACAGATTTGATGAACTTCAATAATTTTCGTAATTGTAATTTCGTTATGCCATGGACTATGTTGGTCCAAATCACCCTATAACTAGAGATGCAGGTTCTGGCTTGAGGAGGGGCGGATCACCAATTATCAATCCATTCTATCAGGTGTATTTACTTTTGTGCATACTGCTTCTAAGTGGCGGCACAATGTTTTTGCAAGGATTGGATTGGAAAGAATCGCCCCAAAAGGTTTTTTTTTTTTCCTTTTCCTACAAAATGATCACTTATAGAGAACAGCTAGTGAAGTGCCAACTTCCTCAATGCCTCATGCATGTCATGATCGACGCCTCTGATGATCAGTCCGATATGCTTTGACATAAAAGATTCAGGAGGATTTTTTTCAGACAGTTTCTCTCGAAGTATAGAGTACCTTGACTCTAATGACTCAGGGTCATCTTCGACATTTAAAAAAAAAAAAAAAAAAAAAAAAAAACAGATTAATATGCTTTTGTCAAATTGAACTTTCCAAGAAAGGAAAGGCCTCTAAAGCGATGCTCAATGCAGACGTGGCGCATTGGGACAGTGTAAGAAAAAAAAAAGAAAAGCTTGCCCCTTGTGTTGACACCTAAAACTAAGGGGAAGGGAAGTCCATTCTTTCCGCCACTGTCCTTTGTTCATCACACCGAGTTCAACTGTATAAAGCTGGTTAGCTGCAATTAGTTAAAATTATTCATTATGTTGGTTCCTACCAAAGCAAGATCCTAAAGATGGGTTCCAATGAGAATGCAACAGTGGAGATTGGAGGAGAACAACTTGAAAACGTTGATCACTTTAAGTATCTAGGGGCAACTATCACAGAGGATGCAAAATCTGCTCAGGAAATCAAGATCAAAATTTCATTAGCAACTTCAGCACTTGCAGGTCTGAAGTCGATCTGGAATGATAAGAACATATCAATGAGTATTATGTTGAGCCTGCATGTTGAGAGCAATGGTAACATCAGTCTTTTTGTACGGAAGTGAAACATTGACACTGAATGCAGAGATGAGAAAGACAATCAAGAATGCTTTTCAGATTCAGATTCAGATTTATTGACTGTATGATTATTGACTGTTTTCAATCATATTATATGTAACACAATCCACTGTAGTGCATAACATGAATTAAATACAATAACAATAATATTACTGTAGCAAGGTGGTAGATTAGTCATCCTGTCCTCTTTTCCTTTGTTTGTATTTATTCTTTCTCTCTCTTCCTTTTTCTTGGTAAGTCTCTTTTTCATCTCTTTTTATTGTGCACAAATCTATAATTATGTGCTGGTACGCTGTAAAAAATTTTGCCGTTTTTTCACGGGAATTTTCCTGGCAGTCAGGATGCCTGGAATGCCCGTTTTGCCACAGCACATAAAATAACAGATTTCCGGGGGGGGGGGGTGTTTTGTTTTGTTTGTTTTTTGTTGTTGTTGCTGCTGCTTAACTGCTTAATTTAACAGGGTAACTAATTGTTAAAATAATTATGAGAAATTTTTGTTTAACACTGCTGATTTCCGGTAAACCAACAAACTTGCTGTTGTTTTACAGGAAAAATACTGTAAAATTGATATAACGGCAATAACTTGTAGTCCCATGGGCCAGAAGGTCTGTAATTTTACACTTAGTTTTTACAGTGTAACCTATCCTGCTTTACTTATCCTATTCTCTATCTTAATCTATCCTATCCTAGACCTATCCTATCCTGTTAGTTCAATCTAGTGCAATCTCTTATATACCCCTTACAGTTTTTGATGCCTTTGCTGACAGTTAGTAAATCGGGCAACCCCAAACCATACGCTATACTAAAAATTCATGAATAGTCATGTAAGCGTTTCCCCCAATATTTGGTAATTTAACAGGGTAACTTGTTAAAATATGAGAATTTTTTTTTTTTACAGTGTTTTATGTCGGGCGATTGTAAATATATGCTGATTTCCGGTAAACAAACAAACTTGCTGTTGTTTTACAGGAAAAGATCTGTAAAATTGAAATAACGGCAATGACCTGTAATTTCAAGGGCCAGAAAACCTGTAGTTTTACAGTTATTTTTTTACAGTGTAATATCTTGTAGGTTCATTCTCACAGTTGCCCAAACTCTATTGTGTTTTATTCCTTTCATCAGTTCATATCTTTAATCCTCTTTTATACCACCATAGATTAAGCCTTAAAGCTCCATTCATGCCCTAAATCCACTATTATATTGAGTAAGAGAAAAGGGTAGCGGATTTTTAGTTGTTCCCACTCTTCCTGTAACAATAAGATGAACAAGGATGTTTGTGGTATATTAAATAGGCCCTATTATAGGAAGCTCAAAAGACTGGTTTCTTAGAATAAGTTATCAGGTAGACACTTTTAATGGCAGTGGCTTGTAACTCCTGACCAATGAGAAGTATAGCTTTTGGTGTTTGCTTGTTTATTTGTTTGTTGTTGTTGTTGTTTTTTTGGTATGTTATCAAGAAACTTCATTGATATTGACATCAGTATTTTGTTTTACAATGCAAAGCAGTATAGTATAAAGAAAAGTAACCATATGAAAATGAAATGGAAACAAAGAGAGAAAATATAGCAAATCATAATAGGACTACTCAGATTTGACATGTGACAAATTATATAACATTATCAAAATGGATATCATATTGACATAAATAATGAAATAGAAAATCATGATGTCACTATTCATATTCAACATGTGACAAATTATATAACATTGTATCAAACTGGGTAATACAATTGATATAAACAATGCAATAGAAAATCATAATAGGACTAACATGGGATAAATCATATAACATAGTATATCAAGTTGAAATATTATATTGATATAAATAATGATTGGGTCAAAACAATATATAATCAGCGAATCAAAATTCACCACGGGTATTTATGATGGATTTGAAATATCTTATAGAGCAATCGATTGCATTTTCATTTTCCAATTCATGATTTTTACAAATTTCTCTTCCTTATTAAAATATTTGAATGCTTCATATATTTCAGTCATTTCTGCAAAAAATGTATTTCTTTCGGTACTAAACCTCGTACATTCCATTATAATGTGAAATTCATCTCCAAATTTTCCCATATTACATTCACTACAAATTCGTAGATGAGAGGGGATTTTTTTTTCTTCTGGACGCCTATGTCTTCCGGTTTCTATTGGTATAGGTTGTGTGAGCTAATTCTAAGTCGACATATATGTTTGCGTAGTTTGTAATTTGATCAAAGACCGCCCCCTGGATTAAGCGACCAATGAAGTGATAGTAATATAAATGCTTAACGAATTGAAGTATATAAGAAGGTCCCCTTCATGTTTTACTTACTTGTTCCCCCATTTGGCCTCCCCCACCTGTTTCCCTTCCCTCATCTATACCCCCCCCCCCCCCCCCCATCCCTAAGACCAACTACTAATTTGTGGAGACGCAACTAGACAAGTTTGGAACTTGAAATCGTTTGAAGAACTGTTGCTGAAAATTACAAACAAGTCGTCATCTTTTACACCAAGTCATCGTTAACGCTTTGAGGACTGAGAATATTATATTCTTTCCATCTTCGAGGAGAATATTAACGCCAAGTCACCATTCTCTAAAAGAGTCCTCCGCAATCGGGTACCACCGACCCTTTGCACTTTTGTTCCTGATTTCGTCCATGTTCCTGAGCTTGTTCCTGTGTTCCCGATCCCGTTCCTGTCCCTGAGTTATTCATTGTTCCTGTGCATCGTTCATTTCCTCGTTCCTGTTGAACCTACTACTTGCGGTCGCCAAGTGTAATAAGTAAAGATTCGAACTACCGCGTCGCATGGCCACAATACTAATTGTCCCTCCCTAACTAACCTTTTCTTAACTTTCCACCCCCCCCCCCCTTAATTAACATTGTCAGTTACGTTATTCTAAATACTGATTGGTTAAAGATATGGTCTTTCGGTAAAAAGATATAAATTAAAAGTATTTTGATTGATGTAATTTTGTGTAACTGTTCAATCATAATTTTGTCAGTTATACAGTTCAGTGATCTTTAAATAAAAGAATTATATGGCACCTTATTATACATTGTGTCCCAGCGCGTTTGTTTATTAATGTTCCAACTTATTCATTTGGATATATCTTAATTTGTGGTCTTGTGACTAACCCCTCACTCGAGTTGGAACCTCTGCCAACAGACCATTATCTGGCTCCTTCTTGGTTCCCGAATTCACTGCTTACGCAGTGGAGGACAGGAGCAGGGGGTTAGATAACAATTATGATTAATACATGATTAATTAAAGGCCAAGTCCACACTAATATCAAGTTGATTTGAATTAAAAAGAGTAAAATTAAACAAGCATAACAGTGAATTTTTTTTATTGAAATCGGATATAAAATAAGAAAGTTACGGCATTTTGAAGTTTTGCATTATTTCTTGAAACAGTGATATGCATAACATGGGCGGGATGCAAATGAGTGAAGCGATGATGTCACACACTCACCTTTCCTTATGTATTTTATTATATGAAATATCATATATTTCAATTTTTAGCTTCAATAATGTAAAACACGGTTTGACTCCTTATGGAACATGTAAAATCATCATTATTGTAACTTATTTTGATACAAGGGAGAGATTCTTTATTATCACATCCATAAAAATTGAAATATTTGAAATTTCATATAATAAGATACATGAGGAAAAGTGAGTGTGTGACATCATCGGTTCACTCATTTGCATACCGCCCATGTTATGTATATCACTGTTTCATGAAATAATGCAAAACTTCAAATACCGTAACTTTCTTATTTTACATCCGATTTCAGTGAAATTTTCACTGTTAAGCTTGTTTAATTTTACTCTATTTATTCAAATCAACTTGATATTAGTGTGGACTTGGCCTTTAATACATAATAAAAAATGAATAAGTAAGATATATGATGCACAAATACTGGCCTGTGTGGAAAACAGTTGGACATGTTTAAAAGCACAGTTTGTATATTACGTGTCCAGAAACTTATATAACTTAATCATGATTGGGTCGTTCAATAATATAGGTTTTCCTGCCCATTTTCGTCACCTCTTCATTCAGTTTTATCAATTTTTAATTCAATTTCGTCCGGAGAAGCTTCAAATCAAAAGATTAGTTTCGTCCAATCGTCATTCATATTCGTTTTTTTGTCAATCAAATTTAAAAATTAAGCAACGAAATTTTTATATTGTCACTGAAATTCGTCTCTGCCGCTAAGCGAGTTAGGAATGCTAGGATCAAATTCGTCATTTTGTAAAACAAATTCATTATTTTTTCATTCATATTCGTCAAGTGTTATTTGGACCTTTATAATCATGGAGGGTAAACCAGCCATTGAACCATTAAAAAAAAAATTCTTTCCCTTGATATTTGTAACCGTTAAGATAATGTACTCATTATCTTGCAATCACACACAAACAACGAAGACATGTGTTTTATGTATGATTAAAGCGACATAAATATGAGTAAACGATTCGATTAAGGCAATAATTACAGCATATATCGTATTTCTGGGAGACGGTTTTGAGTAAAACTTTGACGAAAATAAATTCCAACAGACGAAATAGATTTTGCTGTCTCGTGCTCAGCTACTGTGACCGACGAATTTCAATTTCAATTGACGAAAAAGGGTGACGAAGCACGTAACTGAATGACAATGTTTCAAAACTGATCGACCAAAGACGAAATTGAAACGAGCATTTGCACATTCCACAGTGTCCGGGACGAAATTGAAAACACATTTTTAAAACTTGAATGAAAAGGTGACGAAAATGGGTGGGAAAACCTATATTAATTTCATAATAAGCATCATTACTAGAAGCGAAATATTGATAAGAGGGAATTGATAAGTGAGTTGAGGTAGAAGGGCAAATGCCTCAACCCACAAGAAAAACTAAAGTGTGAAAGTAAAGTGAAAGTGCAAGACGGTGTGGAAACAAACGATAATGAAGAGGAGGATGGAGGAAAGTGAAAGAAAGAGAGAAGAAGGGAGAGAGATGGGCAGGAAGAAGAAGGGATGAAAAGGGAGTAAGACAGAGAAGAGAGAAGAAGGTGGATAGAGAGAGAGAAAGAGAGAGAGAGAGAGAGAGAGAGGGGATTGGCGGGTTCTGCTAGCTCAGTTTGAATTCACTGCATACAAGTTGAAGAGCATGTTTTTCAACTTGAAAGGGGCCGCGTAGCGTTTTTGAAAGTTGGGGGGGGGGCTGATCTGATTTCAGTCATTAATGACAATTTTTGAGCCTCTTTTTTTAAAGTGTCTACTCAAAAAAGTGGGGGGCTGTAGCCCCCCCCCCCCCAAAGGCAGAAGAAAAGGGGCAGACCGACTAAGATCAGGGGTCTGTAACATAAAGAGATACAATCAATCTTACGATCAATTGTAACTCTTCGGTACATGGTTTGCCATAGACTTGAGATTGATATCAATCGTAAGATTGATTTATCTCTTTATGTTACAGGCCCCTGGATTGTGGACAGGAATGTCTTTTGAGCAGCTAACTAGAACAGCTGAAGACAGAAAGTTTTGGAAAACCTGTGTCTCAAGATCTAACACACTGTCGACCCAACGGCCTCCAAGCTATAGGATATAGATAGATAGATAGAAAGTGGTCGATATATGTCAGGCACAATTCAATTTGCCGCAATCTGTATATGTAATTATGGTTTGAAAAATGTAATACCCGTATTGCTGCGATGCAAATAACTGACACAAAGATAACATTTAAATTACGTTTTGTCAAATTTAAAAAAAATCATTTTGTAACAGGTTCATTGACAGTCCATGATGCACTCAAAATGGGAGAGGCTCTTCATAGAGTTTTACATTGAAGAAAAAAAGAACACACGTTGTACTTAATCAATCAAGCACGTTCTGAATGGATCATTCGATGGATACTAATTTCATGTTCTTAGCTCACTGAATTTGAGACGGTATCGAATATTCATACTTCTTGTAAGTTTAAGGAGCCACAGTGTAATATGAAGCCTTTGCAAATCTCGTTCTTGTCTGTCTATCCTCCCGTGGGCGTTCTCTCAAGTCCACATCCAAGATCAAAAATCTTGGGGAGGCAGGGGCGGCGGAGCGTTTTCAAAGTGGGGGGGGGGGGGCACCAGCAAACAAGGGCACCTACAAACCTGACAAAGGGTGAACACAAAGCGAAAATGGGGACCATTTTGTGACATTGGTATTACCCTATGTACAGTCTAATTAATACATTATCCAGTTTCTTCATCTTTATTGTTTAAATCATGTGGTTCTGGATACTGCTTCCGCTTCCCAATTACCAGTTGTGTAATAATGGTCTAATGATCCGTGTGCGAGCGAGCGAAGCAAGCGAACAAACATTTTCAGACGTTTTTCTAATGCTGAAGTCCTTGGGTTGTGCATTATTTACAGCGGTATAATGAAAATAACAACCGCAAATCGATTCGGGGGGAATGTCGAATGATCCTGTTATTCCTACATCATGGACATTAACCCTGTCGTTTTTCTTTAGGATTACATCGATATCAACATACTTTATGCTATCTGCTTGATTTCATATATACTGAGCAAGAAGTGCAAGAAAGCGTAGCGAGCGAGATTTGTAGTAAATTTTCAGAAGATATTGACCTTACTTGGTGTAAATTATGGGTAAATTCGAGAGAGCGGAATGAGAAATCTTTTGCTGTGGGGGGGGGGGGGGGGGTGAGCATTGTGCCATCTTACCTTACATTGTAGTTGTAGTGGGTACCTGTTACTACATAAAGTCGCACCAGTTCTTTGACGCTATAGATATGACTCTTTTTGTAAGAACAGTGGGAAATATACATGTAAGTAAAAGGGCTTATCAAAAGAGGAAAAGGGCACTTTTCAGAAGTAAAAAGGGAAGGGGGCACTTATCAGATTTGAAAAGGTGCACTTATCTGAAGGAGGAAAGGGCACTTATTAGAAGGAACAAGGGGCACCTATCAGAAGTAAAAAGGTACTTATTAAAGGACAAAATGGGCAATTATCAGATTTTAAAGGGCAATTATTAGAAGGAGAAAAGGGGCACTTATAAGAGGGGAAAGGGGCACTTATTAGAAAGGAAGAGGGGCATTTCTAGTAGTAAAAGGGGCACATATTAGAGAGAAAGGGATCATATTTCAGAAATAAAGAGGGCAATTTTTGGTTACTTTAAAAAATGGGGACACTGTGCCCCCCCCCCCGGATCGCCGTCTCTGTGGGAAGAGCAAGGAGTTACTGGACCTTGGCAAGGGTAAGTCAGATGGGAAGATGGGAGGGGGTACTCGTTTTTACGAAGGTTCTTAATTCCGAAGAATAATGTAGGGTTCTAGTACATTTTCGGAATTATGAACCCTATTTATTTTTCGGAATTACGAACCTTCAGAATTATGATCCTCCGGAGTAACGAACCTTTGGAGTATACGAATCTTCGGAGTACGATCCTTCGGAATTATTAACCTTAGGAGAACCACATTTAAAGGGGGTGTAACTGACGAGACTACAGTATGTGTCTTTCCCGTGACCTGACTCGGGGCCAGTCGGATTTATCCGCAACTCTTCGGACAGGCCATGCTATTCCCTTATGCGGTCGTCCTCACATACGTACGTGTAATATACGTGAAACCGAAGAGTAAGGTAACTTTAGTCTGTTTCGCAAACGCTGACCATGTAAAGATTAAGTCGCTGACTACCTTTAGCTGAGGTCCATTCGTTTACGTGCAGTTGTCCAAAAAGACGTAGATGGCGTTAACCAGTATTTGCCGTGCAACACGCCCTTTAAAGGGTGGTCACAACCGATCGTTCACCTGTGGTCTGCATTTTTTTTTCTAAGCACAAGGAGGCTGTTGGACATATCCAACAAACACTGCGTGTGGCTACGTTTTCTGATGAACGCACGTGACAGGTGCAGTCATCGTAGTCCTGCACAGGCTTCTTGAGAACATCGCACGAGCTTCTTGCAGAGGTCCCACGAAGCCCATATCGCACGTCGATTGCACGTACGGCACCTGTACGGGGCTGTACGTTCGCCTCAACAGTTCTTGCAGGTAAGAGGGTGTATGTTAATGAGGAGGGTACAAGACGCCTAGGAGGAGATGTAGAGAGATGCATGACCGGTTGTGACAATGACAAACGAAGGACGTACGAATCGTAGGAGAGCTGGCTCACAGCAGTGGCCGCCAAGCACGTGCAAAAACACGCCCGATCAGTATTGTTGTGACCATGTACATAGCATAACCTAGATCACTGTAGATGGGCATGGGTTTTAAAGGTTACACATGTACACAGTGTGGTCAAGGTCTTGCATTTGGTGAAAATATGTTTTTCTTAGAGCATCGCTATTCACTACTATGGTAACCAAATGGGCATCCAATTATCTTGATGGCGGTGATTACAATGTGAGATATGCATTTAAAAGATATGCCAAAGGTAAGTGCAATCCTCATATTTCAGACACCTAGGTAACAAAGTTGAAATGGAAGCAGGCTTTATTGAGCTTAATGACGCCTGATTACTTATTCTATATTTGGAAGATAAGGATGTATTATTAAAATGCCTTGGTCCTGTGACGAGGACGATATTGTTTGGCCGAGATGGATTGTTACGGACTCGAGGAGAGTCGAAAAGATGGATGAAGTTGACTAGAACATGCTTCTTTGATATTGCATCATCTGTGTTCGGGCTTATTCCTTTGGCTATCATTGGTGCTGATCATGCTGATGAAGTAAAACAAGTAATGAGGTGATGTAGGAAACCAGCCTCATAACAGTCGTTTACAACTCAAGATAATTTTGTATTTCCATATAGTATTTCAAAGGGTATTTATTGAGACTTAAAACCATATAGAATAGAGATTATTTCTTCCTTCCTCCCTCTCCCCATCTCTAGTCTCTCTCTCTCCCTCTCTCCTCCCTCCCCCCCCCCCCCTCTCTCTCTCTCTCTTTCTCCCGCCCTCTCTGACCTTTTGTGTGACCTCCTCCATATCTCTCCCCTTCTCCATCATGCACACCCCTTCCCTCCCATCTTTCTCTCATCTCTCTCTCTCTCTCTCTCTCTTTGTGCCCCCTCTTTTCCTCCATTTATCACCGTCTCCATGCCCCTCCTCTCTCTCTCTCTCTCTCTCTCTCTTTCTCTTTCTCTTTATATCCCTCCCGCCCTTTCTCTTACCTAATCATGATGAGGATGATTAAACCTCTATGGCTATATGTGCGTCACCATACTTAATTTGCCCACACTACTATCGAAGTAATATAAACCAAGTCGAAAATAGATTTTCTAATCCCTCAATACTTTCAGGTGTATAAAGAATTACAATTAAGCACTCACTTGTTCAACGATTTGTAAAACAAGACAATGTTCTGTAGGCGTTATATATCTGATGTTGTAACCGTCATAATCGTGATAACATTGGTGAAAATCCGATATCCCCTAATCATGCTAATGCACTCAAACATTGACGGGCATACATCCTTAATTCTATCTGATTATTGTGAAACCATGTAAAACACAAGATACGGTATAACGTCCAAGTGTAGAACTTTTTTTTTTTTTTTTTTAAATCAAAATTTGCCTGAAAATAGATTAAATTGAAACTTTCCCACTGAGATAGCCCGTATGTTCATGTATAGCCACATCAGAAGTATGATAATAGCATTTAACGTTTAATTTAAGCAAAATGAACGTTCTCTAAATTTTTCATTGAACCGCAGAATGCTTGGCGACTGTATTTTAGCATTCCCCGTTTCTCATGCGCCCAGGCTTTACATACTTCAGGACAGTAAAAAAAAAAAAAAAAAAGTGGGGGGGGGGGGGGGGGGGCTTTGTTTCAGCTGCGGGAGTAAATGTCTGGCCTGATCCCAAGTCACCGTCTTCAAGTTGCTAGGCCCATTTCCATTTTGGACCACCTTTTATTTTTCTGTTCACCATGGTCCACTTTGCCCATAGAAGAAAGAAAATCACAGGGCAAGTTAAACCTTATATTATTCATATCTCCATACAACTGTAGTCCTTTTGATGAACATTTTTGTCGAAAGGAATTTTATTAAAAAATTGCTTTGAAAGCATCCCCTTCGGTGTTAAAGATTACTTAAGAAAAAATGAAATCCCCCTTTTTCTGATTTTCTCACAGCTAAAATAAGAACTATTATTATTTGCGTAATAGGTGCCACCGCCTAACAATCCTTTACATGTTCAGATTTATAGGATCTGCATAAAGATATTTCTTTTTCGTACTTAGCAATGCATCCACTGAACTCAGTCAGAGCCTACTCCACTCGCCCACTTTTTACAATAATGCAGTGTTAACAAGACGAGAATAGCGCGCGGTCTGAAGCTTCAGCAGGCTTTCGAGTAGAGTGAGTTTCTATTGCTCTCAACTGAATTAAGTTGTACTGAGTCTGGAATATGTGAACTAATAAATATCCACCTAGTATATACTCACGCTCTGTTTTTAGGCAAATTTGAAAACCTGAGTACATGCCCTTTAACCTTGTCAGCAAATTTGAAATTCACAAAGCTATTTTTAACATTTAAAAAAATATATATAACATGTATGCATAATTGGTCCGACGCCCCCCCCCCCCCACCCAGCGTCGCCAGACCATTTTGAATGGGGGGCGGGGGGGGGGGGTCGCGCCAAGTTTACCGACAAGGAAAAAAGGGCTTTTGTATTTAATTTTTTTCTCACAAAAACAAACAAATTAAAAACAAGTAAGCAAACAGTCATAATCAAAGCAAGCAAAAATGAAATATGAAATACCACCGAAAATAAAATTAACGACTACATACCCCCTCCCTCATTTCAAATGCTCTTGTGATGGCCTTGTTTGTAAGCCATCTTTTCATAATTCTCTCTCCTTCAAGGGGGGGGGGGGGGAGAGAGAACTGATGGGCCGAATGTGGTATCACACCAAAAATGAAATAAGACACATCGTTCCATGGAAAATTCGAATTACCATTACAGCAATGTGTTTCTCCGAAAGTCTGTTATTGAGATTGGACAAATCTCCGAAAAACAAGCTGTACTAAAGCTTTTCGCCATCTTATTTTCATTCTTTCTTCCATTAATTTTACTTCATCATTCTGTGGGCCTCCACATGTTTTGGTTGACGTTCTTCCAAAGCAAATGTTCTTGAAAGAGCATCTCTAGACTTAATCTAAAAGGATGAAGAATTAAAACCGTCAGATTTGCTAACTTTGCCTGACAGCGGTTTTTTTTTTTTTTTTTAGTGAAACAATGAAAAAGCAAAAACGGATAACCCGTTTTCAAATTTGCCGATACTACCAGATCCACCGTCAAATTCGGATTTTTGGCTTTGTCGACGGCAATCTGGAATCGGGATACGGATGCCCCTGCCCTACCCCTCCCCACCCCCCCCCCCCCACCCCTCATATAACGACGCCACTATACTTAAATGCACTACAATGCACGTATATTTTTCCATCTCGGTTTCATGCACCGCTGCTGCTGAGATTACTGGGTGAGGAGGAGATTTATGATAGGTTTTATTTTTTGCATTACTGAGTGTGACCGCCATGCAACGAGCTTCTAGGATGCTCTCATAATTCCAATGTTGCATGTGGGTTTGCGAAGAAATTGTCCTTAGAAATTGTGGTTTTAATTAGACAAGCTGCCTCTTCTCTTAAACGCTTTGAAAGAAGGGCGTGCAACCTAGTTTATGGGCTTGTCGGTTTCCTTCAAAAGTCTCCCATTTTTGTTAAGTATCCTGAAGTATAAGCTCACGTTGCTCTCTTAAATGAATGCGAATATATGGCAACATGTCCGCGTTGCATAAAGTGGTATGAATTACATAAGAGAGTCTTGTTCCAATGATTATAACGAGTAAAAATTTATCATGTAACGTTGATATAGATGTTCATTTGGATTTATATATTGACAGTGATTAAACTGGAAAGAAAAATATCAAAAACGTTGCATTTTTTTCTCAAAATAAACACTGAGAAGGGTTTGAATGCGGCTAGTTTTACAACCATTACAAAAGTGAGTATTGGAAAATCGGCGTGGTTGGGCCTGCAATAGAATCCATTATACCACATTTCCATAACTGCTGGTATTTTATTATAAGTAGTAGTAGTAGTAGTAGTAGTAGTAGTAGTAGTAGTAGTAGTAGTAGTAGAAGTAGTAGTAGTAGTAGTAATAGTAGTAGTAGTAGTAGTAGTAGTAGTAGTAGTAGTAGTAGTAGTAGTAGTAGTAGTAGTAGTTGTAGTAGTAGTAGTAGTAGTAGTCGTATAGTAGTAGTAATATAGCTATTATTAATATTATTTGTTTATTATAATTATTATTTCTATAATTATTATCATTATCATTATCATTATTATTATTATTATTACTATTATTATATCATTATCATTATCATTATTATTATTATTATTATTATTATTATCATTATCATTATCATTATCATTATCATTATTATTATTATTATTATTATATCATTATCATTATCATTATTATTATTATTATTATTATTAGTATCATTATCATTATCATTATCATTATTATTATTATTATTATTATTATTATATCATTATCATTATCATTATTATTATTATTATTATTATTATTATTATTATTATTATTATTATCATTATCATTATCATTATTATTATTATTATTATTTTATTATTATCATTATCATTATCGTTATTATTATTATTATCATTATTATCATTATTATCATTATTATTATTATTATTGTTGTTGTTGTCATTATTATTATCATTATTATCATCATTATTATTATTATTTGTCATCGTATCAGGTGAGGGACTGGTTCTTCACCAGAGTGAGCAGATAAGCTTCCACTACCTCCCTAGCTGTGAGGTATCTTCTCATCCTGTGTTTTCCTCATTCTTTCCCCTTTCGAAGACCTTCTTCACGCAAAATGTTTTAAGTTTGTAATTAAATTAATTGTTCCTGATATTCCAGATAACGATATGGAAATCTCATTAAAGTCTAAATACACCTCTGTTATTCTCTGTTTGTTATATAATATACAGGGGCCAGTAATTTTTTTTTTTTTTTTTAACAGGGTCAACCAATTATCACTCAAGTCTATGACATAATCACGGAAAAAAGAAAAAATAACGTATTTTATCGGGATTTAAACATTCAATAGAATGGACCTGTTTACGAATAGCCTTTCATTGAAACAAGTTGACGGTGCTGGAATGTAATGGACTAAAAAGTGGAATAAAACTTTCATTTCTAGAAAACAAAGAAAATTTAGTATTTTCTAAATAGTATAAAACATATTGAAAAGTCGGGAGGTTTTCTTGTATTGAGCATGACTTAAAAAGGCTCTCTTTTTTTCTTTTTTTTAATTGAATTGGTGTTTACTAAAAGCTTATACGCCCGCAGCAGCCATTCATCTTTTTACATGTGATCAAGTCATGCATGCAAAAAATGAAAATATCTTCAGAGAGATAATATATTTTTCTTGTTGTAATTTTCACATTAACATATGCTACAAAACAATTTTTATATTAACTTAATTTGTTTATTATGAAAAATACATTTTGGTTAAAAGAATGAGTTATTGCAGATTTAATCAAAACTGTCGCGTTGGTGCATTTACAAATTTGAGCAGTCACAACTGCCTAATGTCATTTGGGAATGGTTACATAAAATACAAAACTGTTCATCACGAACAACAAGCTAAATGATTTAATGAAAAACAATCGGTATCCTTCACACATTGTAGGAAGATATGTTCTGCAAGAGACAGTGCAGGATTCTGAAGAATTGAGTTATATTTTATCCTAAAGCATAATTGTTCATGGATCTCTGCTTTCAAACATTCCGTTATATATTTACCAGAATTACAATGTCTTTATCTCCAGCCCTCAACCTTTCCTAGTCCTTAATATATCCCTGCCTCTTCCATTCTCACTCCTCTCTCTCTCTCTCTCTCCCTATCTCGCTATGCATATATATTTCCCTACTTGTCATTTATATTATTGGAATTTTTTTCTCAGTTATTGTATTATTGAAATGTATTATACGTTAACATGTTCATTAACTCTCTTGTTTGTTCTGCACTGTAAAAAATAATATGCCAATTGGTAATTTTTACTTATTTTTCCCATGTAGAATTTACTTCAAAACATAAGTTTTGCGACTTCCGCACTCGATTTAAGTCTTTCTAACTCAAACTTTCAATTTAGTAGAATATACGTGAAATTTTAAAGTAAAATAAATACAAAAGAAAATTTAAGTAATTTCAACTTGTATCAATTTAGTAATGTTAACTTAAAATAAGAAGTTATACGTATTACTCAAATAATCTATGTTGATTGTACTTATCTTTTTAAAGTGAAGACTGATGCAGTGCGTAATAAAGTATTAACATAATTCATGAATATTCATTAAGACCAAATTAATCTCTTTTTTTTTTTAATAAAACAATTCTTTTTTGTGGTTGAATGAAAATTTAAGAAGATTAAAATATTTCCTAATTCATTTAAGCAAAGATAAGAAGATAAGACAATTTTTAATTGTCACTCAATTCAAAACAAATTAAAACTTGATATTTCAGGAAAATTGTCAACCAGTTTTCCTTTAAAGATGATACGATCGGGTATATATAGAATTCGGAGCCCTGTCAATAGTTGTCAAATTAAAGCGTAAGCAATAGTTTTTGTTGGTGATGATGATGGTTAAATCCTAAATCATGTAAATTGAAAAAGTGTCAGTGAATATTAGATGGGTACAAGTTTAAACATGCCATAATTTTTGTTTTAATTGTTATCTATCATGATTACAATACTGAAATTATTTACGTTAATGTAACTCAATTTAAATGAGTAAAAATTTATTAAGCAAAATAAGTAAATTCTACTTAAAATTTCCTGTGACAAATACTCAAAATAATCAAGGCAATCCGTTGACGAACATTTTTTGAGTAATTTCAACGAATTTTTTTTTTACAGTGTGTTTAATTTACCACATAGCCAGATGTCTAAACTTCAAAAACTCCAAAATGCAGCAGCACGCATAGTTACTATTTGTAGGAAGCATACTCATATCACCCCTGTTCTGAACTCACTTCATTGGTTGCAAGTGAGAGATCACATTGTTTTTAAAATTTTACTTCTTGTTTACCACTGTGTCAAAGGTTCTGCTCCCCAGTATAATGTTAACTTGGTTCACAATTACATTCCTGTCAGATCTTTACGCTCTTCCAACTGTCCAACTCTCTGGTTCTCTTGTCGTTCCAAAATCTACAAAACTATGGGGGGAACGGGGTTTTGCTCATACTGGTCCTACTCTGTGGAACAACATACCAATAGTAATTAGAAATAGCGATTCCTCAGATTCATTTAAGAGCAATCTAAAAACTTACCTGTTTAATGCTTCCCTTTGTTAATATTGTTTTTCCATTCCTTTCTTCATTTCTTGTATTTGTAATAATTATCTTCCTTTCTTCATCCTATATAATCTGCGCCTAGAGCACTCCACAGAGTGGATTGGGCGCAATATAAATCATGTGAATTATTATCATTATTATACAACAAAAACAGAAAGAAAATAAAGAAAGGAAAGGGGAAGGACTGAACAAGAAGGAGAAACTGGCCTTTTTTTTTTTTTTGCTCGCTCGCAAAAACACTGGAATATTAATATTCGGGCAAAAGGCGTCCCCCTTCTGCAATGCTGGGCTCCAGCCCCACCCCTATGATTTTCAAAGTTACGATATTCATATTCGGACAGCTAGGTGCTAGAATATCCACGTATTTGGGCAGCGAGGTTCCCATTCAAAATGTTCGACGCCCCTGACAAACGGATTAGCGTATCCTTTAAGATCTATACCTGCGTGAGCAAGATGAATAATACATGCAATGCAGGTTATTTTAAAACTGCCTGAAGTGCTCGTCAAACGATAAGATCTATAAAAGCATATAGCTTAACTGATATGATTATCTCTGTCCATGTAATTATTGTGGAGACAGTTTTGATTATATTAGAAATATATCCCAGGGGTGAGATGACTTGTTCATAAAAGAAAACTAAAGAAAGTACTTTCCATATTTATCTGAAATGTTTCCCTGGAGAATGAGAAGTGAAGTCAGAAACTTCTTCTTCTTCTTCTTCGTGAATACTGTCCAACGCCCCAGTAGAGGAGCAAACCGGACAGGGGTGCGCTGATGTTAGGTGCGCGGAGAGAGAGAATAATGGTGTTAATTTGTGCTTTGCTTTTGGAGTGCTTGGAGGACTGCTTTCTTGAAGGTATCGGTACTTTGGATGTCTATGGTTGTTGAAATTAATGTGTTCCACTCTGGGATAGTCCTTGGGATGAATGAGTACTTATAGCAGTTTTTGTTGGCGGCGATTGGGATGTAGGTTGAGGATGAAGAATTCCGTAGAGACCTTCGGGCCGGACGCAGAGCTTTTCGCACAGGAATGGATAGGCGACCCGCAAGCGCTTCGCGAAATGTTGTAATGCGACTGACTTTGCGGCGCAATTGTAGTGATTCCCAGTCCAGCCTCTGCTTCATGACGGTGACACTGCTAAATTTTGAATAGTCACCTGAAACAAATCGGGCTGCCCTGTTCTGAATAGCTTCTATTTTGTTAGTCAGTAATTGCGTATGTGGGTCCCAAACTGCTGAACAGTAGTCAAGTATTGGTCTAACTAGACAGTAGTCAAGTATTGGTCTAACTAACTGTAATAAGCTGTACTAGTAATACAATGATATAACATGCAGATAGGCAAGAAATGCCAGGGGACGTTTTAAAGGGAAATTCAAGAGCAGATCGTGGACGTTTGTTTTGTTTTTGTTTTTGTTTTTGTTTTTTTGTTTTTGTTTTGTTTTTGTTTTTTTGCCGCGAGAGGGCACTGTGTTCGTGACCCATAGAGATCCTGTGTCTATGATAGGATCTCTATGTCATTACCTGAGCTGGGCCCATTTTCATAAAACTTGTTATGAATAACAAGTTACAATAATTGTTATAAGCTACTGAAATTCTTGAATTCTGATTGGCTGAGAGTGAATTTGTCTTAGAAATGAGGCAGTTGTTATTGATAACAAATTTTATGAAACGGGGGCCCCGATGGCTCTGATCTGATCCGATGTCTGTAGGGTAGACACTGTTTATCCAGTCGTAGAGGCATGTTTCTAAAAGTAGACTTTTTTTTTCTATTTAGGGTTAGGGTAAGGGTTGCATACTATTTGTATCTGTATGCAAACTAGCTACCTTAGCTATATTACGTTAGTGGATATTTTTAGAAACATGCCTCTACGACTGGTTAAATCATGCCTTCCATGCCGAGGGGCGCTAACTTCGGACAGATTGTTCGCCGCGCAACGTGCACGGTCAGCCAGAGCTCGAGCTCTCTTGTATGGGCCGCGGAACCGGGGGGGGGGGGGGGGGGGGCTGCAGCCCTCCCTACTTTTTTGAGTATATACGTTAAAAAAATCTCGGAAGAAAGGCTCGAAAATTGTCATTAATAAGTGAAATCAGATCAGCTCCCCCCGCCCCCCACTTTCAAAAAAGCTCCGCGGCCCCTGTCTTGCGAGATTCGGTCGGCTTCGTGCAGACCGAAGTGTAATTATTAGTCCGACGGACAAGTTCGACACTAAAACTTTGTATACGAGTGAATGGGGCTTTTGCAATTCGGACTTTTCCCACGGCCGCCTGGTGATAGTCGGCTTGACATTTCATGAACCCAGAAAAGTTGCGTACACTGAAGTTTTTTTGTTTATTTGTGATCTTATGTGGTCCTAGAACAATTTCAGCTTTGTTGCCCAAAGGGCAACCTTGAGCAATTTTCATAATTTGCATAAATCCAAAATGGCGCCTGGTAGCCATATTGAAACCCAACTTTTGAACCACAGTCGCATACTAGTGTATGATGTATGTATACAGGGTTTCGAGAGACGTAGAATTGTTTTTTAACGCAATTTTTGCAATTTAAGGTCATGTTTAGGTCATAAAGGTCAAATAAAGGTCAAATTTGTTACATGTGTACATGACTGTGCATACGTAAGATTTTTAAACTGTTATAGATGTCTAATATTTAAATGGAGGGGTTTTGGGTAAGTAGAACTTATCTCTGAGATCATTCATTCATTTATTGTCAGAAGGGGTCAATTCAAGGTCAAAGTTAAACTTGATATAATAGTACTTTGTTTAGATATGATTTGTCTTTGACGGGTATGTGGTGCCGAATGCCATGATGATGTTATATTTTCGATTTAAGTCGAGACCACGAACTGAAGCTCAGGTCAAACTTCCATCTTAACCCTGGGTCACAAAGGTCAAATTCAAATACATGTATCTGTCATTGTTACTTGATTGTCAGGACTCGGAGAATAGTATATGTATTCAGAATTGTGCCGCTTCAAATCATCTCAGTTTAGTTTCTTTACGTTTTGGTATACTGCAAACCATTGAATGTTGAATTACTAAAAATATATTATGTCGTATGACTCAAGGTGCTACAGTTCAGAATGTCCATAGTACATATGCATAGCACTGACGTCTGTGGAAGTCTTGCTGGGCTGTTGATGATGTAGTAATCATGGTAATGAACCTGGACAATTGGACTGTCATTTGGCTTCAAGTTGTATTACCGGTAATGATCTTTGTTGGAAACAAGAGCGATCGTTACTGAGATTCTGAAGCTGTTACATATTTTTTCTTGTACATCAAGTTAACAGATAGCGCCAGCATAGGTTATTCTCCGCCATACATTTACGTCTAACTTATCATGCTCATATGGATCTCCAAGTATAATAAGATGATGCATTTCCTTTTAATTGTTCAGATACTACAAATAGTATTATTGCTGATGAGAGGTACTCGATAGGAAAATACGGAAATCTTCCCGAGGATGATACTGGAATTTATCTATATTATCCGAGAACGAAAAATCCCTTAACACAGTATCTTTCTTAGATGTCTCAAACATTGATGTCTATGTGCATGTTGAAAAGCCATGTAAAATATCATGATTGTGGATTTCTTCTGCCACTCTTGATGGAAATTTGTCAGTATGTTTACTATGTGTGAGGTAATCTGATCTAGATTGTGGCAATTATAGTGCAAACTTTCAGTTTCAGAAATACTTTGCAAACCTAAAGCATGTAGATTAGGACTATGCAGTTTCTATGCAGGAAGGTCCATGTGTTCATCACGGGGTGTGGTGTGGATTTCTTCTGCCACTCTTGATGGAAATTTTTCAGTATGTTTACTGTGTGTGAGGTAGTCTGATCTAGATTGTGGCAATTATAGTGCAAACTTTCAGTTTCAGATATACTTTGCAGACCTAAAGCATGCATGTAGATTAAGACTATGCAGTTTCTATGCAGGAAGGTCCATGTGTTCATCACGGGGTGTGGTGTTGGGAAGGTAGGGCTTATAGTTTAATATGATATAAATGACTTTCCCTTGCCGAATTTGATGACCTGGGCCCCGTAACACAAAGTTTGCAATCAATTGCGAAGTGTCAATAGCCAATCTAGATCACTGTCTCATGAACATCTCGTTCAAAATGATGACCCCTACAGACCAATCAAAACGGTTATTTCAAATCTGCGATTGATTGCAAACCTTTGTGTTGAGGGCAACGATCTCCACGTAAATTTTATGTGAGGGACCCTTGCCTTCTAACCATAAGTCGGAACACCGTCTCAATATATCCACCATGCTGCCTGACTTTGATGGTTCGTCATAACCAAAGTAGGTGTTTCGTTTCCGTCAAATATAACTCCTGGTATTATGAATATTGTAGAACGGAACAGCCACCCATGAATCTTTACCTAGAGCATTCCCCTCCCTAAACTGAGACTTGAATCCAGTAAACCCTTTTGGATTTCCTCAGACAAACCAGATGAAGCAAGATTCTATTACAAACGTTGCTTGGGGAAAGTCTCATGTAATAAACATGAAGAATACCACCAAACCTGTGCTAGATCCCATCTCCACGCATGCTTCTGAGTTTTCAACTGGACAAATATTGGACGACACTAAACATAATCCATACTTTACATCCCATGTTAGCAGATAATCCCTACAATTGAAAATATGGGGTACAACTGAGGGTGTAAATGGTGATATGGTATAAATGGTGACATCCATCACTTATACCAGATCATCATCACCACATACATCACTGTGAATAAGTGTTGACTAAAACCCTGGACTACAACATTGTTTCGAGTATATCATTTTCAATATACGTGTGACAAAAACTGACCGTGGTAGTCCCCTGTTAGTTCCATTGGTCGACCAAAGAGAGCAAATTGGAGCTCACTTTTCGTTTTTGGCCAGTAGAAATGCAAAATAATTTTGTCGAAGACTAATCTTTCCCATTTATTTGTGCCATACACAAAACATACTTGACCTCTCACCCTGTGATCAAGATGCATCAGAGTTTGACTCAACTTTAACTGACTGAAAATGAGTTATAAAGCTAAATAAACCACCACGAGATTCGGACCTGAAACCTTTATAAGCATATTACACTAATGCGGTATCCACTGTAAAGTTCAACTTTGACCTTGGACTGATCCCTTTGTGACTAATATCAAATGGAATTTTTAATGAATGGTATCATCATAGATTGATTCTGCATTATTATCCACAATTTGGTCGGACATAATTCTGCATACAAATATTATCCTCTAAGCCTTGACAATGAACTAAAATGACAGGTACACTGTATTTGAATTTGACCTTTGTGACCCAGGGGTAAGATTGAACTTTGACCTGACCTTCAGTTTGTAAACTCGACTTAAACTGAAAACATAACATCATCAAGGCATTCGGCACCACATACCCGTCAAAGACAAATCATATCTAAACAAAGTACTATCCATAATATCAAGTTCAACTTTGACCTTGAATTGGCCCATTCTGATTAATAAATGAATGGATGATCTCAGAGATTAGTCCTAAACGCCCTAAGCCCTTTCATTTAAACATTAGACATCTATAACATTTTAAAAATCTATAACGTATGCACAGTCATGTACACATGTAACAAATTTGACCTTTGTTTGACCTTTATGACCTAAACATGACCTTAAATTGCAAAAATTGCATTAGAAATGAATTCTACGTCCCTCGAAACCCCTGTATACATGCATTATACACATGTATGTGACATGTGGTTCAAAAGTTGGGTTTCAATATGGCTACCAGGCGCCATTTTGGATTTATGCAAATTATGAAAATTGCTCAAGGTTGCCCTTTGGGCAACAAAGCTGAAATTGTTCTAGGACCACATAAGATCACAAATAAGCAAAAAAACTTCAGTGTACGCAACTTTTCTTTTCATAGGAGTGTCAAATGGACTATGACGTGTCCCTTTAGAATATAATGCTAATGAGATTATGCCTTGCTAAACGCTTGTTCCATCATGTTCATTTTAAAATATTCAGCTCCAATTAAAGCTGTGTTTCCTTCATTAACCATAAATAGGGATATTCAGGTACTTCGCTGCTCGAATATGAGGTGATGGTTGCCCGAATATTGGTATTTTCAGCCACCTTGCCCTGCGCCTCGTATGCCTATGATGGCAAATGTTAATTAGTGTCTAGCTTGCGAAAGGACATAAGGGCAATTCCACTGAAAACGTGCACTTGCCACAAATCATAAGTTTTTCGATAGCTGAAGAAATATTTTGGCTATCATAACAAAGTTAGTATCAAACAAAAGAGCTCATCAATCTCTTTAATCTGACTAGTATATCAACAGGATTGAGGTATACAAGGTATGATTTTCCTCCAAAAAATTCATTGGGGGGGGGGGGCAAAATTTGGCCACAATTTTGGTAACAGCAATCTGTCTTTGGGTCTTATTATTTCATTCCATAAGCGTTTCTGATTTCATTTTTTTTTAAATAGTAAGATTGTGATGAAAACCAAAAATTACTGAATAGATTTGCATGATCCATTGAACATTTTTAAAGCAAAGTTATAGAGGTCTAGTATAAAAAGTGGGCAAAAGTGTCATGTCCGTCCCCCCCCCCCCACTTTTTAGCTCTGACAAGGTGAAATCTAATACTTGTACAACATGTAATTATGTTTAGAGTATGATTCTAGGTCTTTGTTTATACCTAACTTTGATTAATTGAACTCTAAATGTCACAGACTTTTCAAAAAAGTTCTTGTGTCCATTTTATGTCACATCTGTTACTGTTACAAATAGTCCATTTTCTCTTCAACTATTAAGCCAAATACTGTGAAATTTGCTGTGTATGTTCGTGATCATGCTGATTGTCAAATGTGTCTGATTAACTTTCTGAAATATGTTTTAGGACTCTTGGTTTTGCTTATCTCAAAATATCGTAATGACCCCCCCCCCTCCCCCCCCCCCCCCCCCCCCAAGGTCTTAATTCATGTCCGTTACGCTAGAATTGACCGTAAATGCCACGGTAAGGACTCAGATCAGACCTCGACACGTCTGTATTTCTGTTCCTTTAGTTTCCGTTTATATTGTTCGATTTTCGGCTTTCTTTTCATTATTGTGGTTTACTCCGATGAGTATATGACGAAAAGCTTTAGTATGCCTCTGTTCAATGCTATTCTGCGATTTTGTAAATAGTACCAAACATCTATTGAGACGCCTCTTTATTTCAATGTTTTGTAAAGGTAAGGCTCATATAAAGTAAAGTGATTTGGTAACTTTGTAGAAGCTTGATAAAATCTGAGCTGCCTGGCCTTACATGCTATCAGTGTATGTAATATGGTGTAAAAGTGAAGCCCAGGAAGAAAAAAAAAAAAAAAACTTCAAAATCATCATGTACTTCACAAAAGTAAACATATGCAAGTGACCAGAAATGCCAGACTCATTTTCCCCCATAGACTCAGTGTAAGACTAAAGCGTATGGCCATACGCTTTCGTAAATGGGAGTATTCAGTCATAGATATCTTAATAATAGCATTATATATTTGAAAACCTTTCTATGCCTGGCTATCTATTTATCCTTCTGAACATCATTATACAAGACAGATATCAAAATTCAACAATTTATTAAATCAAGCCTTCACAAAGTTACCGAATCCCTTTAATTATCCTATTGGTTTATTGAATGGTGTCATGGGTCATGTCTCATGTGAGTTAAAACCCAATATAGGCTAAGGACTTAAGGCCACCGCACACCTTACGATCGGTCTGCGATCCGATTTCAGAACAAAATGTAATATCATTTGACAAATCATTTAAAAACGAAAAATATTTTTGATTGAGGGTCTGAATAGTCATACAGATAGTAAAATCGATAATACGGCCTTTGCCGAGTTTTCTAGTCTGTGGAATGGCCAAATCGGCTCCGAGTCGTAGTGACGTCACAAAAATCGTACGACTGCCTACGATTTGAAACTAATTTTGCCCTTATTCCCTGTAGAAAGCTGACAGCTCACCAAAACCCTTCGTTTAGTATTCATATTACTTTTCAGAACCTGAATAGGGTAGATTTCATTTGTCAAAATGCCAATATTTAATGCCACTGCAATTTATTTCACAAATCGGATCGCAGACCGATCGTAAGGTGTGCGGTGGCCTTAAGCGGATCCAGGATTTTTTTTTAAACGAAAGAAAGAAGGCACAAATAATAGGGGAGAGGAATTTTTTTTGTGTGTATGTAAGATTTGCCCCTTGGGATTAAAAAGTGGAGCGGGCATGTTGTGCACCCCAGCGCCCCCCCCCCCCCCCCCTTGATGGTTCCAGGGTACTCCACTGCCACTGCGATAAGGTGCAGAAAATTTAGCACATACGACTCGTCGATCATGATTCAGGGAAAGTTACACTTTGAGCATCATTTTACTAGAAAATTTAAGTAACCTTAAAATGGGAAGCCCAAGTTCGATGAATTTCATTATTTTTCACGAGGGCGTTAAATAGACATTCTGGCAATCAATGACTTTCTCCGAAGTGGTCTATTCTTCATCTGCACTGTAAAAACAAATACAAGACAGGCAAACTAATCGATTATATGCTGACCTTTTTAACACTCAATCTATTTTTCAATCATTGGCGTTCCTCGTAAGACCCTTTTTTCGTTTTCGTACACTCGTGAAAGATTGATAGAATCATGACGTGAAGCTCTGAATAATTGAGAGCGAGCCATTGTGGATAGGCCTCCAATTAGGTGGCAGCGCTTGAAATATTATGGTCGGCCGGCCGGAACAATATCGCCAAAAATCAATGGTTTAAGATTAGGATCGCTTTAGACAATGAACAATTGGTATCAGTTGAGTCCAGAAGAAAGATTCACTGTTTGTCTAATAGTCAAAGTGGAAGCACTACCGTTGATGAGTAAATCTCTGTAAAATGCCTGAGGTACGGGCTTCGGTGAATGGAATTACCAGATTACGAGTGTGCAGATCTCTGCTTGCTTTGCTATAAGTTGTGATCATGATTGCGGGATGATTTCATTCTGAATTAAAATTAGACATTGTTTTCACATTTTGTAATAGTTTAATATGACTGGATCGTTCACAAGCAAGTCAGTTAGTCCGTATTACGCTTCATGGCAGCTCCATGATCAGCTGTCATTTTTTATCATGTATGTAACAAATCGTTGAATTCTGTGTAATGGTGTAATTATTGAATATTGCGTTCCTCATTGCTCTGGGTTTGTATTGACTCTACACTGGCTTATTTAAAATTTACATTTCGGATTTGTTTTTTTTTTTTAAATAAAAAGCCAATTTCTGACAAAGGGCTTCTAGGTGCATATTTCAAATCCACCTTCAGTAGATCCGTTTGCTGAATGTATATCCTGTCGGACTTTCCATCCACCACAGACAGAGGCGTAGCAAAAGACCGCCTGAGAAGCATGCGAGTGCCCCTGTCAAACGAATTGCAACACCCCCTCCCCCCCCCCCCACCAAAAAAAAAAAAAATGATGAGAGAGATATATAAATAAAGAAAGGAAAATGAAAGATGGAACATGAAAAGAAAACGAAATGATACTTGTCCATTCACACCCCTCTCAACTCGGTAATCTTTAATATAACGCTTTTGCTATACCTTAATTGTGAGATAAGGACCCCATAACACACACCAAAATAACACCAACAAAAAAAAAAAAGCAAAAAGCAATTGATTGCTATATAACGATTGATCGATATGTCATTTCATATGCACTTCATCCGTTCGCAAAATTTCAATCGTACGATTGATTGATTGATTGATTGGTCGTACGATCAACTGCTAGGCTTTGTGATATAGGGGGCGAAGTACCTCTCTGGAAACCCCAGTGTACCCCCCCCCCCCACACACACACACACACACCCCTTAATGGCCAGAACCAGGCTATGCCACTGAGCCTAGATCTTGCTGCTTTCCCCTGTGTATTTCTCTGACACCCCATTTTTAAAAAGTCCTTAGGGAGCTGGAGGAGGAGGAGGACACTACCTGCCTATTCTGACCTCTAGGCTCTAATTCGTGAGCCAATTCCCATGCAGATCACAAATATTTTAGGAAGCGTCAAGAAATCATTTGAGAATTAAATCGCGCGACCATTCTTCGTGGAAGTCGCACCTAAATGGTCAAAGGTGGTTCTGCTTTGTATTGGGATTTTACGTGCTGATGCATGGTAACCATTGACCATTTAAACTGTATATTACGAAAAAGTCATAAATCATTTAAAACCCAGTGTAGCCTGGATTCCTTTCAACCCGACTATTATTTTTTGTGCTTGCTCTGTCTTCTCAAAATGTTGCTGCAGTGAAATATAGAAAATGAACGAAAGAAAATAATCTTCCAATTGATTTTTCATTTCTCATACTATTCTTAAATTTGTACCGTTAAAATGGTTAAAATAATGACGATGGTGTTGGAGTTCATAGCGTCACAACTGTTCGCTCCCTTGTTGTGCAAACCTCGCACTTAGCTTGCAAAGATATCGAAGAGATTTTTAGATCCTAATGAGCCATTCCATAGGCCGATTCCGTTTGCATGGTTTGGTATTGCTTAAAGAACGTGCGTTGTTGATAGGCTGCGGGAGGGGGGGGGGGGGTTATGTTGGGAAATAGACTTAAAGTCTTCACTAGTCTCTGCTTAGACTTTGGATTTATCCACCTTTATTGCCTGCCTGACGTGTTTAAAGGAGAGTTTGGCTTTTCCCCAAAAAAATCTACGTTGTCTGCTCCTTATTGGTAAACGGAGGGGAAACGTAGGCATAGCTTAAGAGGCTTTTTAAAAATAATTATAGAACCTTTTTTTTTTTTTTTTTTTTTTTCTTTTTTTTTTAGGAAAGCATTCTTAAATTGTGTTATATTTTTAATGTCCAGAACATTTAAGCTTGCTTTTCATCTAAATTCTACCTTTAATTCACACCCATGCCCGAGGTAAAGGGAAATTCAAGGGCATGGGATATGGACTCGTTGTTGCTACTGCTGTGTATAGTTTGTATGGGACCACCTTAAATATTTCAAGATTGAGGTACGGTGATCAATCGACATACTATAGGGTGATCCCTGTGTCAATTGCCGCATCGCTCAGTGGTCCACAGAGATTTTGGGCGAGATGATTTCATATCATCGTATGTAGCCATAATTGTGGTCATTCTGGACATGAATTTTTCAGTACGATTTCGGCTGGGAAAAGAGCCCCCTGTGAGCTGATGCATTTATTTTTTTAAGGAAAGTGATGAAAGAGATGATGGTGGAAAGGGTGGCCCAGTGGGAGTAGAAATGGAGAAGAGGTAATGTTGAAATAAAGGCATAACGGGAGGAAGATAGGTGGGAGAGCGAGAGAGAGAGAGAGAGAGAGAGAGAGAGAGAGTGAGAACCAGAAAGAAATGATAGAAGTAAGAACACTTTTTCAAGTGCATCACTCTTTTCTACGATATTATTTAGAATATGTATCAAGATAATTGTTAACAATTTAGAAAATTTGGGAACTTTCCATGATTATAATAAGTTTTCTTATGATTATGTAATCAGGCACCTGTCTAATGTCTTTCCCCTTCTAGCTAAACGTGTTTATTTTTCTTTCCTTTCTTTTCTAACTCTTATTAATTTCTTTTCTTCAGAATGTCCCCTTTCCTTTCACTTCTTCATTTCCTCTTCCTCTTCTTCTTCTTCTTCGTCTTTTCCTCTCCATTCTCCTCCCACTTCTTCTTTTTCATTTTGCCCTCGTTCCTTTTATTCTCCCATTTCTTTAAAACATTTTTAAAATTAAATTTATTTGCTATCATTTTCCGCCTCCTCCCGTTGTACTGTTCCTCCCATGTTCCTAATCCCCCCCCCCCCCAAATCACCATCCGCATCATGGGGTTAGCGACCTTGGATGCCAGGAGAAACCAAAGACGGTCCTTCCAACCAGTACAGTACCACTCGTGCAAACCAATTACCACACTCGCATCAAATGCCCGAAAGTCCTCCTTCTCCTGATCATTTCAAGTATACATATCCGTTTAAAGGATATCATTCCCATTCTTGAGCTTTGCCCTACCCTACGTCACAATCTAAATCCAATCTATCAATTTCAAGATTTTCTTCGGTTGCCCTCAAACGAGTGTGCGGGGAGCTACAACCGTTTCCCTTATCCCATCCAATCGCGAGCACTTATTCACGCTAAATTCGAAACGTTCTACAGTACATCATATCTCTTGGTTTTTATCAATGATCTGATTGTCTTTCCCTCGTGTGTGGAGGATTTTTCATTTGCATCCTGTTTGTCAGAATTTGTATTTGCTCTCACGCAATATTGTAACGAATGGAAAGCATGCTTATAATATAAGCATGCTTTCCAGGCAGAGAATAAATCATATTATGATTTATTCTCTGCCTTTTGGACGAGGAAGTCTTCCGATAGGAACACAGTCGTAGGTCCTTTCTCTTGAATGAATTAGTTGAAGGAAGGAAATTAAATCAAATAGAGAAAAAAATTCTTCTGATTTCAAATTTGCAGACAAACGTAAAAAAAAGGATGTTAGATATTTCAAATTTGTCAACATATTATGTTCCCCCAAAATATACCCCACAAGCGAAAGAAATAAAACTATTTTTTTCTTTTCTTTTTTCTTTATTTTATTTTATTTTATTTCATTTTTTTAAAATTTATTTTTATTTTCATTTATCTATTTATTTATTCTTATTTATTTATTTATTTATTTATTTATGTATTATTTTTTATTTATTTATTTATTATTTTTTATTTATTTTTTTTTTTTTGGGGGGGGTGGGGGGGTGATATTTACCAATTAAGCTGTAAAAGTCCAATAGGTTGCAGACAGAAAAAAAAAATTATAGGGAAGATATCAACCCCTGAGTGTTTATATATTTATCCTTCCATCAACAACAACAACAACAACAACAACAACAACAACAAACACCCACCTTTTATGTCTTGCAAAACGGTTCAGTAAAAAGTTTGAATTTTTTATGTGTTCCTTTTGGCCTATAATTTCTGGGGGAAAAACACATTTTACTATTAAACAGATGTTTGCAGTAATCTAATATATTTTAACAGCATTATACAGTATATTGATTTGATGTTAATGATTTTTAAAAAAAAATCTAAATGCATAATAAACTCAAATGACTCATTAATTCCAATTCGGAAAGATCGTGATGCCAAATTTAATTTACATTAACATTACTGTTAATGTGTAAAATTGAATATATCTTGTTCGGATTAGACCATTTTGAAGTATATGGGTCATGAAACAAGATTTTGAGAAGTCTCAAATTATATATATTACTCACGGCGTGTTACCATTTGATCACTTCATTTTGTATCATGGCAATTTTGTTATGCCTGAACTAACCATACTTTCACCGTTAAACTGACAATAACTTGATGGACAAGAAGTCTGAAAATACATCATATCCAGACCTTGTAGCAAGAGAAACCTGTTTTTTTTTTTTTTTTTTTTTTTAGAATACCATGATATGTTTCATTTTATGGCTACATGATTACACATTCACTGAGCAATAATTTATGTACACGTCTTACAAATAGGTTAAAGCATGATTAAGTTTAAAAAGTGAATGAGGGTTTCAGTATGAGTCTATTTTTGATGTACTTGTGAGATAAATTTTGACGTCATACAACATCTACCCATCCATCAAACAATTACACGTCACAGGTTCTGTAATGTAAACCTTTTTTTCCACCTTCTCTCCCCACTCTCTCCATCTCCATCTCTCCTATTATTTCTACCTATCTCTGTTTCATCTAGCTCTTTCTCTCTCTCTCTCTCTCTCTCTCTCTCCCTCCCTCCCTCCCTCTCCCTCCCCCCCCCCCCCCTCTCTCTCTCTCTTTCAGCTCTCCTTATAAGTCATTACGTTTACAGTTATTTCGTCAAACTAGGGGGAAAGAGGAGAAGAAAAGAAACAAGAGGCATAGAATAAGGGAGAAGTAAAAGAAATGGAAAGAAGGAGTAGGAGAAAAAGAAGGAGAAGAAGAAAAAGGAGAAGAAGAAGAAGAAGAAGAAGAAGAAGAAGAAGAAGAAGAAGAAGAAGAAGAAGAAGAAGAAGAAGAAGAGGAGGGGAGGAGGAGGAAGAAGAAGAAGACCACGAAGATGACGAATATGAAAAAAAAAAGAAAAAAAAAGAAACTAGGTGGTTCCCAGTTTTAACGTCATCTAAGCACTCGTGCGTAAATAACTAAAAGGGAATGAATAATTCAAAAAGTTCGAATGTCAGAAAAGTATTAAAATATATCTTCTGTATTCCCCGCTCTGTACCTCTCCACAAACGTACTATGCAACTATCATGTACTGAAAATTATATTATGCCCAATTTCGTACACTGTAGTATGAAACAATCATTCTATTTGTTAAGGCAATATTTTCAAGGTTTGTTAATATACATAGTCGGCTTATTATAAATTATCATTCATCATGCATGGTCAAAATGTTCTTGTAAAATATAATTTAAGATTTCCAAATTGCTTCTTTGTCTTATAACTTGTAGATTTGTTATGGGGGATATGTTTCCAGAATCATTTATCTTTATCTCTCAACTCTCAATTCTCAAACCTCGAACAATAGTAAAAATGACATAACTTTGACATTGGTTAATAATATACAGTCATTTTATTTATTGTTTTTAATCTGTGTTCTTTTTGTATACAGGGGAGATTTGAATGATTACCAACAATGTCAAAAAATGAAGTTTATGTTATGTTGACAAGTTTTGTTCACGATCGTATCTTGATAGGCACTGTGAATACATGGACCAGAAAAATTACAACCATTGATATGTTAATGCTACCCGAGGTCTTTTCTGATGTAATTGTTTTGTATTCAAAACTTGGATTTATGAGATTTTGGTAATTACGAATAGAAAAAAAGCATCAGCTTATGACTGAGTGACCTGCTTTAAAATATGATTTATTAAGTGATACTAAAACGTATGATAAACTTATACGGCTTCCTCACTGTGTAAAACCAATTGTGGTAAAATAACTCACAATCTTATAAATATAATTCCCATACTATCTGATTTTTCTTTTACGAGCAAAACTGAATTAACAAAAACTAAGAAATCCATTTGATTTTGTGGGAAGTATTTTCTATTCCCCTTAACAAAATATACACATTTAGATGTAAAACACCAATAACTCTCAATAAATCTTCAAAGTAATTCAAAATGGAACTCCTTTATGACTTCAGTTGAATAGGAAATAAAAATACATTAATTTTAGCTGAAACTATAGGTCTGGAATTCTGAATTGAAATGTGTGCTCTAATAAAATGAAACATCGACTTCAGCCAGGGTGTCAATTTTATATACGAGATTTGTCAGGCTAATTACATAATTAAACTAACTCTTATATTCACAAATAGCAATCTTTCATATACAGCTTATTTGCATTTGAATATATACATACCATCCTAGTACTTAAGTAATAATACAAACAATTCGACCTTCGGAACTTCGAATGATATGATGATTGTCTTGAATTAATATCAATGGAGTATGAAATTAACATGCAAACTTGTATTTTGCAACATATCGCGTTTCTAGTAACCAAACTTGTATGGCATTTGTCTTTGATTACTTTTATATGTTTTAAGTCTCTATGCTTCATTTATTCTTGGCTTTGGGATAAAAATCATTGACTACCTCTTTAATTTTATCCAACGGTAAACAAATCAAAGAAAACATACGGAGCTGGTGCATTTTTTTCTTCTTTTATTCTGACCAAAACAACTTATTGCACTATATTTTCTCTCACAAGCTCTAATCTTTTGTTTTGTTGGATGCACTGTAAACAACAGAAAACAACTGTAAAAACAAGAGAACACACACACACACACAAAAAAAAGGACTAAGTTTATTTCAAAGAAACGCCATATGCTGCATGAATACAGGTAGCCCAGACCAAGCGTAATGTAATTGCTTCACACGATATCATTTTCAGGGTTTTGAAACCACACTGTGTGGACTAATTTAGGTTATATCTTAAACAGTTTCTACAAAGATTTTGACAAATCGAAATATAAACATTCATACAGCTTTTATTCAGCTTTTATTCATTACAAAAGACCTGGAATGAAATCACATGACAAAATATAATGAATAATATTGAATAGATCTTGCTAAAGAATTATTTTATTCTAACACCGCTTCAAGATACATTCATTTATATTAATCTGCGTCTTGAGTCTGTATATTAGGGATGGAAATGACGTTTATCGGCCCATTACACTGACTTGAAAGTATACCAGCATCACCAACTAAATGATATTATCCGGACATCTTTTCCAACGTGACTAATATAAATAAATGGGGTGTGATAGGCTTGAAATCCAGGGGAGAACAGAAGTTTGGAGTTTTATGTCAATGACCGGGCGAAATTATTCGAAACGAAGCCAACGGAAAAAGTCAGGAATGTTTTTAGTCTTTGCTGTAAAAAGTGTCGATGATGTTCCAACCTGGAAGGAATAGTGTTGTGAAGTAAAAAGAGAGAGAGGAATAGAACGAGACCGAGAGAAAGAGAGAGAGAGTGGAAATAATAATGGAGAGATAAAAGACGAAGCAAAAGACAGAAAAGGGAATAGAATGAAAAATAGACAAAGAGCGAAAGAAAGAGAAAGAGGGAAAAGGGTGGTGAAGGGGAAAAAAATCTCTGTGTTAAAATTGCATGATCATTTATTCCAGCAGCATAACACAACTGGTTGTCTATAATCATGTTCTCATGCACTTCAGCGAATTCTGACAATCATTTTTTTTTTTTCTCACAGCCGGTTCATGTCAATGCCTGAAGTATATTATATAAAGACTTAAAATTCATCATTCATTATTTATTGTTTGCGATTTACTACAAAATGAAATACATCATCAGCATCAAATGTCTTGATCTCTTTCAGGAGCTATTCATTCACTGGAACGTCTTTGTCTTTCTAGTACTCTGTAATCGGGTCAAGATCTCCCACTGTAATTTAGCAAGAGTGATACCCGACGATCCTATGTTTTCTCTTTATTTAAGTGTTATCAAAGCCAAATAATTCAACTACCCATCACTCACTAACCCATATCAGCGTTACTTAGTGTGAAAGAGAAAACACTTGCGTAGGGAGTTGCAAGGGAGTGTACTAATCTCATTCTGAATGGACAGAGTTCTTCTAAGAAGGGTCTGAAATCATCATAGCCATTTGTGCACAGAATATGGCCATCTCGGTCTCAATTCAGTTTTGTCAGGCAAGCACGCATCAAATGAATATCCGCCTTAATTTAAACCAAGTTGTCCAAACTCTGTGATAGTTGTATTGACTTTCAAAGAATTGACAAAGAAGGGCGCCCTCTCGGCCATCTTCTGTAACCCAAACGACGACTCACCTGCTCTATTGGGCATCGAGCTGGTCTGATCGCTTGCCGCTGTTCAGAAGATTCCTCAGTCTGTTGACGTTCTTCATCATTCTCCAGTTGTCAACATTAGCAAGGCCAAGATGTTTTACAGATCCTCTTTTTGACATAGCTGTGGGCAATGGATGAATATAAACAAACAGGCGTTCAAATCACACCAACAATATCATACGTCGTCGACGATATTCAATTTTTCCGAACTGCAGTTCAGGCTTCAGTCAGTTTCATGGACAGTATTTCAAACAATTTTTTTTAAAATCAGAATGAAGAAAGACATTTATTTCGAGCTGGTTTATTATTTTTAAAAAATGAAATTGCCGCATTTCTTTTAAAATACTGCAAGCAACACAACAATAGGAACAAAGAAAGAAAGCCAAGACAAAAGGAAAGCAATAACACTTCATCTTATTTTCTTTTTTTTTACTCTTTTTTCTTGGTTGTCACCGGGAGAAAAATCTTTCTTCTCCTTTGAATAATTCGACTTGGTTTGAAATTTGATGGTGTTTGAGACATGGAAACTTCATTTTCCTCTGGGTGTTTATCTAAATGTTGTGCTCTGTTATTCTTCTTCTCATAGCATGGTTAAAGATGAATCGAAATCTTGGTTGACAGGGCGGTATACCATTCATTAAACATGTATCGACGTGAGACATGCCTGTCACAACCGCATTTCCAGAGCAGTATTACATTTTTTTATTATCATTTAATCTACTGGAGTTCTTTTGGCGTTTCGCGGTGAATGGCCAGAAGGACATTTAGGTGAATGGCATGGCTTGAAGTTATTCAAAAGTTAATGGAAAAAAGCAAGGGGACATTCTTTCGGTCAGCTTCTTTTTCCGGTGCTGAACGGAGCCTGAAGGTCACCTTGTCTCGTTATAATGGCGCCTTAAACAGCCACTTGAGAGCGAGCCTTCGGGTCACGTGACTTTTACGTATTGACATTGGCGCCATGAATGCATTTCTTCGCCCATGGCAATGTCGTCTGTTTCTTTTATATCTGGCTAACTGTAACTAAGACCCATGCAATGAAGTTCGTTATCACTTCTTTTATGTCCACAAAAGGACAGGATATGAACAAACGCCTCTTTGCTATTTTCATTTGTCATTTTATTCCGAGGAGTGGGAGTAAATGTTGAAAATGAGACAGAAGTAGGAGCAAAAGGAGAAAAAATGAAAAGAATTGGGCATTGGGAAATGAAAAATGAGCATAAGAAGTACAAAACAGTGACTGATTCTTAGAATCATAAACAATGCGTAAAAGGGATTTCAGATCATATGATAAGAGAAAGAGAATATTGATGTTTGTTAGTTAGATCACACAGGCGGGGAGTAGACAGGTATCATATTTTGGAAAGTTGATGACGCATGGCAGTACACATGATTGGCCAGGGCATCCCGGGAGACAGGAACTGGTCACCGGCTTTCTCGCTGTGACGCAATTCATTAGAAATCACAAAGCTATATTCGAATCATTATATTTACAACTCTACAGTAAGTTTGAAACTAGAAAAACAGCAAGTTGTAGTTACCACGGACGAGGGAGGTCTCCTGAATAAATTAACTATTGATCAGTTTTTGTGGGGTATGCTCGAGTGTGGGTGTGGGTGTGGGTGAGTGTGAGCGTGTTACATTTATCAGAATTTTTTTTCTAACTTTCCAAATGAGTGCCCAACTTATCATCTATTTCTGTGTACAAAACAGGCGCAAAACGAAGACGGACAATTCCGTTTACGATGGGGTGTGCGTGATACTTTGGTAAGGTGCTTCTCATGTGTTTGTTCCAGATTTTCATTTCGTAAATCCTGTCTAGATAAGCAAAACCATGTAGCTATTTTCAATAGGGAGAATAAGCTGATTACTACTGATTATCATTATTATTAGTAGTATAGCGTTGTGGACTATTACTTAGTGTCTATGTTTTATGCCACGTAATATTAGGCACGAGACATTTTATCAAAAGCAAAGAGATAAAGATACCTGAACTAAACATGGCAAACGTCACGTACCTGAGCATTCAAAGAATCTAACCATTTAAAAATAATATCAACTTGTTCAATGCTGTTATTCAACACCCATATTAGGTTCTTTTTGCTGCAATTGTCACACCTATAAGGTGTCCAAACAGTCATCTCTTGTCATTGCCGTCATGCACAACCGTAAAATTTCAAAGTCATTTTCGTAGATGATTACTTCTCCTTGCGGGTGTTAGTGGTGAATTGTGAGTTACCCTTCCCTACCCGCCGGGGTTAGAATTAATCCGAAAACCAGAAAGGGCATCAATCTCCCACAATACTCCTGGTATTTACTTTTGCCGAATACACACACACCTCTTTCTCTTTCTGTATCGACATCCGTTATAGCTTTCATATATCTGGATAAATCGAACGGTATTCGCCTTGAGCGTTGGAGCACAATTCCAAGTTTTCCATTTATTCACCTGGAAAAATGCATTATTCCCTTTCCTTTTTTATCGGAAATTTGTCAAATTTTCTCACATGAGGCCGATTGATTTGATTGAAGGCTTATCTGTTCTTGCAGGCCTGGTAGTCAGGCCAAACGTCAGAAGTTCACGTTTTTATTCATTTTATTCTCCAAACTTTACTCATCAATTTTAATGCCGTAAACGTTTCCCCGGGTCATTATCTGTTGTCTGTGTCTGTCTATCGATCATATATGTCTGTCTCTTCCTCAGTGTTTCATTCCCATATCCATTAGTCTTTCATCTAACTACTTCCACTCTTCTCTTCCTCCCACCCCCTTTCTCTTTCTCTCTCTCTCTCTCTCTCTCTCTCTGTCCCCTCTCTCTCTCTCTCTCTCCCTCTCTCTTTCTTTCTCTCTCTCTTGATCCATCTTTCTATCGATCAATAAGTTGCGTCTATTATCTACCATCTCCTCTTCCAGGATATTACTACATCCCCTCTACACCAATTTCAAATTATGTCAATCAAAGATGGCAGTCATCGGGTGTATAGCTGTTCACTGAATATATTCTCTAGTATGTTTTTTTTCAAAGATTATTTTCCCCCCATTAGTCATGCTTAAGGAATTATTTAATATTTTTGCAATTTAGTATATTTTCAATCTCCAAACAATACGAACGAGTAGACACTGGAAGTCGAAGACAACCAATGTAGAAACTCGGTTTATATTCATTTACAAGATTTGGTATAATTTTAGTGGTGCGAAAAATGAAAATGAAAGGATAACATCAAAGGGTACTAAAGTAAGGTGCAACCAAATACCGTAATTCTATTATTTGTAATAGTCTCACAAATTTTTTTGATTGGAAGTATGATTTTTTTGCAGTGTTACAATCGTTTAGCTAATAAATGAGAAAAATACCATAACTCATAACGTCTTACATCAGGATATCAATAGTGTATAATGGTGTAAAAGAATTATAAAAAAAAAACTTTGGCCAGCAAACCATGTCTTCTTCCCAGACACGCTGAGAAAGAAGTTTTGCTGAAAATTCTCCTCTGAATAGAAAACTTATTCATGTTTCAAAGCTATCAAAAAGTATAATTCCTAATCCACGCATCTATATTTGAGAGTTTGATGAGATATTATGGAAATAAGATAATAAATTGCCCGTGGATTTAAAGATTGGAAATCAGCATTCTACTCATCAAGTCATGGATTTCGCTGAACGATGCCCATAGGGGAGTATTTCTTACCACGTGCCCCTGGCAATGTTAATGGCCAATTCCAACTGTCTAGCATTTTGTACTGTCTTTAAAATTCACGATGATATTTCGCAAACATTCCGGTGCAAAATTACGTCTGGAGGTATGAATGTTAATGCAGGTGGGGGCTAATTAAAGGAAGCCCTCTTCAGAATATGTTTCATCGTTGGAGGCTATTTAAAGTCCCATCGGTGTAGGGAAGCTAGTAAAACAAATATCCAGTGGTCATTGACATACAGTTGGTGGACTTTTTAAGAAGCAATGATTTCTTTTCTCTCTTACTTTTTTTCTTTCTCTCTCTTTCTCTCTCTCTCTCTCCTTCTCCTTCTCCAGGAAAGTTATTCACTCTATTTTCCTATTTTCCTTCAGCATCTCATTTTTATTTTATCTTATTTTTTTAAATATAGATTTTACTTTAGTTTTACTCTGTTTTGCCAACATTTTTTTTTTACATTATTCGTTTACATTAGTTTGCATTAATTTTGACAAAACGAAAATACCTTAAATGATAACAATAAAAAAAAAAAAATCTAATGAAGGGTAATTGACATTCAGTAGGAAATGTTGGCCTGATTAAATCTTCATGTGAGTACAAAAAATCAATCGAACACAAATGCTTGTCTTTAAGTAAGTTCTAAGTGAATCGTACTGCTATTGATTTTCGTTCAGACCTTGTTCTCGTAAAAGGATGTGGGTAAATACCAGTGTATATAAACATGATAAAGGTACGTTATGTTTTTAAATTTCGCAAATACATATTACATACATATGCATGTATGCATGAAACGTTACTCAGAAATCTTATGTACCTTCCCATATTCAAAAAATCAAATTAATCATCAATCGTACTAATTTTACGTGTCGAAATATCAAACAGTAAAGAATCTTCTGAACGATTTTGTTATCGCTCTACACATTCAGATATGATACATGTACAGCCATCCATTACTTAAATTGAAATAATTCTCTCTCTGAAGTGTTGTCGTAATTCTATTCTAGACGTTTCAGACCTATGAAATTCAATTTATTGTGGCTCCACAAAGCTATCTGGGAGTGCAAATCTCCTTTTCCATGTGGATTTTCTAAGAAAACTAGGTCTTGAACATAAAAGTAGATAGCAAATTACTTTTCACATATAGAGGTTTATGACTTCAGTCAAAACTGTGCCTCATTCCATCCCAATTCCTCACTGGAGTTCAATCAAATTACAAACATGGTTCGGAATGCAAAGAAATGAATAAAAACAGGAGCCATAAAAAAGGGGGAAAGCTTAATTAAGGCTTTGTCGCTGAGGGCTGCGTCGGTTGACGGAAAATACCGTTACATTTTGAGTTTTCCTTTAGGATAATTAGAAAAAAGACGTGATCTTTCTCTAAATAATCCCCTTCGGGTGTATTTCTCGGCATGCAGAGGCCTTACAACACAACTGGGATGGCATCGTATGAAAGAACGATAGACTGACTTTTATTAGCCATCGATAAACTTCATCTTCCCCTTCGTTATCTCTATGGAGTTCAGCACGCGTGATTGATTTGTACATTGTAAACTATAATACATCATGCCTCCATCATGTCCATAGATTGATATCTATATGATATCTGTATTTTTTTTCTTTTCGTCCTCATTCTCACCTGGCTGGTATTTCTGTAGCTGACCGTAAGAGCTATAAAACAAGGTAAATTTAGAGATTATTGAAAGTAAAAACTTTCTACATTTCTTCAATTTTGAAAGTTTAAATAGTTTTGTTTTTTTTTCAGTGTTTTATTCCATGAAGACAAAGGCCTTCAAAATTTGTGAATATATAATCTGGATTTTCTTTTAGAAAAAAAAATCTTCTTATATTCTCGACGATATAAGCTTTGATTGATGACTAGATAGCTATGATATCTATTTCCCCAAGTTTGGGGATTATACGATAATAAATATTGGGATTTGCTTATAAATCAGGCTGGCCAAACGAACATTTTGTTCTCTCTAGATAATCGGGCATTTTGAAGGATTAGCTAAGAGCCCACTGAGTCAGTGAATAATGATAAGAGGGAATTTTTATAATGCGTGTGTGTGTGTGTGTGTGTGTGCGTGTGTGTGTGCGAGAGAGAGGCAGAGAGAGAGAGAATGAAAGAAAGAAAGAGAGGAGAGTTAGAGGGAAAGAAAGATGGTGAGGGGCTAGAGAATTAGCCAACAATGGAAATGTTTACTCTTTCTACTTCTGCATCCGATTTCTGAGGACTCTGAATTAAAAGTTATGGAGTCAAACCACATCAATATAGGGAATTGTCACTGAAGGGTTATTGATGAAGTGTGTTAAAACAAGTGTTCAGTAATATCTTTGGGGCACATGTATATGATAAAATGTTATTTCTTTGCCGAAAAATATGAAATTTTGAGTACAAAATTAATAAAGAGCTCCTCGAAAGGGAAATCCCAGTTGCCACTTTGTGTTTGATCGATCGCCAAGTCTAAACTTTGGATTTTTAAAAATCCTTTATTTTAGGTTTTCTTCAAACTTTCTCTCTCTCTCTCTCTCTTTTTCTCTCTCTGTTTTCTCTTTCTCTCACACTCTCTTTTCTATTTTTTTTTAAAATCATTTCCTATTTTTTGCTTTCCTTTGTTTATACAGTAAATCCAATTTCATGCCAGAGTGGACTTCCCCTTTCCTTCAAACCATGACTTGTACACGGAAAATCAGTAACATAAGACCATTGCCGGGTTTAAGCCTCGTAATTGGGAGAGTAATTTGTGCCCCGCATTGAATTTTCTGAGGATCTATTTTGAGTAACGTGTGATAGGCAAGGGAGCTCAAGGGTAACGAAGCAGATCACATGGTATAGGCTTTGCAGGTGTCACGTAGAGCACCCATAATGTAGTCATGTCATAATTCAGAACAACAACAAAAAACTAAAAATAAATAATGAACAGAAATTTAAAACAGGTTCCCGAAAATTACAGTAGATTCCAGGATATTCCATCACAGTTCGACCTTACTCGTATGCAGAGTCGTTATATGAATTGACATAATCTTTTTTAGCCGCATACAACCCCCACCCCCTCCCCATTATGAATCCAATCCTTGATAATCTCGAATCATACACCCACCCACACATAAAATGTTAACTAACGAACAAGCGGTGCATAATTGCAATGTTTATAATTATCACATTACTCAGCACTGTCGTGACCGTGGTTATAGCAGGTCTGCATATCAACAGTAGTTATGTCACTAATTCTGTTACGTTTCAGGACAGTAGTACAAAATGTCATCACATAATATTTTGTTTCATTAAGGTACTTTTGCAAGCTAAAGGCATTTTGGCATTCGGGGGTAGGGGTCACCGATTTTTTGATACCAAACCATATCTTAATAAATTTTCCATGCTGACTTGCTATTAATTTTCGTCAAAAATTCTCCCTTGGTTAATTGATTTCTGACTTTTACACGTATATTCAAAAGTTAAATGGTCCCTAAATGAAGGGCAATCGTGAAATGGAAAAAAAAGGTGAAAATGTACAAGAGGGATTAAACAATTTGTTTTTTGACGAGGGGGTTATTAAAGTGAATAAAATCCCTATCAACGTGACAGGAGTTTTCTCTGTCGCAGTCAGTCCGTGTGGTCAGATGGTAGGGGTCCTCCTCCCTCCCCCCCCCCCTCTTGTGCCCCACTCATCCACTTGCCCTGTATTAACCTCTTAAGCATTGCTATAAAGTCCTGACATTTTTAAAAAAAAATTAAAGACAAGCAGTAAACTCGTTTGCACTTCCCAAACCATGCAAAATTATTGCCGTGAACATATCACTTGACAAGTTGACAAGTATACTGCATGGCCAAGCTGACAGGGGGAAAGAGTAAAGACAGATTACATGAACCGTTTCCTTGTATACTCCAGAAGTGAATTAACGACAAGCTGAGTTTACTCTCGGTCATAAAATGACATATGCTTCATAACATGCCTACAATAATGTATTAGTGCAATTATTGCAAACACTCGGATAAAATGTCATCCCTTTCTTTCTGTTTCCTTTTCCTTCTTCGTCTCATCATACAAGATAAATCGCCTGTTGAAGAAACTTTTTTTCCCTTGTTATCTATTATATGCGAGGGCTATCTTACACGTTAACCAACTGACTACTGGATTATCTAAGTCTCATAGGTCTAAATACGAGACCATCTGGATCCGTGAGCGATCGGGTAAGCTTTGTTAAGCACACTCTATAGCCCATTTATAAAATTGAATTTCAAAATGTCTTGTTTCATCTACATTTGTGCTGTAATATATATCATTATGTATACCCGTTTCATTTAAATCATGAAAAATGTTATTTCATAATCAAAATCAAATGAATCTATACCTAGGGTGATAGGTTCAAAATACGTTCACATCTCATGAAGATAGCATGTGCTGCTGTAATTGTCGATTTTGGATTAATACATTAATTTGATTTTTTCCGGAAAAAAGTATATATATATATATATATATATATATATATATATATATATATATATATATATATAATCAGTTAGGTAAAATTTTATCCAATATTAGGTAAAAAGTTAGCATGGATGTTTGTTGGGTATGGCTTTACCAAATACCGAAAAAAAGTACCCAAAAGTAACCCATTACATACGGGAACCAGATGATCCCTGTATTAATCCTATGGGGATGAGAGAATTCAGTTGTCAATGGGTTAAGTAAAATTTACCCAATATTGAGTAATATTCTTCCGAAAAAAACATGCATGTTCCCTTTTTGCCCATTTTTTTTTTTTTTTTAATATTCAGCATAAATGTCCCATAGTATGCCTTGAAAATGAGGAATACATATTGGTTTTCTCATTTGTCATATTAAAGGGAAAGTTACATATTGCAGGTTGAAGCCAGAAAGGCGTTCAAATGATATGAGTTTGACGTCCTTCTGGCTCCAAACAGACGACATTATTATACCAGTATATTGATTTAAGAAACATTAATTGGTTCTTGGGAAATTGGGGGATTAGAGCGGGTTTCCATTTCATTGACTCACACTGTACATGGATATCTCAGCGTTTGGTCACGTGTGTGATAAGTTGCAACAATTTGAGGGAGATAAAGAATATATACTCTTCAGTACTTACCGTGTTCTAGGCTTTCGATAATGTCGTATATCTCTTGTTCGTCGAGTGCGTTCTGGGCTACGCCTCTCCTGAATTCGTCCTGGTCGAGAGTGTAGGCTTGACACGTCCACGCCACGCACACGAGGACGGCAAGAAAAGCCAGCACGGCCTGGTAGATGGACTTCATCGTGGTGAATGTGTGTTTGATTACTGCGCTGAGACGATGGTGATGATGATGGTGATGACGCTGGACCGACGCGTGTCCGAGATCGGGTATGCGGCGGAGTTCCTGGCGGCGGGGTGCGTTACGGGGTCGGATGATCTTCGACGTCAACAGGTGAAAGTGTTCTGGTTACCGGTAGGGATTAGGATGAATGGCAGCTTCTCTTGATTTTGACCTCCTGTGTTGTAGAGAGAAAAAGAAAGAATGTTTTGCATTTTAGTCGGATATTCCTAACAAAGTCGTATTGAGCTGTAATATAACATAAACTCTTCCCTCTCACTTTCTTTATCTCCCCCCCCCCCCTCTCTCTCTCTCTCTCTCTCTGTGACTCTTTCTCTTTCTTTCTTTCAAATACACTCCCTGTCGTATTCTACCAAAATATATAAGCCTGCATCTCATATTGAATCCTTTTATAGACCTACTCTCTTCGTTTCTCAGAGATCGGTAGACCACAAATCAATCGTCTATGATAAGAATATCCAAAGTCTAATCGCTACTCGAGGTTAAAAACACCAACACAGCAGACGGCTCATTCGGTAACCGATTTCGTTGGAAGGGAAAAATCCTTAAGAAAATCCCGGATCTTTCTCCGATGTCCTGGGCTGGAGGCAGAAAGAAACCAAGACGTGTGTGAGTACTCCGCGATGCTGTAAAACCTAATGCCACCACCACCTCCTCCTCCTACATAATATATCTCTCGACGACGGATGCGGGGATGCGTTGGTAGGGGGTGGGGTAGAGTCGCGTGGTCAATGACGTGGGTGTGAAGCGAGCTCGTGATTGGTGACAAGATGAATGGTGGGGCCTAATGGACCCCGACAGGCCGTGATCATCCAAACGAACCGTTTGGTGTACGAGGGCTGTTAGGGATTCTTCACGAGTGTTTAATGGTTAAAGGAAGAAGAGGGTATCAAGGGGCAATAGTAATGGGCGATCTGAAGCGTCACGAAAGAGGGGTAGTAAGGAGGTGAAGGGATCATTAAGACATGGACAGGGGCGCCAAAAGATAGGTTGGTGGGGGACCGGTTCGATATACTCCTAAAGTGTAGAGAATGAAAGGGAATGTCGATTAATTCAAATAAAGACAAACATGCGTTTGGACCTTCGAGTTAGTGTGGCCATTGGCGACAGAACTATACTTCTTGTAAACATTTCCTAGTATAATAACAATTCCTGGCAAAAATATTTACAGAGTAAGATCCATCGTGGAAAATGTCGAAGTTTATCATCTTGTTGCCGTGGAAGAAAAAAGAAAAACAAGCTAATTTAGACGAAAGAACATATTAAGTATCATATCTGGTGGAATAACAACAATCTTAAAAATTAAAATTAAAATTACGATAAGTAAGGTGACCTGAAAGCTGCTATGGGTAATTTTGAACATTTTGATCACGCTATCATCAGTTTAAATTGCGATGCATTTTCACTAATGGAATGGCGTTTACGCTTATTCCAAATATACATGCATTGGTACGCGTATCTGCGAAGTTTGTTGATCAATTTCTATAAATCTTTGCATAATAGAAGGGCAGCATGGATAGGAGGGCGTCTGATTTAGTAAAAAGCCTATAATTCTATTATTCATATTCCTCATTGTGTTCTGTTTTTATTTCAACTCACTATTCACAAAAGATTACTGTGCCCGAAGCACTTTTTTAAAAATCCAATTTGTATTTTTTTTTCTTAATTTGTGGACTGTATCATAATGCTTACCATTTCCCTTTGCTATATCGCCTACACAACTTTGTTTATAAAGGCTGTAATGACTTAAATTCATGATTTATCTCATAATGCATGCTCTTCCTTTTTGATGCCTAAAATAACTTTGCACGCGACTACCAAGGAGCGCAACTAGATCTCTAGCATACCTAATTATTCACTAAACGTGATAAGCATTGCATTTAAGACAAGAGATGAAGATATTTTGCATTGTAAGACTTTGGAATATGAATAAAACGTCTTAATTACAGATTGCAAAACATATGAATCCACCAAGGGGGAAAAAAATAAACTTGCCACCTCGCAAAACTTTCATAATGAAAAAACATCGTGGAAAATGACTGAGTCTGAGTCAGTATGTAAAGACTCTTTTGTGAAACAAACTTACATGAACATAAGGTGTGTATTTGAGATTTCCCACAAAAAAGAACTTGCGTAATTATGGCAATATCAACTTTATGAGAAAATCTGCCCCTACATTACAGGGATGTCTCATGTTGTTATTTTGCTCCATCTTTCTTGCGTTCTCGGGGAAATAGGATTTGTAGCATACATGCATGGCATATCATGAAGTAAGTTTTGCAAAACGGCGTCGAAGAGAGACATACTGAAGCTTTTCGTCCTGCACTCATCAGAGTATACCGCAAGAATGAACAGAAAGCCGAAATCGAACAATAATGACCGGAAACTAAAGAAACAAAGCGCGCGAAGTTAGTTTTGTCCTCAAACTCAAAGTCATGTGACAACCAGATAATGTTGGAACGGCATATAAGGATTTCTCGATTGGCAAATGTTGCACTTCATCGGACACCAATATCGAATAACACCCTAGCCACACTATCGAGACCGACACCAGATCGACAACAGACAAAACAAAAAGCTACATTATTCCCGAATGGCCAAGAATCGGTCTGTTTAGAATCAGTTTAGCGATGTGACCGAGGTATAGCTTTTTAATGCGCTAATGAATCATACTCTTCTCCTCCCATTTGGCAACACTGTGCCTGTTATTTTTCTTCTATAATAATTCATCGAAAAATCATCTAGATGCACGAAGTACGTAAATAGACGGTAAATCACAAAAGGGCGAAATTTCTTCCTTTTTTTGGGGGGGGGGGGGGACACAATCCTATTGACGTCAATATTCCCCAATATGACAATGTTAATACTTATTACTGTTTAAAATTCATAACATCCATATCCTAAACAGTTATGGTAATGCAATAAAACAGGATTCAAGCTGTTATTTTTTTCGGACAGAATAAATAAAAAGTTATAAGACCAACCTTATTTTTTTTGGGGGGGGGGGGGTTGTTATATATGTCGCACCTTATACATAGAGTAGACTTCAGAAATCCCGATGTGCGGTACGGCATCATGCATAAGCTAAAGAGCTTTGTTTCCAGTCATACCTTTCCATGGTCATAATTATATTAAACAGAATGGGACATCGTTGATGGCAAGCGAAGGTGAATGCCAATTTGTCAAATTCCACACCCCTTTTAAGAAGATATCCGTGTCAGGGTTGTTTTCTTCACACCCAAACCTAAGCCTCAATGATTAATGACTCAGTCAGCTCTTTCCATTATCTTATATATCTATTAAGACCCCATTTGCAATATGTCTCTCTTTCAGGTCTCTTCGGATCAACAGTGGTATTATCTATAGGCAAAGCTTGGATTACAGAATTACAGAATGATAAATTGTGAGAGCCATAATACCAACTAATCATGCACAATTTGTTTTCGATCAAATCCCTCGGATATTCAACGAGGGAATTGTAAAAATGTAAAATTAGGTTTATATGACAAGTAAATCAAGACCACCTTTGGGATTTAATTAGTTGAATGTTCCATCGAAAAGGAAGGAAAATGATTTTATGCTGCATCTCTGATATACGAAAATTCTTTGGTATTTGCTATGCACTGTTTTTTTTCCTTTCTTGTTTGTTTGTTTTGTTTTGTTGTTGTTTTGCTGTTGGTTTGTTTTGTTTTGTTTTTGCTACAAAACTAATTTGATAGATTTCTAAAGATGCAAGATAACAAAAATGAAAGGGGGTGAAAAAAGGATGCAAGAAAAAAAAAATGAAGAAATGGGCAATAAATATGTCAGTTAATGAATTATTCAAAATATCGTAAATTCCTTTATCGTAAACTTATAATCCAGCTTCGTTTTGTATTTTCCTTCAGCTCGCTTCCAAATATCATCCCGTTATTTGGATTAAATCTGTGTATGCCCTGCTCCTGTTTCTCTCCGTCTCTCTGTTTCTCTGTCTCTCTCACTATCTATTTCTCTAATTCTTTGTCATTTTTTCCTCTCTTTCTTTCCTCTTTTCTCTTTCCCTTTCTCTTTCTTTCTCTCTTCTCCCACTTCTTTTTCTGTTTGTGTATACTTCTTCCCCGGTTCTCTATTTCTATTGGGGTTTTTTTTCTCTCTCTCACCCTCTTTTTCTAATTCTTTGTCACCTCTTTCTCTTTGTCCCCCTCCTTCCTCTTTTCTCTCCCCTCTCCATCCTTCTCTTTCCATGGTGGAATGACATCATTTTGCAAATTGGGTCTGAATGAATTAAAATGTATGTTGGTTTTAAGATGCATTTGAGAAGGTCTCCTTAGCTACCGCGGTGTATCAATGTCAGGGAGAATTCTATCAAGAAAATTAAGGTGACAACCTTGGAACGATACCAAATAGTGTAGCGATGTGAAAGACTGATTGAGACTTAAAGGTAAAGTATTGGTTTGAGCATTTTCTTCAAAACTGCCCATGACTGTCCGGCAAGTATTTTTCATGTTATTTTTAGCAATGTCAAACGTCACCTTGAAAAACAAATATAGTCATATATGGTCATCCTTTTAATAATAAAGCGAAGTTCAGACAAACTAGCTTACCTAAAAAAATTTAAAATACTTGTTAAAAATGAGAGGATATACATGCATGAAAATTTTCAACTCTTAATCAGCTTATTAGGACTTTGAGTAAATCTACTCTTTCTTCAACGTAAACGAAACAATCTGAAAGTATTTTGGAGAAAAAATAAAATTCGAGGTCTTCTATTGCTAAATCTGAAATTTTAGTTCCTACAGTGTCCCAAGTAAAACATCAGAGGTCTGGAATGAATACACAGAGAAGGAACAATTTATGATTGTTTAGGAACGGGTAAAAATAATTTTAAAAAACAAAATGAAGTAATAGATATTATTCTCAAACTAGATTTCCGCAAAAGAAAAAAATAATTATGCTCTCTCAGCAGTTCAGCCTAATGCTTATAAAAGCCCCTCTATAAATTTTTGTACACAAAGTTTTGATTAGATACATTACAACAGGGACAAATATAATCCTGTTAGATTAAGCTGCGCTGGCACAGGGATTTCCAGCAAATTAATAATAATAAATAATAATAATAACGGTTGCTTATAAAGCGCTTTACAAGAATATACCAAATTAAGAAAAAAGGTAAAGAAATTCGTAAACAGACACTCTTGTACAGGATGTTTAACATGTATATGGCATTATGTGTTCTATAGTAAGAGGATAGAATGGGTAGAATAACGTGTAAAATATTTGGAAGTTCTTACGTGAATAAAATAGTAAATGATAGACAAAACCCCAAAATGATGGTGTACCTTGAATTTTGACAGAGAAACAAAAAAGGAGCAAAGAAGAGACGACCACTAATAAGAAATTATTCATATTACACTAATCGTGTTATTAATATGCATTTTTTTAGATGTGATTTTCAACCAAATAAAAAGGGGGGGGGGGCTAAACTTAGAAATATCTTCTCTCTTATTTATTTCTTCATCCATTATTGGTTTTTTCTCTTGAAGATGTTTTTTTTTTCAGATGATTATTCCTTGGCCTCTAGTCTCCAACAGGTTGGATGTCAGCTTGCATCATAAACCATCATAAACCATGTCTGGTATTGAACTTGCACAGGAAAAATATGATTAATGTTATGAATAATATGGGCTGATGCGTTAACAGGAGAAATTATGGCTTGTGGCCACGGCAATCTCATCGTAATTGGTAGCGTTCTAGTTCATCTTCACTTTTCTTCCGTTATCTCTTGTGCTAAAAGTGGGAATATTTTATGTATTCATTATCGCCTGGAGGGAAAGTTATATGGGTTAGCTTTTAGTAGATGGCTAAACAAAGAAAAGCAGAGAGGAAAAAATAATAATACCTAACGTGGGAGTGCTTCCACTTGGTTTTACTAATATCATTCTCCTGAATATAGAAACAAAATACACATGCATCATGTGCTAAGAGAGAGTTATGTGCGTGCGACTATTTTCAGATAATTTCCTCATTGCTTTTACCCTCCTTCTTCTCTGAAAAATCTATAAAACATAAATGGCATTGTTACGTCTTTACTGACATCATAACAGTTTTGATTGAATATATATTGACTTTTGAGCAACACCAGATTGCCATATTCATTTCCGATTGTTTTCAGAAGACTTGACACTCTATTGAGGGAAATTTTTGCTATTATTCTGGTCATTCTGGAGGCTTTCTACCAATATTATTAAAATTATAATTATGCTCTACCAAGATGGTAAAAAGGTAATGAAAATACATTCAGATGGAGCATTTAAAAAAAGAAGCATGTCTCATGTAAAAAACTTGCTTGAAGCTTCAACAGTTTTTCCTCAGTTATGCTATTTTCCCCTTCGATTTTGCTGAATATTATTCTTTGCAGGATTCCAAAGCAAAACATACACCAGCCACAAAAGTGATCAAAAAGGAGTTTCTTTTCATGCAAATTAAAATATATTGTTTAATTATTGCATATCATTGCAGTGATTTATGCTCGTGATTATAGCAAGTTGACTGCCGATCTTGAGCATGATGAGACCTGGGCCCCCTTTTCTTAAAACGTATTATCAATAACAAGTCACAATCATTGTTATAAGCTACTGAAATCTTTGAATCTGATTGGCTGAGAACGCATTTGTCACAGAAATGAGGCAGTAGTTATTGATAACAAGTTTTAAGTAACGGGGCCCTGGTCATGACGGAGGATAAGATATTATAGAATCGAACCAAACTCATATCCAACATCCAGGATCCCAGAATGGACATTTCAAGCGAGATATTTTGCATCTTCAGACAATGCATTTCCATATCCGGGATTTAGAGCAGCATCAATGCGAAACTGAATCTTCGGTGAGTTATTGAAAGTAGAAATCCATTCTGAAGTACATCTTATATTATATTTCCCGGTGTATTCCATAGTTTGGAGTGAGAGACTTAAGGAGATGAGAGTAAGGACTGTGGCGTACATGCACACAAGAATCTTTCTCTGTACACTTTGCATCAACTAGATACACCTCTACACGCTTGCCTGGGGAAGGGCGGTGACGGACAGATATAGATATGCAGAATGACAGGATGAGAGAAAGAGAAAGAAAAATGGTGATATGTAGAGACAATGAGGGATTAAAAAGAGCGTCAGAGAAAGGGAGAAAGAAGGAGGAAGTCAGAGAAAGATGAAGAGGGGGTAGATAGAGAAAGAGAGAGTGGGATGGAGAAGGAGAGAAAGAGAAGGCGAAAGAGAGAGAGAGAGAGAGAGAGAGAGAAGGGTCACAGAGAGTTGAGAATATTGTTATACTGTCAGTAACAGTCAGTGATGCGTGTAGGTTAGCTATTTTGGAACTAATTTGTGATATTACCTGCCACAGTTTCATAGAAGATTAATTAATTCATTGTGATGAACACAATTAAACAGGTTAGATAAAAGGTACGATAAAAATAGGATCTATCAATCAGTATTAAATATTCATTGAAAAAATCTAAAGCGACACACCCTTCATCCATATCTGTTGTGTGCAATATTATCTTTATAAATGTGTAGTAGTCGTAGTCGTAGTAAAGTAGAAGTAGTAATAGTAGAAGAAGTAGTAGGAGAAGAAAAAAAGGAGGTGGAGGAGAGGAAGAAGAAGAAGAAGAAGAAGAAGAAGAAGAAGAAGAAGAAGAAGAAGAAGAAGAAGAAGAAGAAGAAGAAGAAGAAGAAGAAGAAGAAGAAGAAGAAGAAGAAGAAGAAGAAGAAAAGGAAGAAGAAGAAGAAGAAGAAGAAGAAGAGGAAGAAGAAGAAGAAGAAGAAGAAGAAGAAGAAGTTGTAGTTGTAGTAGTAGTAGTAGTAGTAGCAGTAGTAGTAGTAGTAGTAGTAGTAGTAGTAGTGTAGTAGTAGTAGTAGTAGTAGTAGAAGTAGTAGTAGTAGTAGTGTAGTAGTAGTAGTAGTAGTAGTAGTAGTAGTAGTAGTAGTAGTAGTAGTAGTAGTAGTAGTAGTAGTAGTAGTAGTAGTAGTAGTAGTAGTAGTAGTAGTAGTAGTAGTAGTAGTAGTAGTTGTTGTTGTTGCTGTTGTTTGAAATGTTGAAGTTGTTGATGTTGTGGTGGTGGTGGTGGTGGTGGGGGTGGTGGTGGTGATGGTGATGGTGATGTTTGTCGTGGAAGTAACACTTGAGCATTATTTCGAAATAAAAATAAATTAGGAAGAGAAATCTGATAAAGATGTGAATGTACTTTTCAATGTAATTTGGTTCGCATTGTGGTAAATTAACGTGCGAATGGTATAAGGTTTCCTTTTTAACTTCTGGTCCCCGTTTCATAAAAGTTGTTTTCAATAACAACTGCCACATTTCTATGCCAAATATGCTCACAGCCAATCACATGCAACGATTTCAGTAGCTTATATCAATTATCGTGATTTGTTATTGATAACAAGTTTTATGAAACAGGGCCCTGGTCATAAAATAGCTATATCTGCGTCTAAAAGTGAATGAAATGTGCCTAAAAAGGAGAGGGGTTTCGCAAAACAGGAACAGATATTAGAGTTCTAATGACATGAAATGTTAGATCACATTATTGGATTGGACGATGACAATTTACGTATTTACATTTTGTAGTAGATCTATACTTTAAAGTAGATGAACCTTCAATGAATTTCTAACTATGTCCGAGATAACTCGGGGCAGGAGTCTATATATGGAAAATGCGTGTTATACCAAAAATCAATCGTTTCTAACGGGTTGACATGCCCCTCCACTGTGCCTCATATATATACACAGTGTTTACGTCTCAAATAAAGCGTCGCAAAAGGATCTAACTTACACGTGGCAAAGCCATTAGCAATAATCACATCGTTATAAAACCATTGTATGAACAGAGCACATACATGCAGTGGGAGAGTTACGGGGGGCAAGAGGGCAGGTGTCCGCCATGATATTGTGGTGATTATGAAGATAAAGAGAGCGAAAGAAAAGGAGAAGAGGGGGAGGGAACGCGAAAAGAAGAATAATTATACGACCCTACCCCCCTCTCTTTAGTCCACAGCCTTGTTCTTTCCCATTTTATCCAAATAATAAAGACGAATCCCCCCCCCCCCCACCCCGACACTAAACCCCTCAATCTATCTGGACCCATTCTACTCCACGGTATACATAACCATGACGTCGAGACACATTAAATCGTCATAACGGCATGGAGGTGCAATAAACCATTACCTAACACCACGAAGGTATATCTTCCTTTGTATCTATGTGCTCATTTTTGTGGGCTAATCAAGCCTTTGGCTTTGGCTAACTCTAATAGAGTCAAGATAAATGTGGGGGGTTCTAAACAGGTCAAGTGTAAAGTCAACGGGATTTCTTTATGCGATTAAATGGCGGAGCGGAAGAAGACATCAAGGGGAGCATATGGGCCGGGGGTGACAATAAAACCAATATCGACCTAATTCTATCCATCCTTCTAACCAGTGATGCTTATATAAAGTTATCAATTATTAAGATCAAATTAACTACTTTTTATGTTAAGCTAACTAATGCATATCATGATTCAATGAATGTATGATTATATATACTCTTTTGATTCCATTCAAACCGAATTTTGCCGAAATCGCTGGGAGAACCGTCATGGTAGGAGGGTCAAGTCAATATTGAAAGAGGTGAGCAATGTAAAAGCAATCCTGACCCCCTTCTGTCAGTATTCTTTAAACATGACATTTACGTACATGTAATTGGTGCATTTGGATCTATACAGTCTATATGTGTTAATATATTCTTAATTTCCTGAATAAATAGATATATAATAGGTGGACTCGATCACTCGATCATGTAGTAGGGAAATTCCATTCAAGGTATTGTGGTCCTATGAATATAGTTATTAACGTAACGTCATTGAACAAAGCAACACTCTAAAATGTTAAGAGCATTTAATTTAAAATTATTATTTAAAAAAAAAGGAAGAGAGTAATATATTAGAAATATAATGCCTCTTTACTTTTTCCTTCATAATATACTAGGAAAATAATGACTATGGAGCGAGAGATATGATATACTTCGTAAATAATCTATATCAATTTCGTAAACGTAGATTAATCATTTTTATGCATTTCATTTGATCATTTGTAAATCCATCACAATTTAGCATTAGCTCTATTATTTTTCGTTTCTTTTTATCAGTAAACCATTTATCTGTCTATCTAATCTATCTATCTATCTATCTATCTATCTATCTATCTATCTATCTGTCAATCTATCTATCTATCTATCTATCTATCTGTCAATCTATCTATAATATTTATTTATCTATCTATAGATAGATGGATAGATGAATAGATATATCTTTCTATTCATATATCTGTCTATTCATCTATCTGCTTTACATCAAACAGCTACAACTACAAGAGAGATAATACCATTCAATTTTATCTTTACAAGGGAAGGGGTATAGACCCCTTTCCACCTGGGTTTCGTAATGTCCGGGTGCTTAGCCTCTGCTACTTAAAAAGTAATTCGGGATTTTTCACGCCTTTGCACCGGATTTTTCCCCTGGCCATTATTGTCGATTAGAGTCAGTCATATTCTGCTTGATTGGATAGCAATACCCGAAGGTCTTTTCGAGGGGAACAAAAGACAAGGGAAAACGTCGAAACTCTCCACACACGCGGCTATGCCGTTCAACCTAGCAGGAAAAATGAAAATGGCAAACGGAATGAAAAGGCATGCATGGAGGGGAAAAACAGAAAGAGATAGTCTGTAAGAAGGACATGCTGACATACCAAGACGCAGAAATAAAAATAGAGATATGAAGACAATGAGAGAGAGGAGAGAGAGAGAGAGAGAGAGAGGGGGGGGGGGGGGGGGAGAGGGGGAGGGGTTATCAGATAGAAAATAAACATCCAACCAGACAGACAGACACAGACGAAAAGAGGAAGTGAGTGGGAAAGTGACGTAGGCTAAGTTAGAGCAAGTATGGTAAATGGTTGCACACAAAAAAACACACAAAACAATGGGGAAACATAGAAATAATTCCAAGTAAAGCTGCACAGTTTAACACGTAACAGATACATCTTTAAAAAAAATTTTAAAAAAATAAAAAGAGCTATGTCCAAATAAAATCACCCTTCGACAATTCTTCTATAACATGCGTCTTGCGTTCATTTCCAATTATATTGCTTTTTAATCATTTAAAACACCCTTCAGAAATCTTTTTAAACACATTTCTGGAGCAAATGTGTCAGTCCCTGAATGTACACTAAATAAACGTAGATCCCCCTAAAAGATGGTTTGTCTGTGTAACTCGTAGCAGGGACATACTTAGTGACGATATATCAATGTCCCATCCAAGTAGCATTTAATAGACCCTAAGCCCGGCTTGAGAACACGATTAAAACACAGCAAGTGTGTCGTTGGGCGACGGATTAAGTGCATTTCTTGGAGTGCGCCCTTCAGACTACACATCTGGCTCTCAACGCGTCCTCCCGAGTTAAACATTAGCCACGGTAAACGTTGATTGGATGGAATGATTGATCACGTGGTCAGGGTAAAACCACAGCGCGCCACTGTCGGAAGTTGGTATAAGCGATAAATGAATCACGGCAGAGTTAGATATAAAGAATGAGTGAGAGAAATGAAATGTTTGAAAGATATAGGGTGATAGAGAGTGTGCGTGACAAAGAGAGAGAGAGGGAGGGGGGAGAAAGATATATATATATATATATATAGAGAGAGAGAGAGAGAGGGGGGGGGGGGAAGAGACAGACCGTGAGAGAAATATCATGGACCTCTCTAGTAGGTCCACTTGGAAATAGAAATAGAGCACATGAACAATCTTAGGACATACATATCATTTAAGCCAGGGGAAATTTTTGGAAAGATTATCATGAATACATGTTTCTTTTTAAAAAAAATTGAAGAGCAATTTTTTTTTTTTTTTTTTTTTTTTTAGTAACTTCACAATTATTTGCTTGCTTCATATTTGAAAGTCTTAAAGATGAAATAATAAACTAAACCAAAAACAACCAACGTCTAAAAACATCAGAGATTTTTGATGGAGATATCACTTTTGTAATGATGTTTTTGTTTGTTTGTTTATTTGTTTTACCCATATTATCTATTGATTTACTCGTTCTTCAATTTATTTTTGAGACTTCTTTGTATGGGAACTCAAATAAAAGGAAAACGCTTCTTTAAGGACATTTTGAACCGAGGTAGAAGAAAACTAGCACCAGTGGTAAAAATATAGTACACACAGGATGCAGCGTAACTTTATTGTTTGGTGAATACGCTTTGTGAAAATTTTATGCCCTAGTGATTTTATACTAAATCTTTTCTCAAAAAGAGGTTACGTTGTTGCAATACTGACATTACTCAATCTCACTTTCATTTTTTGAAAAGTAAATATCAAATAACAGAGAAGCAATCTACAATATAGGGCCTTGTGGTAGGGGAAAAATAAGAGTAAGCGTATCTGAACCTAAATTCGAAGGAACCAAGTGACATTTTGCACAAAGGTTGCGGTGTATTACCTTGAAATATTTCTTGTCGCATGCTGAAGCTTTTTTACCACAGGGATTTTACAGTCCCTTTTCTAAAGGGGCTCTTTTTTCACAAACTCCCATCTCATTTTCTAATTTGTAAATCTCATTTTTCTAATTTGTCAATCTAATTTTGTCGAATTTGTCAGTCTTAAATGGAACAAACCAAATTACTTTATGTAGTAAACATAATCGCCTTTCTTTTACATTTTCTTCTATCCTCTTTAAGAAGAAGGAAAAGGAAAAAGAGAAGGAGAGGAGGAAGAAGAAGAATAGGGAGAAGAAAAAAGAGAAGAAGAAGAAGGCGGAGGACAAGAAGATGAGAAAATTTTTAAGTAATAATAGGCACGTAGTAACCTTTTTATGAAATAAAAATTCCTGAAATCTCTAGGTAAATGAGATTTTATAAAAACTGAAGCTGGGCTGCGTGTTTTGTATTGCTATTTTATTCTGCTACACGTCTTGGAAGCTTTTCGATTTGACACAATGTATGATTTTTTTAAGTGCAAAGTTAACAATGCATAATTGAGTGAACGGGGCATTTTACATACATTAATTTGTATGGGTGTTGTAATCGGTGTAACGTCAAGGGAAGAATAATGGCAGGTAATGGCTTTTCTAAGAGTTATGAAAATTGGTTTTGCCGTGAATACCCGGTAGAAATAGGTCCCCCACTTTCTGAATAAAATGATATTTTGCAGTATCACTCAAGGGGGAATTGACAGAGTAGTTAATTCAGCTATTGAGCTTAAAACATCATAGGGTAATTGGACATGTCAATGAACGCTTCACAACAATGACAGCTACAACGAAGATACCGGCGTATGTGCCTGCATCCAGACTAAAGGTCAAGAGGTCAAAAATAGATGCGCTCAGTATTTTTGGATAAACCCAGGTATACTATGATTTATATACTAAAAGGCTAGTCCAGTAACTTTCATGAACATATACATGATATAGTTGTTATTAAGGTGATGATGGTGGTGATGGTGATGGTGATGATGATAATTATTGTGGTATTGATGATGATGATGATGATGATGATGATGAAAATGATGCTGATGATGAAGGCTTGTCCAATAACTTTCATGAACATAGAGGTGACAACGGTGATGATGCGGCTGATGATGATGGTGATGATGATGATAATGGTATTGATGACAATGATGATAATGATGGTGGTGGTGGTGATGGTAATGATCATCATGATGATGTCGATGATGATGATGATGATGATGATGATGATGATGGTGATGATGATGGTAGAGGTGATGATGAACAGTTGATGATGGATATGATGTTGTTAAAAGAATATAGAAGACGAAGATAGTCAAGATGACGAACTTGCTAAAATAGTAAAGAGCGTTGTCCTGGACAGAAACAACCATAAAACACAAAGAGTAACAATTATTGATTACATAAATAAGTTAGATGAGACATATTTTTGAATACACCATTTACTTTTCATCATATTCGGTGAGTGGTTTTGTATTTCCTAAAAATGCACTCTATCGCGAGCAGAACCTGTTGACCAGAAAAGCACCGAGGAAATGATCCGACTTTGTGGTTACATGTATTCAGTTTCACCACAGCGTGAATATAAATCACGTCTAGACGTTGCACATGTCTCAGATCATCAGTTTTCTATGCTGCCGCCGGTAGAACTTTTTCAACAAAGATAATGCGATTCAAATCAAAACGGCGTTAAAGAGCTGGCGAAATGGAGCCCGGTCATGGCGGTTTGTTTTTGGCGCACAGAGAGTGGGACTATTTGCCGATCGTGCCACAAAATGAATAATCGCCTCTCTTCTTTGCGAGATAAAAGAATTTTAAAAGGCAGAGATAGATTGGAGGGGGAGACAGGTGAAACGGCAGGAAAGTACGAACTTGCGATGTTAGGTCGAACATTAAGCAATTTCAGAATCCCACCGCTGCCGCGTTCGTTTAAGAGAATTGGAATTCTGTGGATTGGATTTTGGTGGGATCGCTATTTGATATCGACGTCTTGACTACCGGCGGCTCAACGACATGGGTGCATTTTAGCGGAGTCGTATTTATCTGTCGAAATGTCTTTTTAAAAAGTATCAGCGAGGATCCACTTACAGAGAAGAAGGAGGCGGAAGGAAGGCTGGTGAATTTAAAGAGATATTGGGGGAAGATATAGACAGGTGTGAGGTTGTGCAAGATTGTGCTGTCTGCTTCGCGGTCACAATGTGTCGATTTATGGCACTATTAAGATTCAAGGCACGACGGTCCGATACACGCCAGATGTTTTGGCCCCGTTCCATACTTTATGCATGTATGTTCATCTTTCATCTGGACAATCGAGTTGACGGTGATAACGAGCATCTATTTGGTGCTGTTTAGAAAATCGAATTATTCACTTTTTTAGTGATCTTTAATCTCTTTGGGTTATGTGACAATAAGAGGACTAAATGTGTAAATTATGTACATTGGTTTAAAGCATGTTAACAATAAAACCAGACATCCCGTCGTGCAATGTCTCCTTAATTTGCCAAACACGATTTTAAGGGTTTAAACACCTGCCTGTGAATGGGTACCTAGATAAGGTATTTTAACTGCAGTTTTGTCACTTGGCCCCACTTGTTATTGTATTCATTGCATTGCTGAGAACGGCAGCTGGATCGAAACCAATGCTAATAAATCTCATACAAAGACATTCTACATTAGATAATCATTGAGCTATACTGAAATAGTGAATATAACGTACGGTAATAGAACGGGAAAATGAAATAACATGTCTACATCTATAATGACAAAGCCCAATGAAAGAGAGGAAAATAGAGAACGTTGCGATTTTATCGAACGGAATATGATTATGAAACTTGAATGCCGAGGGAATAAACATAATACTTGTTTACAAAACGGGGATCTTATGGTTTTCCAAATGGAATAATTTTTATTGAACGTAGAAGCCGATGGGAAAGCATGATGGATGTGAATTTTATAAGAGTCTTATGGTATCCCCAAAAACTCATTTCAATTGTAATAAGCGTTAGTTAGAAAGCATGGGGAATGTAATTGGGTATATATCAATACATTTTCTAAAGGTCATCATTAATCATCATTCTTTTGCAATGCTTCTTTCATGGAAATTGCAATAACAACTTATCAGTCATCATTTAGACCGCGTAAGACTTGAGCCTGACTGTTCGTTTACATGCAATGTCACGTTATGTCGCCTGCTGGTTTACTGCTAAGTTGCTATTCCTGCTAATTTTCTATTTCATTGTGATAAGGCACATGTCTCGTCTTAATCAGGTCAACAACAAAACAGCAAAAAGCTTCCAACTTGACTTGTTTTCCACGAGGTTAGCACACACAAAATAGGCCTAGGCTACGAACACGAATTCTCCAGCGAATACGGAGCTCTATACGGCTTCAGCTCTTAATTCTGTTTACTCAATCGCGTTTATTCTGACTGTCACTAATAATTCCCTCTTTTCCTGCGGCGTTGCGCATTACTCAGAAATGCATCTTACATTTTCCTTTCCGGACAAGTGGAGTAAAGATTATGTCATGCTCGAATTACTCAAAAAATATCAAATCACAGATTATCTAAGCTAAGCTGCTACAGGGACATTGCGTCACTGTGCCCAAGCCGTGAGGGACTACTGCCTTTCATGCCAGATTCTAGGACCTGTAATGATTACTCAGATTATTTTTTGTGTAATATATATCACAATCTTCCTTTGCATCTCATTTCATTTCAGTAGATTGTTTTTATAGCCGTGCAACTTCATAATCGGTGCAATTTCTCGGATTCCTTTACGCCTGGCTCACTTTCAATAGCCCAACCAAGGTCGTCGATTGCTCACCCTATCGTCATCACCTATTGACAACCGATCGAGATCGAGTCAAGGAGTTTGATGAGCGTTGTGTCATGTATACGTCCTTCCTGCAATAAGAGCTCTCCGTTATTAAACAAACATGGTTTATATAATATGGGACTGCGGAGTTGATCACCATTTCTTGACCTGTCAAATTCACGCTCCAGCTTGTATTCTAGTTAAGTTCAAACATAGTGTACAATAAACAACTTTATGAGGGATTACCAACCCCTTACAATAATTGTACCCCAATCTCTCTTCCACATCCCTGGTTTAACCTAGTCATGGACCATTGAACTTCACTTTATCTTTTTACAGTTTGCAAGGTTATAAAGGAAAATATGAAATTGCCACCAGAAAAATAATTTCATGTCTAGTGTGAGAAAAATAAACGGACTCATAACGTCATGAACATGACAGGGATTTTATCCTATAAAATAATTGCACAAATAAATTAGTTTGTTTGTCTTTCGTCTTTATTTTTCAATATTTTTTGGTCACTGAACATCCTCAGTCCTAAATTCAAACTCATCGTCTGCTGCCCCTTTTATGGGTTCTTTTAATTGATAGCTGATAATAGTTTATCCAAAAATAGTGTTACGATATAACTTTACGGGAAAATAGGGTTTAGTCTTTTTTTAATCAATCATTATTTCTTCTGCATTTCATTTATCCTCTTTTCATCATCTTCCCCTTCTCCTTCTTGGTATTCTTTTCTTCTTTTTTTTTTTCTTCTTCTTCTTCTTCTTCTTCTTCTTCTTCTTCTTCTTCTTCTTCTTCTTCTTCTTCTTCTTCTTCTTCTTCCTTTTCTTCTTCTTCTTCAGCTTCTTCCTTTTCTTATTCTTCTTCTTCGTCGTCTTTTTCTTCTCCTTCATCTTCAGCTTCTTCTTCCTTCTCTTTTACTCCTTCAAGTCTTTTCTTTTCCATGTTCCTTTTGCATCTCATGTCGCTGATTAGATTAAGTGAAAACATTTGCCCGGGGTCTTAAAAAATGCGGCTTTATTCATTACAACACTCGTATGGTTAACTGAAGCATCCACCTGCCAATCCTGCAAGAAGATAAGTAAGAGAGCATGACCTAAGGATATGCCAGCCGAAACACATACATCAACAATCAATTCGGCTAATATAAATGGATATTAATGGAGATACACCCTAGGGCTGTTCCGCTACTCAATGATACCTCATACATCAGTCACGTGAGGAGATGGAATGCGGCGGGGGTAGGGTGGGGGAGACTTCCTTTTTCTTGATAAAGTTCCGCCCCCTGGCTTCCTGCCCCATCATGGCCCTTATACATATCATATACGAGATCTTATAATAAAGAGGTGGAACGTCCTTTAAGAAATTCACGCACTTTGCTTATTTTTAACAGTGTATTAATAGTATATTTTCTAGATTAAAATATATAAAAAAATCTTGGGAATCTGTCAGGTTTTACAAATGGCAGCTATGGAAAATCCTAGGCTAAAAATGTCATTTTTGAATGTGTTAAAAGTAACTTACCTCTTTTTAAGAAAACATAATTTCTAAGTACATTTCGAAAAAGGCCGTTTGGAGATAAATACAGCGATTTTTTAAAATTGGGAAATATTTAATCCGATGTTATTTTTTTTTCTTTCGGTTTGGGACAAATATGTTCATCAATGTCCTAATCGATTAAAATTGATTTCGCGAATGCCTCAAAACTGTTAGAGTATCAAAGGGGAAATGGAAAACATCTTCATCTTAGCATGCTTATGATTGTTTGAATTACGACAATTTGACAGTAAATGTTTCCTTTTAAAAATGCCAGTGAGTAATCAATTACTAAAAATAAAATAGTCCAAAGCAAACACAATGACCAGGGGAAACAATGCATATTTTCTTCATCACCATGATTCTGGAGTGAGAAGGATCGGGTGTTAAGTAGGGTTGTAGTGGGGATGTATAAAGCACTACTGGTTTATACTACTGCGCTACACCACTAACGTGAGGTGTGCTCATAATTATGGCGATAGAATGTTCCGCGCCGCCCTTAAAACAAAAATTGATTTTGTTTTCAGAAGATAAAAAGAACCCATCAGAAATCAATAGTGCCAACATAATTTGTATGAAAGTATCGATCTTTACAGGAAGATCATATTACACTATAAAATTACTACTAGTACTACTACTACTACTACTACTTTTACTACGCGCTCTCTCTCTCTCTCTCTCTCTCTCTCTCTCTCTCTCTCTCTCTCCCTCCCTCTCTCTCTCTCTCTCCCTCCCTCTCTCTCTCTCTCTCTCTCTCTCTCTCTCTCTCTCTCTCAGATAATACCTCGGAACGGGTTCAAATATAATTTCACCATTATCTTATTGTTCGATGAACATTCTTGGTATGATATAATTGCCAGGACCAAGGTAGTTCCACATTCATTCATATATCGAGTGAGTGGGTGGGAGAGTGGGTGGGTACGTGTGATGAGTCCATGACGTCCCCCCTTTACTATTTCTGTTTAAATATCCAAATTTGGAAATCGAAAAATGGGTCAGGACTGTAATAGACAAAACAGCCCCATCGGCACCATTTTCTGATGAACTCATGTTTTTCTCTATGTCAAATGATCACTTAGCAATTTCCTCCAAGTTCGGCTGTATCAGACACGCGCACTTACGCCATCACTGCAATTTCAAGTTCTCCCCTCTTTTATTATCGACGTATGATCTTTATAGTGCAGTATATTCATTAACATAGTGAAAGGTGTTTAGCTTCACTACCATCCCAATTTTCGGCGCGTTTGTCGGTGCTTTTGAAAGAAAAAAAAATCGGTACATAGGAAAATTTGTCCGGACATGAACAATCATCGCTGTCAGTTCCTGTAGGTACACTTTGCACGGAGAGAATCTACACCGTTCGATGAATAAGAAGGAAAGAAAAAAAATGTGATTGCATTCTAAGAATGACGCCCTCATAGAAATGAAACATCTCTGAACAAGATTTACCAGTATCGTGAACAGCATGTGTGAGTGTGTGTGTGTGTGGACAGGTATAGCCGTATGAGCGAGGACGGTGAACAAAGAAAAATTCCTGAGAACAATAGTCCTCGGAAGTTGAACAATAGTCCTCGGACGCCAAACAATAGATTTGAGCCTTATTCCGTCAGCTTTCCGAGGACAGGAGAATAATAGAGGAGCAATAGCTGTCCTCGAGAGTAAAGGCAAAAAAGACTGTGTGCGTGTGTGTGTGCGTGTGTGTGTGCGTGTGTGTGTGTGTGTGTGTGTGAGAGAGAGAGAGAGAGAGAGAGAGAGAGAAATACCAACATACAGGCATAAGCCCCTTTCACATATCGGCGGTTCATGGCGTTTCGGCAATCCGTGTTAACGTGTTAACGTGTTAACACCGTATTCAATCCCTAGTCATCCGTCACTCATCTGCAATGATCTGTGAGGACCCTAGGAAACCGCAAAAAAAAAAAAAAAAAAATGAACAAGTTTCATGGCGGTCTTGGCGGTTTGAAATGGACCGTGTTCATTCGCGTTCGCAACGCCCATCACCATGTAAAGAACGCCAGCCTCCGTGTTGGCATCAGGAGATACGTAATAACACCGTGTTACACCGGCCGTTAATCCACTAGTCATATTTTCCTCCCGGACCCTCACGATGTGAACACGGTAGCAACACGGAGGTGGCGTAGCCAACACAGAGGCAACATGATCCCATCAAGGAACTACATGGTGGCACTGCAGCTGATGTCGAAAGCTCCGTATCGACTCCGCAGCCTTCCGGGGATGCTCCGTGGCTTTCCGCCAAATTCCGCGTTACTCCCGTGTTAATCCGCGTTGGCCCTGTCTTCACAATGCGTTGAGAGCGTATTTACACGGCGTTCAAGGCCTTCCGCCATTGCTTAGACACGGTTCACGGCGATTTGAGAACCGCCATGAACCGCCATGAACCGCCATGAACCGCCGTCTGAACCGCCGATGTGTGAAAGGGGCTATAGAGAAACAGAAAGACGGGCAGACAGAAACAGATAGGGATACAAAGAGAGAGACAAATACAAAGAGTGAAAGAGAGAGAGAGAGAGATAAAGAGAGGGAGAAAGAGAATGGGACAGAGAAAAATTAATTGGGACGGCTGCACAAATGAAAAACGCCATTATGACCAGCCATGCAAACCAAACTGATATCTATAATCCCAGATCGTAACCCCTGGTCTACGCTTCACCTACATTTATTGCTGGTGCCTGGGTAAGAACTGGGGACATGAATGACAAGTTATTTTGGCTCTGTGGAGAGACTCATGATAAAGATGATTATAGAACTAGCTCTATGGCAATACAGCGGGAAAGGAGCAGGGGGTGGGGAGACAATAAGATGTCCAATACAAAGATGATATCCTTGTCTAATATTTTTATTGCGAAATGATGAATTGAGGAGAATTATAGAGGGGAGGGATTAAGAGCAAAGAGGAATGGACTAGAAGAGAAAGTAAAAATAGAGAGCGGACACTGGAAAGAAAGAGAGGTGGAAATAAAAGCAAAGGGAGAAGAGTTAAATATAACAGAAATTGTAGGCAGAGAGAGAGAGAGAGAAAACAGAGAGGGGGTTGCGAGAAACAGAGACGTAAAAAAACAAAAAAAACAAAACAAAACAAAGACATTGGATTACCTCAAGTGTAAAACAGGATAAAAAAGACACTAACAGTAAATCTAAACGGAGCCAGGCCTGACATGCCTCATCGGTGTAATTGGAACGAAACTAAATTAACGATAATTTCCATCAGTGCCTCATGAAAGATATATAAATCGCCTCTCAGGTTGATGCTCCCAAGAAAGTTCCCTTCATTGAAAATGGGTAATAAATTTTATATTTAGTTGGCTAAGGTGCGCGGTGGTCATCTGCACATACCTAAGTGCTCGTTACACTGTTTCTTTAATCAAACAAGTTATGAGGAAATTGCGTGCATAGAAAGATTCATCAGGCACTGTCCTTAATACGTATGAATAAGTAATGATCTTAACGACTTAGAAGGAAAACTTTTTTTCCCCCCTTGGGGGGGGGGGGGTGATCAGCAGGCGTTAGTGTGGTGTTTTTTGTTGTTTTTTTTTCCTTCTTTCTTTTCCTCTTTTTCAGTTATTGTACTTCGTAATCATCTTAGTTTAGGTACCCATTTTCTAAACAAGGAATAACACGTGAACGATGAGTTCAATCGTGGTTCAATGCTGTACGCTTCAGATCTCTGCCGTACTTTTGCAGCATTCAAATTATGAAAAATGATTTTCAATTTGATCTTAGACAGTTACAAGGAAAAGCCTCGTTCAAAATAAATCCATGACGTTGGTCGACCCTTTGTATTACATTTAAGAGTCTGAAATATATTATCATAAATTATTTTAACTATCATGCTGACTTTCTCATGATTCTTGGTTTATTTATTCCCCTTGCATAGTTACAGTTCATTTTAAAATTCGAGCTTTTTTTTTTTGGGGGGGGGGGGTATTAAGACGCGTCGTGAACACTGCACACGTAATTTCTTTATCAAACCATCCCAATATATTATGTATTTCTACACCAGCAGTTCAACTTTAGTCAACGAGCCACAAGGCATGACGTAGAGTAAAAAAAAAATAGAGAACAGAATGTGTTACTATTTGATCATTACGCCTACCGAGAGTACAAATTCGTACAGAAATATGCTTAGAGGATGTCGGAGATGTTGTCGTGGTACCCATTTACAATGATAAAGATGAAGGAACGAAAAGTTATGAACTACACTTACTTGATATATAGATACCTGAAAATTGTTGTAATTTTTGTTGTAACTTTTGTTGTATCTTCCAGAGATAATACCTCGCTAATATTGTTCTAAGTTGGTATTCTGAAAATTGTCTTAAGTAGATATTATCTCTCTAAGGATCGCCTTTATATTATCTTTGACACGCCCATTTTTTGAAACTTTACCAATCAAGATGGATTTTATATAGGTAGGTTAACCAATAGGAGAACCCCTTATGTCAAACATAAGGATGGGCTTTGCGCGTATATCAGTTTCGGGCGTAGTTATTAAATTACGCTTTTTATAATGCGCCATGCGCTATTGGACTACAATTAATTAACATAATGGCTCACCCTCTTCTGCTCAAACCAAGTCACATATTGATGTAAAATCATCGAATTCCACTTGTAATTTCTTTAAAATGTCTTTTCTTTGAGATCTTGAATCACACACAGTCTCCATCTTGCTACTCGAGCATGTACTGTCTGATTCTGAGCTAGAAAAATTGCCGAGATCATGAGATACAACAGCTAGAAGCTGTTGTAAGTTTTGTTGTAGTTACCATGGAAGATAAGATACAAAAAAAAAAATAATAATTTTCAGAATACCAATTATCTCATGATATTATTTTCAGCGCACATATGTAAATTAGGATCATGCGCAGAGTGAACAAAGATACAACAAAATTTACAACAAAAGTTACAACAATTTTCAGAATACCAATTTTATCTTAAGTGTGGAGATACAACAATATTTGAGATAAAACAGTTTTCAGAATACCGCCCCTGGGGTCTCGGTTACATGTCGTTTTTCCGAAGGTTCGTTTTTTTCCGAAAATGAAAAAGGGTTCTTCCTAAGGTTCGTAATTCCGAAAAGTTATGTAGGATTCTATTGCATTTTTGGAATTACGAACCTTCGGCATTGTGAACCCCTTTTTCATTTTCGGAATTAAAAAAACCTATTTCATTATCGGAATTACGAACCTTCTGAGTAATGCATCAAATGTTTTGGAATTATGAACCCTATTTCATGTTCGTAATATGAACCCCCTGATATGGGAAATTTGTGTTTGGGAATGACGAACCTTCGGAAAAAACGAGTCTCATTGTCGAACCACCTCGACACCTCGTCCCATCACGTCTTCTCCCAAAGGAGATTCGCCTTTCCACTTTGTCAATCAAACGACATAGAAACGTCCACAACAATTCAATCGCAGCATGCCTTGACACACAAAACGTATGCAAATTTTAATTTCCCTAAATTCAAAAATCATCAGAAATCACTATTAAACCTATTCAGTGATGATGTTTGATGCGCATGACTTTGGTTTATAATGACACGTAGGTCTACCTCATTTTCTTTCCTAGATGACAAGAGACACTCTCAGAAGACGAAGTTTGGTTTGTAATTATACTGTACCATAGTACATACAATAATGTATCCTGGTATTGGAGGGTATATCGTATGTCTGGGTAGCCCATCGTGCTGAACATCCTTTGCAAATTGCATTGGTTGTTTACTGTGCCTTAAAGGAAAATGAAACCCTTGGGAAATATCCATTTTAACGAAAAGAGAGGATAGAGAGAAGCAATTTTTAAAAAAGTTCCATCAAAATCGGTTACGAAATGAAAAAGTTATGAAAGTTTGAAAAGTCTCAATTTACTTTCTATGGCGATCTTCAAATTGGCAATGTTGCTTCAAAATGGCAGGTTTAGTAGTACAGCTCTCAATATGTTTTGTACACAAAATGTCATATTTTCTCCATTATCTCTAAAGATCCACTTTTTCTTTTGTGAAGTCAGAATATGTTGTGTCAAATACATTTTCCCATGATATATCTTGAGCTAAAAAGTAGACAAGCTGCACCTTGCGAAATAATGGGGAAATATGAAATTTTGTGTACAAAGCATATGGAGAGTTGTACTACTAACCTGTCACTTTGAAGCAACATTGCCAATTTGAAGATCGCCATAGAAAGTAAATTGAGACTTTCCAAACTTTCACAACTTTCTCATTTGGTAACCAATTTTGAGGGAACTTTTTTTTAATTGCTTCTCTCTATCCTCTCTTTTCATTAAAATTTATTTCCCCCCAGGGTTTCATTCTCCTTTAAAAACGAGAAGGGCGTATAAAGCTGACGTTAACCCAGTGACTGAAATGGGGGGGGGGGAGTACTTTCGGCCCGTGTGCCCCCATTGAAACCAAAATGTACATTGTCCCCCCCCCTTTTTTCTACATTGTGCCCCCTCCCTCTTACTAGACCTGATGACCTTCTTTTTTTTTTTCCTTGCTAGCCAGACATTTTTCTGAGATTTATGCCCCCTCTTTTATAAAAGCTTGGAACCACCCCTGCTTTAACCTACAATGGATGCGCCACTGAAATATTTTTTAAAAAATACCTATAAGGACTGCATCAGAGTAGTGACAATGGGGAAATATATGGTATAAACACAAACAGATGCGCTTTGACTTATGCACGTGCAAGTAACTCAACTCGAGAGATTCTGATTGAAATACAGCTTTAAAAAGCGAAAAAAGAAAGCTTAATGTTATACCGTACATGCACAAGGAATTTATATTTCTCTTTTGAGGGGTTGTATTATATTATTTCGAAAAAGAAATAACAAATGAATTTATAATAATAATTGTATTTAAAAAATTATCATTACGCATTTCCCTCTTACAATTTTTAAATTCACGAAGTATTTTAGTAGTGGGGGGGGGGGGGGGGTTGAGTTGGTGTCTGCGAGCTCCGATTCTCATTTCATTGTAATTACTCTACCAGCTCAGAATGCCCTGCGTTTTCTTTTTGTTTTTCATAGAATAATTTCTCCCAGGCTAGCACCTTGTTATCATCTCCCTCTGCTAATGTGACTAAGGAAATGGAATTAGTTTGTAGCGAGTTGGGTTAATTTGAATCCTCCTTGACATGCACTTAATACAAATTAACCTATAGGTCAATCGTGGTATGATTTGAAAAAATACAACGTTAAGTAGAATACATTCGTGCGTAAGTCTCCAACTACCATTTAAAGATAAAGTTGAGTTTTGGTCATGCGATTATATTGTTAAAGAAACTGTCTCAAAGCAATTGGGAAAGGTTAAATTATGTCTACATAAGAATTGGTGTATACTGAGAGGTTTTGGAATCATCAAAATGATAATGATAAGAAATTGACCACTCACGGTGACAAGCAAATTAATGCACTGCACACAGAAATGGGTATATAGGACTGCACACACATGTGGCCTGAATGTTAGGGCCGAACACTTCAGCTTTTTCTCGTCATGATTATTTCGAATAATTATGTGCGGACATTTGAGGAGCCATAATTTTCAGGGGACATTTCTATTATGATGGTCTTCCAAAGTGACATAAAAGGTATGAGAAAGCTCACACAATATTTTTCATCAGTCCTAGAACTCAATCTTCTCTTTAACCACGCTGCCAATATTCAAAGCAAATCTGAGACACCGGGATAGGGGCTCTGGAGACGTTGTTTATGATTTTTCACTAATAACTATATTTACAAATCAATTAATTACTTTGAAATTTATAACAACATAAATTATAACATTTAAATTATCTCAATATAGCCCCCAAGCCAAACGTTTTCTACGGACATCGAAACAAGAAGATGATTATTGATGGAGGTAGAGAAAGAAATACAGTATATTTAGCAATTCATGGCTAAAAAGTAAGCACAAAGAACAAGGACCAAGAATAAAACAGGAACATATTATACAGTGCGCCCCCCCAAAAAAAAGTTAACAGTTGGAAAAAGTCTCCCAAAATAAATATTTCAAAATATTTGTAGAAATGTTCATATCTGTGGATAGATTAGGGTCTCTTCTATCAAATGACACCCAAATATCTGGCAATATTTTGAGCTCGAGTGAGCAAAAGCGACTTTTGCGAAAGGGTGCTAAATCCAGACTTGACAAGAATTGGTATATTTTGTGCCGGCTGCCGTTAACAAATTTGAGAACCGGAAAAAGTTGACATTGGGAAATTGTCTCCCCAAATGAAAATTTTCAAAATATGTTCATGACATTTTCATACCTATGGAAAGCTTAGGATCTCTCCTATCAAACGACACCAAAAACATCTAACAATATGTTACGCTTGAGTGAGCAAAAGTCATTATTGTGAAATAGTGCAAAATCCATGGTTGACAAAACTTTGTATTGGTATCAGCAAAGTTAAGAGTCCTGAAAAGGCTTAGAAATGTTCATATTCTGATCATAAAAAGGCAATTTATGAAAGAATAGGCTTTGTTTTCTGTATATCTTGACATATCCCATCAAAAATTTATGGTTGACTGAGAAAACCAGCTTGGATTAAAACCTTGCCAAAACTAATACTTCAAAACACTCAGTAAAGTAGTTAATTACTCACTGAAGCATGAAAATATTGATGAGATACGTAAGGACACACATAGAACAGAACATCTTCTTTAATAAATTGTCTATTATTAATCAAATATGAATATTTATAAGCCTTTTCATAACACTAAACTTTGCTGATACCAGTCAGAAGAAATGCCAAAAATCCAAGTCTGGATTTTGCACCTTTTCACAAAAGTGGTCTTTGCTCACTCGAGCGTAAAATATCGCCAGGTCTTTAGGTGTCATGTAATAGAAGAGACCCTAAGCTATCCACAGGTATGGAATTTTGCTTCAAATGTTTTGAAATATTTATTTAGGGAGACTTTTTCTGACTGTTAACTTTTTTCTGGGACGCACTGTATACAGCAGACAAGAAAAGTAGCCAGCCCCCACCCCCAAAAAACCCACAAACAAACAAACTAACAAACGAGAAAATATTACAACGGAGAGGGAAATAGAAAGAAAGAGAGAGAGAGAGAGAGACACACACACACACACACACAGGGAGGGGGAGAGAGAGGGCGGGGAATAGAGAAGAAATTATGTGATAAAAAGTTGGAGACCAAAATTAATGAAGGGCAAAAAGGCGTGTGAGGAAAAGAGCAAAAAGGTTAAAAGATGGATGGAGAGGGTGATACAAAGAGAAAGAGAACGAGAGGGAGTGAGACAGTGAAAGAGAGACAGAGACAGACAAATAGAGAGACAGAACTGAGAGATATGAGATTAGGACATAGCGAATTGAATAAATGCATAGAATGAGAAAGAGAAAATAACATGATCATGATGATATAAAGGAAAGAAATAGGAATAGTATAAGGATCAGAAAAGGAAAATAAAGAAAAGGAAATGTGATAAGGGAGGGAAACAGAAAGAAAGAGAAAGGGAGAGAGAGAGGGGGCGGAGAAAAGAAAGAAAGAGAGAGAGAAAAAGAGAGAGAGAGAGAGAGAGAGGCAGGTATGCTGGAGGCAGTATAGTAATTCAAACTAACATTCTACCCACAAGGAGGAGAATAGGGCGAGGTCAAGCCCACTCCGGGCCACATCGCCATGGGTGTTATGAATAATAGAAGATTTCATCCTCAGGTTAAATGGTCTCCATGGCAACAACCCGTTTCTTCCCTGTCTCAAGATGCACTCTAAACTCACGAGACTGATTCCTTTTTCGCACCAAAGAAAAATCAAACTCCCACAACTCTGACAGTTAGCAAACATGAATTTGAATCCGAAGATGTTAAGCAGAAGATCCAACTCCTCGATTTCATGTTGTTATCTTAAATCTTCATCATGATAGTGCAAATAAAGTTAATGAGAAAATCTAGGCCTACAATATCTATCTATATATAGTAAGATATAGGTCGGGAGGCCGTTTTACAAACAAAGTGAGGCAGTGAATTCTCCTTTATACTCCAATATTTTGTCATGGCGTTAAATAGCTCTTGATGAAGTAATAATGAACACCTTCCTATCAATTAATTCATTTTATGTTTCCAAACACATTTTTCTCAAATACAATAATTGTTCATATTTGGAGCAAGTCAACCATAACACAATATACTTATTTTTGACGGATACGTTTTAGATTGTGACATTTTCTCGAAAGCAGAAGTGTTCCAGACCAATAGTTTAAGGTGTATGCAAAAAAGTGGGAAATCAATGACCCCCTTCAACTTCAACCAACACTGCGCACTGAAAAAAAAAGGGGGGGGGGGAAGTGCACTTTTCTTTGTCAGAGTATACACATTCTATCCTTGAGGTATGATCAGATGATGAAAAATAAGCAGTGACAAGGTTAATGTATCACTTTCAGACATCAGCAGCGGAAAGCAGGCAAGTGAATAAATGGTGAAAGCTACATCAACAAATTGTGGGGGAATGTTGTTATATGGCGCCTTGGGCTGGACAACGATCGGGAGAAAATCGCTCTGAATTATATTTCACGGTCCATATAACCCATCCGACCGCTCGGTCTGAGAGCGTGCCTAACGCCGATGGCGTGTCGCAAGGGGGAGAGGGAATGCCACGCTCATTTGCTTCATGATTCACTGGATATTAATTTTCCTCTTTAAGTGTTTTTTTTTCAGCGCAGGCAAAACTGAATTATAATATAAAAATAAGGTTTTATATTCTTAATATAGATGTTTATAGGTAAGTCAGACACCACAAGAAATGAGGCATCATCATGATCATAGCAGTTAAACGTAGTAAGGTAAGGTTAGTAAATGATCTTAAGATGTACTATGGATAAAACGGTTTGCGGTTCGAGTCCCAGCCGCAGCAAGAATGTCCTGTGGCAATTAAGACATTATTCTACATCTGCTACTTCCCACACAGGTATAGACATGGTAAGACATGAGTCCTTGGACGGAAGAATTTTTTAAAGAATCTTTCGGTGCCTTATGCTAGCTTAGCTAAAACCAGTACTTAGCAGGGCGCCATGAGCATGCCCATTGATGGATACGAGCACAATATAAATATATATTATCTTTGTTATTTTAGAAGATTGTTTTATAAGGTCACCATTAGTCGTAATAGCTATAACATTAATCAGTGACATGTGGTAGAAACCCTTCGTATAGTCTTAAAAAGAAAAAAAAAAGAACATGCTAAAGGAGACATTCTCCAGCATGGTTATTAGTTAGTAAAAACAGCCTATTAAAGTAGAAAAAATGGAAGTATATAGACTGCAACAAATGAAATATGCTAACATGAAAGTGGAGATTTAGCTGTAATGATGGACAGTTTGAAATTTAAAGAAACGTGCTTCCAAGATTTTTTTTTTCCACGTGGTGAATTAATTCTGGCTTTTCTCCGGTAAACTGATCGAAAGGAGCAATTTACTGAAAGAGATTCTTGTGCTCATTCATCATTCCACAAAAATCTGTTACATATTTTGTACGGAAACCACTTAGTGGAGAGAGGTGTAATGAACGGTGAAGGATGGTGATGCTTATTTCATGTGAATTCTCATTTTTGTGATAGAGCGTTCGAATAAAATCAAGTGATCAAAATCACTCTTACGGGAATAAGATACGTAACTAGAATGTATGAACAGTTGAAGATATCGAAATAAGCGTAAAGGTGGACTTGAAAGTTTTAGATGAAGTCGGGGAGGCAGAAGGTTTAAAGAAATACCTAAGGACGTGGGTTGACCAATTAGAGGGGAACTTTGGGGTTCAGTGGCATTTACGAAAGTCAGACGGGAAAGCATGATAAAGGTCTGCGAAGTTACTTTTATACACTTTTCTCATATTGAAAACTGTCTTTTAATGGATCATCCATAATATAGGATTTGTTCTTTAATGTATTTCTGTAATATATTAATATCTCTTGCTGAATATATTGGCAGCTGCAAAAAGAGTAAAAGTCGCAACAACAACAACAACAAATTAAAACACAACAAAGAGACTCCTTCATTTTGTCTTGCATCCTTTTTCATGATGTCAGTTGACATACTTCATTAATTAGGGGACAGATTACTTATCTAGCATGCCAACTGTCTATTCGTCTTTATTCTAATATAAGTTTTGATTCTTAAAGCATTAATTAGCATGTCCAATATACATTTGTCATGATTGGCAAGTGGTTATCAATTTGGTCATCTAACCCTTTGTCATAGTAATCTCTTTCTTCTTCTTCTTCTTTTCTTCTTCTTCTTCTTCTTCTTCTTCTTCTTCTTCTTCTTCTTCTTCTTCGATCTTCTTCTTCTTCTTCTTCTTCTTCTTCTTCTTCTTCTTCTTCTTCTTCTTCTTCTTCTTCTTCTTCTTCTTCTTCTTCTTCTTCTTCTTCTCCTTCTCCTTCTTCTTCTTCAGGAATGAGGACTATAGCTACTTTAGATAGTTGTGCCTTCCATTGGCGACAATTCTTCAAAGAGAAACGTTCGTTAACTGAGATCATCATTTCCGATTTTCTTTCAAGGTAATTCGGAGATGGTTTAAAGCAGTAAGTAGCAACTCCTCCAGAGAAAATATCTTTGACTGGGGCCTTTGAGCAAAAAGAATGACATACTGTACGTCATAGGGGCACCATTCTTAGCCATTGAAGGTGTATTACGACCAGGAAAGGGATTTTTTTTATAATCAGACTGGAAACATTATCCACTTGCGTGAGTTTTTATCGCCGTTAGAAATTCTGAGGGGCATGCTTCCCCATGCCTCTATATATATACTCTGTCACTCGTGGTTCAAAACCATCTTGTAATTTAATCGCACTATAACAGCTGGAGTTGAATTTGCATTATTGATAGTCGTAATGTAACGAGTACTTCTATGATTCTCATTAGATGCCAATAAGCTTTTGTAATTTTATAAGCACATTTCCGAGTCATTAACTAATGCATCAAATTATGCTGCATTAAAAGCATCTTCTCAAAGCTCTCCCTAGATGATTTGAGATACATTTATCTCTTAATGTTACGTTCCTGTTTCATTGAATCTTTTAGATTTCAAAACATTCAAGATAGGTAAAGATTTGTTTAATTATTCATTCGATATCCCCACTGTAAAGCAATTGATATTCTGTACGATCGACAAACATTCTCGGGTTTTTCGTGCACAGATGGCCTACATCCGTCTTGCCCTTGGTAAAGCTCTTTAGTTTTATATGTTTATTGCCTTCGAGTCTCTTTCTAACTGGCGAACTTCTTAAAGATTTAATTGAAACTCAAACCGACGGAAACATTTTCAGACAAGCAAATGAAGCAATGAGGTGATAGTAATCATTTAGGAGATAAGAATTAGGATGCGGTCTTCCATGTTTTTTTGTTTTGTTTTGTTTTTTGTTGGATTTTTTTTTTAGATATCTACTTTTATTTGGTTAGTTTCCCCTCCTTATCATTATTGCATATCATCACGGCACGGCGGGCGGACGGCGAACAAATTCTCAACACGCACTGGAAAGGCGTGAAGGGTGACGCGTTGCGGCATTGAGTTCGTCGAAAGACGAGCCTGCATTAGCATCTCAAGACATGATGATGATGATTTCGCGCGCGACTCCTGATACGGGCAAAGATAAAGAGAGAGGGGACACAGAGGGTGGGAAGAAAGAGAAATAGATAAGGAGAGGGGGAGAGAGAGAGAGAGAGAGAGAGAGAGAGAGAGAGAGAGACGGGAGAGAGAATGTGTGTCTGGGAATGTGAATTAATTCGAAAGATAAGGACGGATACAATTACGTTGACGAAATAATTAAACATGAAGACATGACAGGGACAACAACAACAACAATAACAGAAGAAAGAAACGTGAAAGAAAAGTGCATTGTTCACTGTTATTGCAGATTTCTTTTGAGATAAGACATTTTCAAAGGCATATGAAAAACGTGTCAGAGAGTGACATACAACACTCCACGCTTCCGTATGATGCCAGCTAAGTTGCTGAATACATAGGCATTATGCTTCACTGTCGACTTGACATGACGGATTCCAGAGTTAGCTCGTTTGATACATGTCTGTCATTATGAGTCTATATATACTATCATCATACAACGGTACTCTTTCTCAGCTCCAAGAAGAGCTATAACGAAGAAACAGAACCGCTCTTGTTGAAGTGACAAGGTCTTGAGATTGATTTGATATGCAACTTGACCACAGTGCATTGTTTCAAGTTTTAGAAAATGATCTTCAGCAGAGATCATCTTAAAAGTTCAATGTGGCTGACATACAAATTTGTGTAAGATTTTAATGGAAATATTTTTCGTCACTAAGGCAATAATGTTTTGTTTAAAACAACCTTTAACAAAGTATTACTCACTTTACATGTGTACAGGAGAAGAAAGCGATTGATAGAAAGAAAAAGGCAACGGTAAGAGGACAGTAATGATATACTTCGACAGCCGAAGCACAAGTAATGGAGAGAGTAAAAAAAAAACTGCCATAAAGAGAGAAAGGGAGAGAAAAAACTGTGCCATGAAAGTGCACGGGTTAGGAAGTGCGGAGTGAAATGGGACTGTCTTTAAGTATACTCCGGACTCAGCAGAACTTATTTACATTGACAAACTGAGACAAATGGTATGGCTGATTTCAAATGAGGAATACGGGTATGACAGACAGGAAAGAGGAGCATTCATGAGAAAGACTTCGGAAAAGAAAAAAAGAAAGAAAAACGTCTTAAAATTCAGAGTAAAGAATGGAGAAGAAAATAAGCCATAACATCACTCGAATTGAAGCATTAATGGTGAAAGCAGAGAAGGAAATAAACGACGAAGTATGTAGTTTATAAACCAACTGCGATGAACCATGAATATGAACATTGGATGTACAAAGACACGGGCATCATGAAACGAAGGAGACAAATGGACTGTAAGTGAAAGGAATCGGGGTTCGCCAGCCTCTCTGTCTTATATTGTTGATCATGAAAAGTGACACAGGCAGTCACTTGAGCGGTAGACGAGGTGACAGCCTGGTGACATCTCTAAACAACATGGAGTGTAATGTAAGAGTGGCCCTCGCCGGAAGAAACATTCTGCACATAAACTATGAACCGGAGCGGTTGACGTAGAAAAGTCGCCCCCGAAGAGTCTAGATGTCTTTTGATCCCAACACATAGAAGAAGGGGATAGGGGTATAACATAATAGAGAATAAAAGGATTCGTGTTGCATTAGGATGAAATACTTTTCTTATAACTCTTTTTGTACTTCATAAAGCTAGAAGAAGTCTCAATTCTGCGCAATAAAAAAGAGAACTACATTTCTAGCTGTTGACGCAGACGTAACAACAGACAATGGGATTATATTGATCAAAGGCTAATAGATCACAAAACAAAAGAAGAGATAAAGTAATTCCAGAAAATGGAGTGATCTTAGCTTTTCTTGTGGTGGGATAATAAAATTTGCTACCTCAGGTTACGGTACTTCACCAAGCCAAGAAGTTTCCACATGATAATTCAAAATATCCAAACGCACCGGGAGTCGACAAAGCCCTCCCCTCGCCCACCAAAGACATCAATACATAGAGTTTGGCCAACTCGGTTTCAGTAGGTAACAACATGGCGCATGTTGCTTTGTTAGGCAAGCATGGAACAAAGAAATATACGCCATGTTGTGCCCAAGTGGAACCGAGTTGGCAAAACTCTGTGTATGGATGGCTCTGTCGAAAACCTACAAATCCTGCCCTCACAAACCATCCGGATGTCAGCGATGCATAACCATGATAACGTAGGTCTAGCCAGTGAGGTGGGGAAGGGGGGGGGGGGGTAGTACTAGTGCAGTAGGGGCACCGGTCTTATTGGGTGGATGTAATGTGAGAGAACTAGTCCATGCAGTGAGAAAAGGGCGAGGGAGGTGTCACATCATTTCCTTTCAATGTTGCCATCCACTTTCCCCCCTTCCCTGTCTTTCTCTCATGTCCTTTTTTCTCCATCATTCGATAGATGTGATGCACATACTCCCTGTAGCTATGCCACAGTGAATGGGCAAAGAATGTCAAAATCATTTTCGTTGTTTTCTTAAGATGTTAATTTTTTAAATAAACAAAATAATAATTATCTTGATTGCTGAATTCCTCCTTCTAGAGGAGGTAGTACGTCAGAAGATGACAATGGACGATATATGTAACATGTACGAATGCTTGCAATCGTGTGAAATTTCGGAGATTGCATTTTCATCGCTCTTAAAATTGATATGACACCCGAGTTTGACGAAAACTTGTAAACGAGAGCTGTTCTAAAGCTACCTTGAAGGATCTAGTTCGACACATCTACGGTGTTAAGGTCTCCAGAGGGCAGAATATAAATTGATTTGAAATTGAAGCTTGTATGCCCGCGTAAAATTATTTTAGAAAGGAGGAAAGACTCGCAAGACAAACAAGAATACATTCGTTTGTCCCTGCTCTTTGGGAGATGATGCGGGCGGGAAAATGTTCGGTAGAAATGTCGAGCAGACAATGAAAACACATTCGATGAACTCCAAGGGGGAAAGGAGAGCCTCAACCATGATATGACTTTGTCATACGACCCTGAAATTAGTCACTCAAATATCGATGGGTTACAAAGGAAAATTGATATAAATAGCTACAAGCATACAGTCCCATACTAGAAACATTTTTAAAATGTTGCTGTCTGTAGAGCAAACGAGGATGTGACCTTCGCGTTAACGTCCTTGTTGCTCCCAGCAGACCCCCCCCCCCCCCCCCCCTCCCGCCACAACAACAATATCTATCCAGAATTGTGGTCTATAACCATGATACCTCGATTTGGACGTGAATTCAGTCTCATTACATCCCATGATTCCGTTGTCACTAAACATAGTCCCCAGGCACACATAGCAGAAGAAATGCCCAAGATTAGAGCGATGTAAACGGCATTAGTACGGGGGCAATTTGCATGTTTATTGCTTCTAAATCGTAACTTTGGGGAGCGTAACTATGGACTGGTTATAATGCGTATCTCTAGTGCATATCTGATTTTTTTTTTTTTTATGTTGAGGTACCGATTTCCCAAAACTGCTGATTTGTATCCCTCACCATGTGATAATCATACGCTGTTATTATCTATGATCATGATCACGATAAAACGTTTTTATGAAGAAAAAAAGGGGGGAGAGGGGAAGGTCATTCAAGATAACAAGGTCACTTAGTGAGTGGGGTGTGGGAGGGGCCGTATAATATTTTTTTTTCATGTTGCCTTCCTCCAGTCTCCGTTTCTTTCTCTCCACCCCAATCCCTCTCTCCTTCTCCCTCTCTCTCTCTTCCTTTCCTTCTCATTCTCTCTCGTTCTTTTTTTTTTTCTTTTTTCGTCATTCGTTTGGTGAGCACGTGCCCCCGTTTCCCCGTGCCCCGTACCCCCGATACTGCATTTAATTCTTTTCTGGAAATTATCTTCTAATTAGAAATATTCTAAACAAGAAATATTCTAACCAGTTCAATTTACAATTATGGTGTTTCTGGAAAAGATATCAGTATATTCATATGATAAGAATTAAAAATAGCATTGTCATCGACTGTGTAAACCCCGATACATCTGTCATTACCATAAGGATAAGCAGAAGAAAGTCCGTCACAAGGAAATAAAAGAGAATAGGCCTAAATATCTCTATTTTATAGGTGTATGAATCAAAAGGTCATGATTTTTCGGCTTGTCTTGAAACAGGTGTATAATCAGTTATCATTTCTTCTAAGTTCCGAGACGGCAAAAAGAAAAGAAATGAAACAATACGGATTGTCTGTGCTTTAATTAATTCCATTGCCGAAAGGAATTCGTGAGGTAAATTGTTTGACAGATTAAACTTTGTATCGGCACTCTATTTTAGAATACGTTTTTGATGAAATTCTTCTTCCTCAAAGGACTACAACGAATTGTTTACCCTCCCGGGTCTGAATATGTTTAATACATTTGCATGTGGGATTATTTTGTTGTTGTTATACTTGGTTCGATGTCAAAAAGCATCAGATAGAAATTTTCGAGTGGGGTAGTATTTGCGCGCGCCCTGTTGATTGAGTAGACCCCAGACACGCACACACAGCCCGGTTGCTTATCACTTTCCCGCCTTCCACGCAGCGACGGGTCAGTGATCCGTCAATGTCGTCATGGAGGCAAGTGTGTGTAAAGAACTTCTTTCACCCTATATCCTGGAGGTGTAGAGAGTAGATGAAGGATCTGTTTTAAGCCTTCAGTTGAAATTAAGCTTCTTCTGCATCGATTCAATTCAACGTTTTCCCTACGGTTGTGTCAGCGCAGATGGGTGTTCATTTATCCTGCCATTTCTGAAGTTCGTCTTCTTGGGTACCTGTAACCCATGGGTTTGAAGCCAACAAGTGCAATGAACACGGTTGTGTCATTGGGGAATTGCTTGATGTTAAAAAGAACTCGATTTAAAAAAAAAAAACGGTCTTGAGGTGTCAATGTTGTTATCTTGGGGTGAAACGGAATGTTGTGTTTCACACCACTGGCATGATTATTTTAAAAACCTTATGACTTTGATCCCAGTAGAGGTTAATCATTGATTGTTCTGCTTAAGGTGTGGAACACCCTAACAGCGCAGGGATCCCAGTGGATTTAAGGTTTTGAACTTTCTCTTTCTCTTTCTCTCTCTCTTCCTCTTTCCCCTCTCTCTCTCTCTCTCTCCCTCTCTCTTTCCCTCTCTCTCTCTTCATCTCTCCCCCTCTCTTCCCTGCTCTGTCTCTTTCTTTCTTTATTGCTCATTTTCGCTTTCTTTCTCTTTCTGTTAAATTACAATCTAACCAGGTTTCTAATAAAGAGCAGCAATTACGGGACACAAAGAAACAAACGCTTCAAACCCTGTGAATAGTGCAAGTCTTCCCGGGGGCACTACCGCACAGACTGGGCATTGAACCCAGGACCTCCTTATACATAGCAAACCATTGCTATATCCACTGACCCATACCATTTCACAATCGACAGATATCACTGTTGAATATTAATCATAATTCTAAATTAAGATTTCACTCAAAAACTTTTAAAACTGTATTTTGAAAATAAGATTTGTCATGACCGATTTGAGAGAAAGAGAGATGGGGCGAGAGAGAGAAAGAGAGGTGGGTGATAGATGAATGATAGATACAATGAGAGAGAGGGAGGGAGACGGAGAGAGACAGAGGGGGAAATGAAAATAAATGTGGCGAGAGAAACGGGACGTGTAGCACTTTTACATCTAAGGAAGACAAGAATTAAAGGGCTGAAAGTCACTTCAACAACCAGCACTTTGTACCTTCAATTTTGGTCCCATTTCAAGTCACTGAATTCCTATACTTGCGGCAGTGCAGACTGGACGGGCACGAGATTAAAATAGACCATAACAACAACAACAACAACAACAACGATGCCCTGAAGAGAAACACACATAGTGCCACGCACACGCACGCATGATAGGTTAGGCTTCACTGGGCAATACGTCACTGTCATGCCAATTCGAAATTGATAGGAGCAGGATGAGGAGTGTATATGGTTTTATTTACTCATTTCATATGTACCAGGCTGGTGCAACTCTGCAAGATGATCTAGTCTCGACAGAGGTTAACAACCTAACTTGTTTAAGAGTATGACGTCACCGGAGAAATGTACTCTTACAGGGGTGGCCGTGATATTTTTGAACTGGGGCCGCTGAAAAGGAGGGCGCTTCGCCGTAAAGAGGGAGAACTTTGTGTGCACGAAATTTTTTTGACAGGTTTTGCAATTAAGTTTTCTTTTTAAAAACTTTTTAAGTTACACATATTTTTAACCTCCAAACTGAAATCATCATCATTTGAACGCTGCATTAGTATATGCATGGTAATACGTCGTGTGGCTAGCTGAAATTTCTGGTGACTCGCTTCTAAGGTTTTTATTGCTCTAGTATATAATGTTATACTATGTTTTAAATATGACAGGTATTTCTCTCCATTCATTTTCACGTTTTTATTAGTCGATGATGAAGATAGAAGTTCCTGTCACGTTTTTAGAATGGTATAACATGTATAGAGCAATCAAAATCAAAAGCGAAGTTGTGTCTGACCGTGTAATTGTCGTACTTTCCTATCAAGTAAGCACACAATTTTGAAGTATTAAACAGGAAATTTAATGCTAACAGTGTTCTGCTTAGAGCAATGGTGAGCGTCTGCGCAGCAGAAAGGCTAAAGGCGCTTACGCCCTTCTGCCAGCTACCACACGATAATTAAGTAACAAAAGGATATATGTTCCTTCATCTGAAGATATTATGTTCTACTATTTAAAAAGAAATGCCCCTTCTAAACCCTTCGTTCAAATGTGGGGCAGGTTCGAAGAAACACTGAAATGATGTTGAACCGTACTTTGCTGCACTATGTCGATGTGTCATTGATAAATCATCGCCAATTGCTCTAAAACATTTTTTCTGTCCCGATTCGATGGTCGCAAGTGGCAAGCACTTTTATATTAGGTATCGAGGGAGTTTGTTCGCGGTCATACACTTATCTTTTTATTAAGATGCTTGATGTTATATTGAATTCGCAAATCTGTTGGTTCTCAAATTTCACGCTAGCGGAAATCCTCCATTATAATCACTACTAATTAGTAATGTGGAATCCGCGCTGCCACTCTACTACAGACAATGCCAAAGTCGGGTATATCCTGGAAAATTATAACGACGGATGAATCCCCTAGGTGTGTCGAATTTCGTCCACTGATCCCCCGGAAGGCAAAGTGATAGGCACAAAACAGGAGCTGTTTTGTACAGGTATCAATAGCCTCTCGCCATCGACGCTAAAAACTGTGCTCGGAAGCGCGGTTATGGTCACCATCAGAGTTTCGTTTTCCTGTCCCCATTTTTCATCACCTGTTTTTTTTTTTTTGTTTTTTTTTTCTCCGTTGCATTCTGGACCGCAGAGAGAGTTGAGCTTTGGATCAGCTCCGATCATCCTCAGGTATTTTTGAAGCAAGCCAGGACGAGGCTTATTTAATAAAGCTATTATTTCATTCGGTTTTTTTTTTGGGGGGGGGGGTTGTCTTTGTTTTGGGTCGTTTTTTTTGGGGGGGGGTCAAAGTTGTAGACATACGAAGATGGATAAATAGAGGATAAGAAATAGAGACAGAGACAGAGAGACGGAAACAGAGAGAGAGAGAGAAGGATATTTTGGTGTTTGACAGTCTCATAAGCTTGTTAAATTTGTTAGGACGGTTGAGATTTGATCACCATCTACCATCATGTCCATCTGAGGCGTTTAATTTCAATACAATGATTGCGAATTGTATTGTATGTTAATGATGGTCAAAAAAATGACTCAAAATGAAAAAAAAATAATAATCAAAAAAGGATGAGAGAAATAAATATGTTCACGTTTCAAGTAGCATATGAAATAAATTGAAGAGCCGACGAATTGATATAGGAGACAGAGGAGAAAAAGAACAAGAGGGGGGGACACATGGACGTGAAAGACGCTGGATGACATAATCTCACAGTCTAAGAGAGCTGATGAATTTGTAAAAGCAAAAGGATTGACAAAACATGAAAAAAATGTTCTTTGGGGTTTTCCTTATCTGGATTTGCAGTCAAATTTGGGATTTTGCTCCCAACCCAACCTCCAACTCAACCCCCCCCCCCCAACCCAACCCACTCCTTCCCCTCACTACAGACATCTCTTCAGATATGCCTCTCCGAGACTTGTTTTAATATTCCGCCACTGATCAAGATAAGAATGACTAATATAAAATATGCCAGGCGGAAAAAAACCCCATACACAATGGAAGGAACGTTCAAGTTATATCTTCATAAGATGTTAACCTATCGTACTGTATTTTACCATAGATATTCACAAGTTGCCGTGGAAATAATCATTATTTTTCCGAATATGTGATAAATCATCATGCTGCCGAGGATAAATCTTCGGATTCGAGCTGAATACTGGGTTGTTTGTCATGCAAATGTATTTTGTGGTTCTGCATCCCTTAAAATTACTAATTTAATGTCGCAAATGGCCGTGGGAGTTGAGGATCAATACAGAGAGTGGGATATAAAGGTACGAGAGAGCGATTTTTTTTAAAAATGAAGCAAAGGAGAAAAGGAAGAGAGGTAGAAAGAGAGAGAGAGAGAGGGGGAGAGTGAGACCGGCCTTTTTGCTGATATGTTTTCGTTAAAATACTAATATCCGACGACGGTTCCCTTCTTCTCAGAGTCCACTGGCATTATGATATGCTCTGTCTCGGCTTACAAAACAATCTGTCGAAATAACGTAAAGTGGGAATTTCTGCCATCTTAATCTGTCAAAATCCACATTTCTTCTCTAGTCATATTGTCAGATGATACCGAATATCCTTGACAAAAATTACATTTTTATTCTTTCCGCTCAGCAAGCATGCATAACATACAAAATGTTTCGATCTGGTTTCAATTCTTGAGAATAAAAGAAAAGAAATATTGCTTTGAATAGTATGTCAATCTGTTTGCGAAGGATATGATTCCAAACATAATGAGGTCAAAGAAGTACAAGCGCAAATTTTCTTCTAAACACCCACGTCACAACTAAATATGTCAAGGATCCTATAACATTGTATATAACTTAGATTGACAAAAAAGAACACATAGTCAGAGACGGATAGAGAACGATTGATTTTCCAGGAATTTCGTTCACGTGGAATATTATCGATTTTGATGAATGCGGGAGTGAAATAAAGCATGATCCTAATAGTCAATATTTCTTCTGATGATGAAAATCGTAAAATGGGTTTCGGGGGTTTACACATGCACTTTATGTAGTTGACAGGTCAAATTTATAGTGTCTAGACTTTTCCCCAATTGTCTTTGTTTGAAATGGTGAAAATGGATTACGGGGCGATGAAACACAACACAACCGTTTACCGCAAAAAGAACAGTCGACCAAAATAAACATCCTTGATAGAATTGATGAAAGCCAGAACGCCGTTACCTATATAACAAAGAGTTAATGCCTTTAAGGCTCTCAACAACTGTAGCAAAAGTAGTAAATCCAGTTGCCCAGATCCATTCATATTTCTCGACAACATTAATGTCCCTCCAAAAACGTCATAACGCACACCATCTACTGATACTGTGTAAGCGAAAGGGAAATTTAAAAAGGACGACTTTCTGCACTTCAACATGCGACTTTTGGACTTTTTAAATCTTTAACAAGGCATATGATACAGGTGTGTCAGTAGAAAGTATAAGATTATAATTCTATCCTTAATACCCCCAGCATCCACTGTACTACAAATTGCTTTAACCTATGAAACAAAACGGGGGAAAGTTTTTCTACTATTTGACCTGCGTCTTTTGACTCTTTGAAGTCTTAAACAACGATGGGCTGTCCGCAGGAGGCATTTAAGGTGATACCCCAATTAATGAGACAAGTATGTACGCTGTAGCCCATAAAGCAAACGGAGATGCGACCTCCTGCACTTTGTCCTGCGATTCTGGACTCTGAAGATCTTGAGAAGAAGCAAAAAGTGATCATTCTATCCTTTAATACCCCTTGCATGGAACTAGTGCACAGCACTTCAGATCGATGTAACCTATTCTCTGGGTGACATTATCAGGAATGGTCACGGAAACACTTGGGTAATACCACCCTTAAACGGTTGGTCAGAATGGTGCCGGTGAGCCAACGAGAGCTTGAAATGAAGGAAGGTGAGGAGAAAGGGAGAGTTTAAGAGGAAGAAGGAGAAAGGGAGAATATATAAGACAATAGTCTTAGTTGACAGAGTGACAAGAGGGTTTATATTGTAGGAATTTGTGGTGGTATAAGAAAACGGAATATAAAGATAACAATGTAAATTTATTGGTGTTTCAGAAGAAAAATAATATTCCAACAAAAATATTTTTCCCATGTTGCATTCAATCTATACACTTCATATACTTTCGTTCTATTTTATTACACGTTCAAATATTAATCAGAGCTGGAAATGCTTTCTCGTAAATGATACAAGACGGAAATAAGATCATATCAAAATTAAAAAGTGGAATAGAAATAAGAAGATTAAAAAAACACAACTACTTGTGCAGCTGTACACTTTGCATTACTTCGCATCTTCTAGCAGGTATTTTATAATGATCAAGCTACTACTTTAAGTCCATGGTCATGATGGTTAGCGTGACAACGTCGTCTTTTCACATCGCAGATACATCTAATGTGTCTTCATCCACACTGAATGGGCAGTACCACCCGAGCGAGAAGCACATACCCCAACATTCCGCAAGTAGTACCTCTCAATCCCCAATAAGATCCAGTCTGATTGAGTACCTCTAGGTAATTAAGCTAATCCTCAGAAGGGGTACAAGCTAAGCCTCTCCGTATAGGTTGAAGGAGGAAAACCTCGCAACCTCTAAAATTGTCGAAATGGGTCGGGCAGACGCAGGAGTTTCCCGAGAGACGGGTCATCCAATTTCATAATTGTCCACTCGATATTTAGGTAAATTAAATTTATCTGCAGCGTGCCACTTGCACGTTGTCACACTTTCATCGTGCATGCCGTGTGCATGTAGGGTTTAATTCGATTACCACACTCGCCAATCCAACAACAATAAAAATCCATACGAGTTTGGGGTACTCGTAAGGAGGTTTGTGTGGGAGTGGGCGGGATAGAGAACCGTTTCACTCCAGATAGAACCCCAGATATTTTTGGCCCAATGAATAACATATCGGATAATCCGTTCTACATGTTCAAAACTTTAATCAACATGATTAGAATACTATTTTTTGCTTCATCCCACACCTATCCTCCTCTATATCCCTAATAATTTTATTACAAAAATTGCTAAAATCTGCAACACTTTCGAAAAGCCAAATCAGGGGAAATGAGAGATGAGAGGATAATAAAAAAATCAAGCCTTATTTGTGAGAGGGAGCGGGGATTCGGAGGTCCATATAAATAAATTTCCATCAAGGGGAGGGGGGTAGCTAGTCACAGATTTTGAGAAAAAAAATATCATACATGTATTATTTTTTGGAAGATTACTTTCCTTCTATAAATTGATTGATGACTAAACCAACACAATACAGTACAATAGTATATCTATACAACAGATGTTCAAGAAGAGAGATGAATTTGCTAAGTGCTAAAAGGGCGTTAATTCGATTTTAAAGAATTTGAGTAAAATAAACATTCTGGTTAAGATACGGATGGCGTGCAACAATATGATGTGTGGCTCCAAAAGATTCGAACATTTAAAGAACAAAAAGTCATTGTAACTGCTATCAAAAATTGGTATCATGATCTCCATAAACGTCACTGCGTCAACGTGTCATAATCGCAACCCAGGAATTGATCCCTTTAAGCTCACTCACAAGGCATTATTTCGCTTCTATTTCATCGCGTCAATCATTGACCACAGGCAAATCAAAGGCCTCCGACATCATCGATTAGCGCCTTGCCTTTGATGGGTTCTACGATGACGGTATCCGTGTCATGAACGATACACTTCTAGGAAGATAGATGTCTATGTATATAGAGAGATGTTAGAAAGACACCCTGCCTTGCTGCACGTGTATGGTGGTATTTAGTAAGGTAGATACTCTGCCTTCGGACGTGCATTGAGGTATTTGGTTAAGTGAAGGTTCGGTTTACAGGTGATTAACCCTCTTGTCAATCAATGCACGCAGAATCCTAATCGCTATGTAGCTGATGCCCTGTATACGAATACTGGCATTGCTATTATAGTCATATCCGCACTGGCTTCACAAAAAGATCTAAATGTGTGAGGCATGTCTGTCTTGAATTCTACAGGGGGAAATGTGTTTCTTTCAGGCTGCAATTTATTATTTTTTTATGTTCTGCTGAGATTTCGTGTTCTGCGTCATTTTGCAATGATGGTTATTAATCGGACAAGATCCGCGGTATCAAGAAAATAATGGGTGGGGGCGGGGTTACAAAATTGCAATATGAAATGCTGAGTGGTAGACTGTCCTATTCAGTAATCACTTTTCATTGCTGAATGTTGGGGAACATTTCTAAGGAGCCTATATGATTTGATAGATGGGGGTATTTATTGTAACGCGTTAAATAATTATGTAGTTAATTCAATTAGCTCTCCTCGTGATACCGCGAAAGAGGAGGTGGTAGTTTTAATTTCGAGACTGATTATGAGTTGCACTTTGTTTATACTGAGTAGACATATCAAATTTAGCTTAAAAAGAAGAGCAATTCTGCATACAAGTCAAACTAGGCCTTTGTTCTGAGAATCTAGAATATGTCACTGCCTTTTTCTGTCACTGGTTCTACCTCTTAATGAGGTAGTGTCTTAACTATACTGTAAAAGTATATAAACTCTCAAAATATAATCTCTTGATATTCGAAGTTTAGCACTTCTGTCCAATTATTGTAGGTGGAAAGCCTATTCTACTTTATAATTGTTTGAAAATGTATTATTTTTAAAAGAAAATGACGAATGAGTCTGAGCCATAATTCGAGGGTATGAATCTGAGGCCCAATGTTAAAATTATAAATGACAGATCACCGTATAGAGGTTGTAAAATAATCCGTGTCCTCTGTCATATGGCCTAGTAACTTTTAGTACATGATTTGGATCAAAATTTCAAAAAAGAGTTTTAAATTAGAGAATGACGTTTTTATGTGTTTTGCATACATCAGCCCAGAAAACTCTACCTTCTCAAGCAATGTAGATTTATTACAGCTTATTAAAAATGATATAGTAAAATATAAGAACGAGGGGAAAATATTGATAATGGGAGACCTTAATGGTCACACTAATACCGAACTTGATTACAATCCATTTGACCAGTTTGACAACGAGACCGGGGCTCTTCCTCCCTTGCTCCCTCCCTCATTTGCTGGTATCATACCCCCAATTAGGACAAATCAAGATACAAGAAAATTAGATAAAAGAGGAAAAGACATTATTGATACATGCTTAGATTGTGATATGATTATTCTTAATGGTAGAAAATTAGGAGACTTGTCGGGGAAATTTACTTGTTATGAAGTGAATGGTCATATCCCAAGTGTTATAGATTACGCGATAGTTGACGCTGATATATTTGATGATGTGACATACTTTCAGGTAAAAGATCTTTCTGTATTTTCGGATCACTGTCCGATTGAATTAAGCATTAGTGCACACTATACATCTAATAAAGTATCTGAGGACACAACTGAATTCCAATTGTCACCACATCCCCGCATATATAAGTGGAATTCGTCTATAAGCGATGAGCTTTTTAGAAATGCTCTCATTAGCTCAAGAGATCAGTTAACGCAACTAACAAGTAATATTTATGAAGAAAACAGTACGGGTATAGACTGCGCTGTAAAAGACATTACATCTTATCTTCTAGTTAATGCAGATAAAGCTATGATATCGTCTATACACTTCAGAAAAAGAAAGGGGAAAAACAGGAAGAAAGTTAAAAATGCGATTCACGATAAAAGCAGTTTCACACTTAGCAAAAAAGTGAAGAGACTTTGCAAAGAGGTTTGTAGAAATCCTTTTGATAAGCAACTTAGGTCGGAATACTATTTATCGAAAAAAGCACTTAAAAAAAGACTAAAAGAAAATATTAACAAGAAAAGAAATGAAATTATTGATAAACTAGAGAGAATGTATGAAAATAACTCTAAAGAATATTGGAACCTAATCCAAGATTTAGAAGACCTCACCACAAAAAAAGGCCAAGATACTGATAAGATACCTGAAAAAAAGTGGTACGACTATTTTCATAAATTAATGAATAAAGAAAAGATTCTAAATGACGAACAGAAGCGAATTGAACGATCCTTAAACGATGGTACGTTCCAGAAAGCTTTCACAGAGCTAGATTTTCATATAACAGCTGAGGAAGTTATAAGCTGTATCAGAAAATTGAAACGTAATAAATCACCTGGTAATGACTCTATACTAAATGAAATGTTGAAAGTGGGGCAATACTTTTTCTCCCCTTTGCTTGCAAAACTGTATAACCTCATTCTTACAAGTGGATACTTTCCCGATAGTTGGTCAGTTGGACTGATTAAACCCTTATTGAAAAAAGGTCCAGCAAACGACCCTTCGAATTACAGAGGGATTTGCTTATCTAGTCATTTGGGCAAATTATTCTGTTCAGTTCTAAATCAACGTTTGGTAAAATGTATAGAAGCTAAACAGATGTATAAACCAAACCAAATTGCATTTAGGAGTGGTTTTAGGACATCGGATCACATTTTCGTTTTAAAAACGATTGTAGATAAATACATTGTACATAACCAAAATGGTAGCAAGAACGGGCTATATATTTGTTTTGTCGATCTTAAAAAAGCTTTTGATAGTGTATGGAGAGAAGGTCTTTTGTATAAATTATTAGAACTGGGTATCGGGAATAAATTTTACAGTGTTATAAAGAATATGTATTCAAAATACAATCTATGTGTAAAATTAAATGAGGGGTTGACTCCAACTTTCCGTACAAATATTGGAGTTAAACAAGGTTGTGTAATCAGTCCTACTCTCTTTAATATATTCCTGAATGATATCCCCGATATTTTTGATCGAGAGAAAAGCAGTCCCGTAGAGTTGAATGAAAGAATCCTTAATTGCATTATGTATGCAGACGATATTGTTCTTTTTTCAACTGCCAAAAAAGGAATGGAACATTGTTTGGACCAATTGAATGAGTACTGCAAGAAATGGAAGCTGGAAATTAATCATTCTAAAACCAAAATTATGGTGTGTAATAATAATTCAAGGAATTTAATAAAAGAAAACTTTTGGATGAATGGGCATATTCTTGAGAATGTAAAAGAATTCAAATATCTCGGGATTGTAGTATGCAGTAATGGCTTGTTTAAGCAAGCTACAAAACATTTAGCCGATAAAGGAAGAAAAGCCCTTTTTAAATTATACAAATCGTTTGGCAAATATACTCCTAACATTAAAATTTCTACACGCTGCTTTGATAGTATGATCAAACCTATTTTATTATACGGATCGGAAATATGGGGTAGTACACTGGTCTGCAGCAAGCTCTTCTCAGAACAAGCAAACAAAACAAAACTATATTTCAAACCGAATTTCGAAAAAATCCATCTTCAATGGTGTAAACATATGCTTGGTATGAATCGTAAAAGTAGTAATATCGGCGTTATTGCTGAACTTGGAAGATATCCTCTTATTATTGAGGTTTTAATTAACACTCTTAAGTACTGGATAAGAATGCGTAATATTGATCAAGATACTATATTGTATGATAGTTATATTGAAAACAAACAACTCTATGAAATCAAGGAGCATTGCTGGTTAAGAAACATAAAAAAGATTTTAGATACCGTAGACATCTGTAATGATATAGAAATGTGTGAACCAGATGATGTACAAATGACGCAAAACGACTTCGTCTCCCACTGTGAGGGTAAGCTACAAGATATATTTGATAACCAAATAAAACTTAATCTTTTCCATGATAAAAACAATGGAGAGGGTAACAAATTGCGGACATATCGATTATTCAAAACTTCCATCAACGAAGAAAAATATCTAAAAATTCTTACTGATAGAAACATAAGACAAAACATCTGCAAACTTCGCATAAGCTCACATAACCTACCAATTGAAAAAGGAAGATATCATCGCCCTCACAAAATACCAGCGAATATACGTTTTTGTGAAGAATGTAGTATGCAAACAGTAGGAGACGAATTCCATTATGTCATGCAATGTGATAAATTTAGAATAAGAAGAGAAATGTTTTTTGATAATCTTAAAGCACTCAATGATAACTTTGAAAACATAAACAGTTTGGAGAGATTCATATTTATAATGTCACTAAAAGAAGACGATCTCATAAAAGAATTTGCCAATTTTTTGCGATATACTATTGATCAACGTGGTAACCTTTAAATTGTTTATTATTAGACATATCTATATATAGTATAAGTATATGTATATAATTCTTTTAATGGCTCTTTTTCTCATCACCTTACACTACTTGTACATAATCTGATAATTTATATTTCATGAAAGAGCATGTCTAGTTGATCAATTATGAGTATTTTTGTTTGTTTGTTTGTTTGTTTGTTTGTTTTGAATGCTATACTCACGATATATTGTTCTGTTTTTGTCATGACTAAGTTACTCCTATTATTATTATTATTATTATTATTATTGTTCTTACTATTAATGTTATATTCGAGCAAAATATTGATGGATATGTCAATGAAGTTCAATGAATAAATACATACATACATGATATTCATGAAAATCTGTACGAATCCTGCGAGATACCCGCAAGGCCGTTATGTTCTGACAATTTCATGACATTTACATTAATTGAAGGCAATCGCTGTTTGATGAAGCTAATTTCATCGCCCTTAATGTGCACACTTAACACCGTTACTATGGCTGCAGATTTAAATAAGGACAAATTAGAGCCCCTTTAATTTAATGACTGGGCGTAACGCATCAGCCTACATAAATTAAATGCGAGCACTTCGTTAACTAAACATGGTGACGTACTACATTATTAATGTAATTCATTATGACTTGTCGCAGTTTCAGGAGGAACAGAATCAGAAAAAAGATGTGGCATGAGAGAGAGAAGGTTGGAGAAAAGGCTCATCTTAAAATCAGATGAAAGCAAATGTTTGTCTGTGGATGGACAGGGTTGATACCTACGCATGTTTGAAATTTAGTTCATTTCTTCGTCGTTGTTTTAACAAAGGCACTTCAAGACGTATGGAGGTGTATGAATGACGTTCTATCTGCAGAATTGATATCATCATGACTGAAGTCACGTCCAGCAAATACTAGCTTAATAGTACTATTTCCCTCATTCCCACTCCTATATCATCATTAACCTTTTAAATCGGTGGGTCTCGTGAAGACCATTAACACATTTCTGGTAGTATCAGTAATTATTAACCCATAGACTACGGGAACCGGGTGGCTCCTGTATTAAGCCTATGAGAGTTAAAGAATTCAGTAGACAACGGGTTAAGTAGTTTCCTTCTTCGACGATGTTGCTTTTGATTCAGTTTCAGCGTTTCCATAGTGAGGGGACTTATGACACGTATGAAAGAAGTTTTCCCGCATGACTTCCTAAATATATCATTTATATCATATATCATTTATATGCTGGTCATCCTTATGAACGTCAGTATTTCGTACAGACGTTGAGAATTATGGCGTCGAGTTTGTTATAGTATTTGTAGCAGGAAGCTAACGCATAATGCTTAAGACAAAGAATTTGATTCCCTTGAGAGCAGACGAGGGCATCAACGACCTCACCCCTTCTCATTCTGTATCATGGAGGGAAATATTAATGTGTTTTTCTGTCATGTTTAAATTCAGCAAAATACTAACACTTCTTTTCCGTTTGCAGAGTGTATGCCGGGGCCATTTCCACTTTTTTATGATGATGATGATGCCATATATACTAAATGAAAAAAAAGTGGCATGTGAGATACTTGATAAAGTAATTAATCAAAACCGGAACGAACTTTTCATTAAATTAGAACAAAATGCTCTGGGTAAGAGCAATTAATTACAAATAAACTACCGACAAACGAATGTGACTGATCAATTTTAAGTTAATGGAATTTCACAAGTCCCTGTATCCTTTGGCAGTGGATTTACAGGGGTATTATTTGAAAGCCACGATATTTCAGGGTTTAGGCGTACTTAATAAGGATCGCTCCATGTCATTGGATATTTTAAAGTGACCGTTTGTCGTCATGAACCGTAAGTAGCTTTTCTCGGGAAAAACGAAAAACGAAGACGGGAAAAGAGAGAATATGAGATGAGAAGGAGTGAGGGAGAGAGGTGGGATGGAGGCGTGGTAAAAGCGGGATAAGATGTGAACTTTTTTTTTTCCTATCGATTATTTCACTAGACTTTCTTCCTGAAGACTCAGGCACAGCGGAGTTAAATTACCAAGTGGAACCACTTGAATTTTTAACAGGCGCTTAAGGGGTGTTGCGCAGACGCGAGCGATACGTTGAGCGTGGAAGGAGTAGGTCGCGTATCAAGTGGACCCACTTAAGTTTCTGGAAATAATGTTCGGTTGGGGTTATAATAGGGGTCTAGCGCCGCCAGGGGGAATGGGAGGGACATAGGGTAAAGAGATGTATGAGAAGCCGTGTACATTCTGTTATGCTCTCGGTGTTTGTTTGTTGTTGTTTTTTTTTCTTTCTTTTTGTTCGCCAAGTGAAGCAATTCAACTATTATGGTTGGATGGTGATTTACGGAGTTCTCGTCGGTGGCGATGTTTTAACAGCCAGAGGCTAGGTACCCATCCGAGTGCTGGTTGGCTTGGTGCTTGAAAGAGGGGCTTTATGAATTCAGGATGGACGTTAAAGTTCGCCTTGTGATGTTGGAGGAATATTTAATGGGGTTGATGTGCGTAGCTGGCGGTGCCAGACGAGATTGGCCGAATCTCTTCTGATTTGGATTTGATACTGAAGCTCACACATGCGAGTATCGCGATCGCGCGTGACAGGCATTTTCATCTCACGAAAAATCCACCCCTCCTTTCCAAAGGCTTACCCTTTATTCTTTCCTGAAATGCAGCTCTCACGAGAAGAGAGAACGAAACCCTCTAGTTTCTCAGTATCATTGCTCTCACTGAGACTACAGACTAATCTATCTCTATGAATTGTACTCATAGCCTTGTCTGACCTGCATATCACAAGTCAGAATCGTGCCTTCATGCCCCCAAATTTTTTTTTTGTTTAGAAGAAGGTCCATCTTGGCTTTGGTGAGTGGCCCGTCTCTGCTTTTGATATTGATATCAAAATTGTAGACACAGTTGAAGGGTTTGCGTTTTGATGTGATGCGAATGAGAAGGGTTTGAAGATGTAGATTGTTCAAAAAATGGAATTAAATTGCAATGATTTCTGTTGTTTCTCATATATTTCTTTAACCAGTATCTATTTCTTCTTTTTTCTGTATTTGATACCATCAGATATGGAGGCATGTCGTTTCTGTTCAATTACTGTTGATAAAAAAGGAAATAATGATTGCTTCATGACAAGTCAAACGTTATTTTGCCATTGTTGAAGTAATCCACATTTTCATAAGAGTAATCCCTTTGAAAGGTTGTAATATAATCCATCCCGTCTTATATTGAAATACAAATATATCCGTAAAGCTATGGTATGCAGCATTATGAAGTAGAAGAAAGTGTGATCCAGCGATCTAAGTCTGATATGAACATATCAACAAACCAGTGAAATAAATCAATAAGCAATTTGAACATATATATATGAAGAGTTTCATTCCAAATGGAGCTAAATCCACATTTAGTGTTTTTGAGTAAATTAAGGTTTTTTAATTTACCGCTTTCCCTTGTCCACTGTTATTTTATTTTGATTTTTATGGTAGGGATATTGTCTTAGATTATTTCCATAATGTTTTCAAAAATCTAGCAATGAATTTCAATTTTTATGAAATTTTCATAATTTCAATTTCAATGGATTTAGCTCCTTTTGGGATGAAACCTTAGTCAGTTGTCCTTTTCTGCGCTGCGCATTTAAACCCTTTAACAATAGGAATTCAACACGGAACACATTAATATTGCTAGCAGAGTACATTTTACATCTTTAAAGATATTTATTTGTTGATAAATATGTTTTTGATTTTTTAATGAATTTCTCATTTTTTCCTAAAGACGGAATTTTTCGATTTTTCATTCCAAAAGGAGCTAAATCCAAAAATGTTCATAAAAAATTGAAAATAGGTAAATCTTATCAAAATTTTGCACTGATGATCTAGACTGGAAGCTGCCTCGATATGCGTAAAATCTTAATACATAGCTTTAGGGAATGTGGTTAAATGAACAAATCCTAAATAGCCATACTGGATTTAGCTCCTTTTGGAATGAAACGGTTTTGGATTTAGCTCCTTTTAGAATGAAACCTAAATTTCTAACCATGTTTTTTTTCCCTCTCATTAAACAGTCAACCCGTATACGGATCCAGACTCGACTTACCTTGACATGTTGACTAACTTACCTGAACATGCAAAGTGATTGCTAATAACTAAAAAGGTGTTACGTACACGTAACATATCCAATCCTCTTGAAATATAAAGAAGGTTTGTAACCGGTCGGCTGAACGCATAACATTGTTACGCATTAGCATTCTGATCTTAGATCACAATGGAGTTATCCTTGGACCGTGACATTGTAGAATAGGGGGCATTTTGATGTTAAAATAGGAGCTTAGAATATGGGAAATTCGGCATTTGAACAAGAATACTTTTTTTTATATTCAAATGTTAAAATAAGAAAAAAAGGAAGTGTTTTTATGCTGTTCATATTCGCGTTCTTCTACACGTAGTGTACGGGGTAATATCCCTTTCCCTCAAATAAGAGGAGGGTAGCTTAAGTGAAGCTCCAAAACAATCATGCGTTAAACATCCTTAATGTATTATGATACGTATAATCTGCCCAGGTATCATCAACGTATTTATACATGCTAGTAACATCACCATCAAAGAGAGAAGATTCAAGTAGAATACAAATGACCCTTTATTATAATGATGGAAATAGATTAATCCCTCCTTTATTTCATGTAACAATCACATCGGACATTATTTTGCTAGATATTGAAAAATAAATATCTTTGAGGAAAGGATTCTTTTTCTAAGAAGAGAAAACAACCATTCTGTCACTGTTTATACTATAATATTTTGACATGTTAATATCGAAGAAAAATATAACAATGCGTCATGGTATCTCACCTCTGTAATAATTTCCCAGCTTGGGAGAATTTTCGTGTTCTTTACGATAACAACATAACGACGTAGTTTTACATCAGGCCAGTTACCAATATCTTAATAATTGTTCTGTTATGTTGTAAATGCTTGATCGAGCAAACACTGTAACCTCGTGTGATTATATAATATTTTGAACTTCGTAAATTCCTTTATTTGTAAATATTGTAACAATGAAAAGCAAATTTCCGAATGGACAATAATCCTCAGTTTAAATTAATTGACAATGACTCAAAACCTTGCCTACAAATACTAAGCCTATTCACTTCATTGTCTTGTTAGTCTTTAAGTCGGAGAGACAGACAGACAGATATGGAGAGAGAGAAATACAGAGAGAGAGAGAGAGAGAGAGAGAGAGAGAGAGAGAGATCGACCGGGGAAGTGAAAGACAGAAATACAGAGAGTGTGGGAGAGAATGAAAGAGAGGGGAGATAAAGGGGAGACAGAAGAGGAATCAGTGGCGGATTTCGTGAGAGGGGCTTTCGGCCCGTGCCCCCCCCCCCTTTGAAAGAAAATTGTACATTGTGCCGCCCCCCACCCTTTTTGAACTGATAACCCCCCCCCCCCTTTTTTTTTTTTTTTTACAAAATCCTGGATCCGCCCCTGAGAGGAATAATGGATGTGGTATAATCATAATTATCTTCTGGAGGTAGAACGTATTCTGGCGTGCGATAAATCAATAAAAGTATCATAATTAATATGACTTGACAGCATGTTCTTATAACGGTGAAAATCCTTGGGGCACGTCAGGCGCATTAGGGTTGCAATCACTCCTAAAAATAATTGCTCGACGGTCGAATCCAATCTATCTTTTGTTATCATTGTTAACAAATCAAGCGCGCTTCTCCCACGCCATCATGTTAATTAACCCTTATATTAAAGAAGATCAAACAGCCCACATGTTCTGTGCAGGGGCACAACACCGAGCCCCAGGAATTGACGGGGGGTAAACGAACGCAGGGGTGAAAAGTAATGGTGGTATGATGTCTTCAAGTCAGAAGAGATGACGGGCGATGGATTGCGAGGAAAACTGAAATCAAAATACGCGCAAAATTGGATATCGATTTTTTATTGAAGGCAATGTCATGCAAGACTATCAGCAGAAAAAGGAAGGATGTCTTTTAGGGGGAGCATAGCGGGAAGCTGAGTAGTGGGCGTGTGAGTCCCAGGTGCGAAGGGTACGTTTCACATTCTAGTTGCATAAAAATCATTTGCTTATGACAATGAAGGAAGGAACTGGGGGTAGGAGTGTTGAGAGAATATGGTGAGGGAGAGGGAGGGAGAACGGGAGAGGGAGAGGGAGATAAGAAGAGAGTACAGAAGCAAAACGCGTTAGAAATCATATAAAACCAAAGTGAGACACTAGAAGAAAAGGGCTTCAGTCTTACTCCAATCGTTGGATTTAAATAAAACCCTGCGCCCAATTTCCCTTGCTCATGAATAAAGACACGTCCACATCCCCAACCTTAATAATCCGAACAATTTCCAGTGGCGTTTCCGGCAACTGATCAAGTGACGGGGTGGGGTTGGAATCCTATCCCGTACCAGAGTCGGGAAGTATTATGGAAGTTCTGCATGCCTAACACATTGACTGACCTTTTTTTCAGGGCCTTCAAATAGAGGGGAGAGAGCGTCCGTCCGCCTGCTCCATACAGTGTTGAAAAGCCCACTTATCTTTACTCCTTTTTGTCAACTTAATGGCTGGTCACATTTTGTCCGATAACGACACCGATAACAAGATTTTTCAGTAAAGGTACACCCAAGAGCTGCCTATACTTTTAACAGCCATGAGCATACTCATATACGCATATAGTAAGGTGTACCTTTAACCCTTTCGCGACATCACTCCACATTTTGTGGTTTTGCTCAACAACTTTTGATTCAGAGCTCTTAAAAATATACCAGATGCATGTGTAGAAAGTGCAAAAGTTTCTGCACACACTGTGTCCGTTTTCGTTGCATGACCATATTGTGTGTCATGCCAGGAATTTTTGAAAGGAGAATAAGTTTTAAAATCATTGAATTGGCAACACATTGTGAGGTTCAAAATCATTGTTTTTTGTTGTTGTTTTTTAATCAAAATTGGCAATTTTTTTCAACTTTTCAACAAGATTCCTAACCATGTATATTTTTTTTTCAGACATTACACCTTATTAGAACCATGTATAGCACTAAAAGAAAAAATATTATTGTTTCCAATTTGACAAACAAAATGTGATCAATTTAGCCCTTTAATAATTTCTGTCCTGAAAGGGTTAATTAAAAATATCGTTATCGTTATCGTTATAGGATAAGTGTCACCAGCCCTTTATTAAACCAGTCTGTGTTTTTGTTTATCTGATAACAGTTTCCGGAACTGCTGCACGTTCATGAAATTAATCTTTCCGCTGCTGTCGCCGTCCTTTCTCTCACTCCCCCCCCCCCCCCTCTCTCTCTCTCTCTCTCTCTCTCTCTCTCTCTCTCTATCTCTCTCTCTTTCTCTTTCTCTCTCTCTCTCTTTCTCTTCTCTTTCTCTCTCTCTCTCTCTCTCTATCTATCTTGTATATACAAGCAGGCTGAATGCTGATCATTACAAAAACAAAACAAAAATCAGTTCATTTTTGAAAAACAAATCGAATTAATGGCAGCCATGTTTAAGGTTTACATGTTGATTGTCCATCTGGAGGTAGTCCCTGGCCTCTTCAAAATGCCCTATTTGCAAATCTCGGGCGTAGAGTGTCATTTAAAATACATGTATGGTTTTGTGCGAGAACAAATCAGCTCATGAATAATCCTTTGAGACATCGGTGACGCTAAAGCAAGTCGCCAATTTTTCTGTCCACCTAATTCATTTCCTTTATTATTTTTGTATTCTCACCCAAAAATTGGTGAACCCGAGTCTCAGTATCTTCAAAATATTCGCAAAACAAAATTTCGACCGATCAAAAAACATAAGCTCTAGAAAAGACTGATATAAAATAATTGAAAAAACTAAAATTATAAAAAAATAAAACAAGCTCAACACGAATTATGTTTCAAGATGTTGAAGTAATATACATTTCTCTTGTCCCGACTTTCGTATAAAAACATCATATTCAGCTTTATACTTAGCTCATAGTTTCGTTCTCTCATCTCTTTAATTATACAAATTCAGTCGAATGTACGTCGACAGACAATAGAAAGTACATTAGACACGGTATATGTTACTTGATTACATTACATGGATACACACATTAGGCTCAAATATACGTCACTGATGACGTATGAAAAGAAAAGTTATACTTCACTAAGTTATATCATAATAAGGAGAAAGGATGACATGCAAAGGTAAATGATGATAGAGAAAATACACATAAATGAAGAAATGAATATATATATATATATATATATATATATATATATATATATATATATATATATATATACATATATATATATATACATATATATACATATATATATATATACATATATATAAACATATATATATATATACATATATATACATATATATATATATATATATATATATATATATATATATATATATATATATATATATATATACATATATATATATATATATATATATATACAAAATACCCAATCAGCAACACCAAGATTTATCATTTATCAAGGGAATAGATCGAAAGACTAGCACGATTAACCATAACCAGTAAGCCTTTCATTTGATCGTTACATTACACTGTTACAGCTGCTTTATCCCTTTTGCAGTCCTACATTTTGAAGTTGTTTGAGTATGCGATAAATTACTAAAGAATTATAATTGGAAAACTTGTGCGGATGTTAAAAGGATTATAATTTGCTACTGGATAAGTAATAACAACAATTTGGTAACACTTTATTTTTTTGGACTCGGAAAAAAAAAAATCGCAAAATTTCTAAAATTACCTTTTTTACCGTATACTTGCGTTGATTCTGAATAGCTCCCTCTGCGACAAAAACAAGATTTTCATTTCTTACAAAGGATTTATAGAACACGAGACCTTGACATTTCATAGGCAGTATCCGCAGGATGTCTACTTAAGCTGTGCAAAGTTTCTCGGAATTTGGTGTAAGTTTGCAAAAGGGATGAAGTACCTTTAAAATATATTCTAATTTATTGAATCTAGTGGGGATTTACGTCATCGAGGACATAATATCTAACTCAGATGTTGAACCCTAATGTTTGTGAAAACGAATGATAAAACAGATACATTAATGAAGAAAGGAAACAAATTATATCCGAAGAAGGGGTTGTAAAAGAAGTGAAAAATAAGATCCCCAAAGAATTTTGACCATGTTAACTGGAGAATAAAATTTTTGAGGTATATTAGATTAATTTCTTTTTGGAAGCTACCATGGCTACTGGGCGTATAAAGAAATGTTTTCTTTTGGTATGGTTAAATTTAAAAAGAACTTGAAAAGGAAAATTCCAACTAGTTTCACGAGCACATAGGCTATCCAAAAATATGAAAGCACTGATGTATAACCCAGCACATTAGTGATATTTTTTTTTAATGATTAAAAGTGTTGTGATGTTCAAATTAATAGTTACGTTATTATATGTTTTAAAACAACCGCAACGGGAACATGTCCGATTTTTATTCAGATACATACAACGTTACAGTGTAACCTATGGACAAAAGAGCATCAGCTACACCTTCCATTACAGCACTTAAATGTCTCCATCATGTGTGTGTCATGATCCTTCATTTCCCCTTGGCACGTTCATTGACAAGCTAGAATGTTTGCTCCAGTGATCCATATACAAGGTAGAGTACAACATTTCCCACGGCATTCTTCGTAACCGGGAAATGTACCGACAAATGATTGTAAACTGAATTATTTCACTACAACAATCATTATTAATTCAGTGTACTTTGCCACCATCAGAACGCGTTTCACGTACTTAAGCTGGTCGTATCTGACACGGTCTGATTGATGGGTTGAAGGGAAACTTTTATAACATGCTCGGAGACAGAGACCCGATGGGTCCAAGTTTGTCTCCGAACACATAGGCCTGGCTTTCTTCCCTTTCTCCCGGTGGACAAAAAACTAATTTAGCGGGGAGTTAATTATTCATGGATTCGAAGGTGGAACATTAATTTGCCTGGAATGCGAATTCGGGGACTCTACCCTACCATCAGAGAAAAAAATTTATATACGAAGAGAGTTTGGGGTGGATATCGGTCAAGTCGGAAGCACAGAAAACTATCGGCAATAAATAAAGTTCAAATACGGATGCCTAAAAAGAGAGAGAGAGAGAGAGAGTGAGCAGGGTGAGCGTTTTAAAAGAAGGCAAGCAAATAGGAATTGCATATGTTTGATACTGGAAGTGCTTCCCCGTCCGATAGTTTGCTTTCCTCAGCGGTGAGAGAGAAAGAAAGGGTAAAGCTCAATCAATGAAGACTGTGATGAGAGGCGATGTTCTTAGTGCAACAGTAGTAGAGGAACTATGTCCTTGTACACCTGTGGTACCATACTTGATTAAGAGAAATGTGACAGACATTGTGATTGATAATCAGTAATTTAATTTTATAAAGAAAGAGCACAATCCCTGGAAAAGTTTACTCTTGACAGAATTTTGAGGTATGGAATGAGAGGGAAACGTATACGACGACATTGGTGAGCTTCACTTAAAGATTTTTTTTTTTTTTAAATAAAATATAAGAACAGTATTTTGTACTGCGGTGGAAAGAACTCATAAGATCCTAAGAAACTAGTGGAGAAATATTATTAAAACTCTAGACTAATAAGTACCAATATAATCTCCCATCGCAAAACCTTTGGACTGATTTTTCAGAGTTAACAAAAAATACTTTTTACATGATTTAGGTCTAACAACAATGTCATTTTGATGAAAGGATCAATTCATTTTGTTCAGCCTAGATATTTGATTCTTTCTCTGGCAAATCCTTTTACAAAGTAAAATACTTATATTTCCTTTCAAGGTTCGGATTTCAGATATAAAGTAGATGTCAAAAAGAGATTCTAGTAATGGGCAAATTTGCATGACCATATTTTATTTGATCCAATTAATTGATAAAATGTAAAGCTTCGAGGGGGCGTTTCCCTTGCTATCTATTGCACGATTTGTGATGCTTTGGAGCAAATTGATAATTACAACGCTCAACACCTTTAACAGACGAGCAGTGCAAAGGTCGATACAAAGAAAAGTGCAGCAGTGAGAACCGTCCTTGTAATCTCGCTATTTACGAAACAGTCAAAGCACCACGCCAATAATCCAAGATCAAGTTGACAGATGGACTGTCACATTTTCTACAATGCAAAGATAAAGCCAGGGCTTATGCATGCTTATCAAACACCCCCAAGAAATATTTTAAGATCATCATAATCTCAGTTAAATTCCAGAACCTAGGAAACAACAAGGTGAAAACACAATGTTGAAATTTTTAATAATCGAGGTGCATTTTCATTTCGGGGGAAAATTTTCATGTTAATCGGCAAAATAAGATTAGGATCTCATCTTTGGACAGGAAACATTTTTTGCTGGATTCATGATAAATCTGGGTATTCGGAGTCTATAAGCACACGTCAATCAACGGTTCCACATTATTGGATCAGTGATGAAGGATCTTGTCTAAGCAATATGTGAAGTTATTTGTTTCGTGGTATGGAAGTTCTGAATTCAGTAATGACTGTTGCATCTTTCTTTATCATGTTCATCTCAGTCCGTCTCTCTCTCTCTCTCTCTCTCTCTCTCTACATTCTCTCTTTCTGTTTATTTCTCAGTCCCTCCCCTCTCGCGCCCCCAATCTCTCTCTCTCTCTCTCTCTCTCTCTCTCTCTCTCCATTCTCTTTTTCTGTTTATTTCTCAGTCCCTCCCCTCTCGCGCCCCCATCTCTCTCTCTCTCTCTCTCTCTCTGTCCATCTTTCTGTCCCTCTCCCTTTATCTCCCCTCTTACTTTGTCACACGCACACACACACCCACACGCGCACGCACACACACACACGCACACGCACACGCCCACGCCCACACATGCTTTCGCATTAACTGGCATCTCCTCAATACTTTTACCCGATTTCATTCATTAATAGAGTAACATTAAAGCAATTCTTGTTTTATAAGGACGCTACCTAATAAAACACGAAAAAAGTGACAATACGCGAAGGAGAAGACCGATGATGCAAGAAGGGAAAAAGAATTCATTCTCATCTACAACTCAGGGAGGCAGAACAGGGGTGCGTTTCATGAAAGGAAGTTGTCGGATATTTCATCCGACAACTGTTATAAGCTACTGAAATCCTTGCATCTGATTGGCTGAGAGCAAATTTGTCCGATAAAATATCTGACAAGTCCTTTCATGAAACGCCCCCCAGGAGAGAGAAAAGTAAAGAGAACATGAAAGAGAAAGGGAGACTCGAGAGAAAGACAACCAAAAGAAATAGAAATAGAGAGGTAGAAAGAGTAAGAGAGGGGTTTAATGGGATAAGAGAGAAGAGACAATATCGAAGGCAGAAAGAAAAGGAAGAAGGGAGAAAACGAAGAGCGGAAATCAAATTTTATTAAGTTTAATTAAGTGTCAGCTAGGTCTGCTTTTTTTTTTTTAGAGAGAGAGAAAAATATTGTTTCATATTCATTGTTCAAGTCTCTTGGAATCACTTCTGAAAACTCTACAGTTGTAATTTAATCAGGTCACCCCATTTGAACGATACGTTGACTTCCTTGAGATATCAGCCTGTCGGAATGGAACTGCACTCTGCGTTCTAAACCTTCTCATTCTGGGACAACAACCCTCATGACCCTCACACTACGTTGTGAGGGCATTGTCATGATTGTGGAACAGTGTTTCATTCACTAGATCTCAATCAAAAGGTTGAAAAAGGTCGAGAGTTTGAATCTCTGCCCAGTGCGTATATGCCCTTAAACGAGGCATTTTATAAGTATAGCTCTTTTCACCGTTAGGTGTTAGGGGCACCTGGTAGGATTAAATTCCTTGAGTGCAGAGAGCGTTTCGGCCGCCGGAGCTGAAGCCAAGGGCAATAATATCCAAAACTGTTGGAAGCGCATAGGAACGTACCTTAATATGCGTTATTCAAGAATGGTTTACTGATATATTTTTTAAACCCCTCCATTGACTACCGGTGATCCGACATATGCTTTCGAACCATTTGGACCTGGCTTCATTTCGTCAAAAATATAGGGTAGGATTAAGGTTTTAGGTAAGGTTTAGAGTAGGGATTAGGGTTTTAGGTAAGGTTTAGAGTAGGGATTAGGGTTTTAGGTAAGGTTTAGAGTAGGGATTAGGGTTTTAGGTAAGGTTTAGGGTAGGGATTAGGTATCGGTCAGTATATAAAACTGATCGAAAAACATTATTATTATTAAATGTATATCGAACTTTGATCAAAATCAAAACTGCTCCGTGTCAAGTTTTTGTGGCTCGTATAAACGCAGCTTAGGATAAGAATTACCGGGATAACAGCCTATGCCCTGCAGAGGGGATTATAGTTCGGTTAATAGTGAGGTAGTCGTGCGAATGAAAAGTTTTCTACTAACGACAAAGATAATGTTCAAAAGAAATATTTGTTTTGTTTTTCCTTTGATAACGTATGAGATATGATATTTGTCAAAGATACCACACAGTATCTACATTTTCCAAATTTACTCTGAAATATCAGTCCAATTGGTTAATAGGAGGCAAATTTTTTTGGGTAGACACAACCTAATGGAATAATTTTGATATGACCTCTCTAGTTTTGATGACATTCATGATATAAAATATCATTTTCACTTGTGTATTCATTATTCGGCACGGAATAATATGAACTTATTCAGATCAAATGGATAGTTCCCCATCTCCTTTTCAATGGTAAAAGTTTGACAGTTTTTCTTAAAACTGTCAGTAATGTCTTTTCTTGTCTTCTTAAATTCTTTTTTATATGTAAGTACTTTAAAACTATAGGTCGACAGGTTGAAGAACACTTGTACCGATAAAATTTTGAGTTGTCAATTCAGACGTAGCAATTAAGCTGAATTCGATAATGTTTGTAGTTATATCGAGTAGAATTTAACATTATCTTAGTAATCGTCTCTATAACTGTATAATGTATGCCATATCTAATTCTTGCCTTCAGCAAGAACCTTATTTTTGTGTCTCAGCTGATTTAATCTAACATCTCTATGCTGTTGTTTTATCCATCGTATTTCAGTTTATTAATGGTTTACCTCGCTGGCAACGTGTAAAAATCTTATTAAATTAAACAGAAATCTAAGAGATTTCCATATGGCTTGTCAACGAGCTATACTGTATTATGTAGATGAAAACTAGATGCCATCGTATATGCAAACCTTTACACCCTTTGAAGTACTAGAAAAAGCTAGAGCAATGACAAACCTTGGCCAATCCGGTTTCAGTGAAATATAATAGGGCGTATTACTTAGGAAAAGCATGGACCTACTAGGGGAAAAGTGATAAGTACTCTTATAAGTATACACAGAATAAAATATCTGGTTATTTCATGTAAATATTGTTCTCATGTAACATGCATGCATTACAAAGCTTTTTAAGGAGTGTTTCACGCCGGGTACGGGTATATAAGGGTTTGTCGAGATCACGGACATTTCAAACTTCCCCACATCTGAAACATTCTTTTCTCTGATGGATGAGGATATCTCGTGAAGAGCTGACGTTTTGTCCAACAAATAAACTTTCCCTATAACCTTGTTAACCTTATTGCAGGCAAAGCATGCACAAAGGGGGTTAATCGTAATCATCAGATTAAACTGGATTTCAGCAGCAGACGTCAATTAAAATCAGTTTTCAACACTCATTTCATTAGAAGATGCGACACTGAACATGCTGAAGAACAAAAAACAAAAAAACAAAAACAAAAACTAAAAACAAGAAAGGAACTAAACAGATCAAGACATTGTCCAATAAATCTCAATCCCTTCCTTAATCGTTGATGATATCTCAACGAGAGCTCCACATTTTATTTTTTTTTAAATACATTTCATTTTAAGGGTGTTAACCTGATTTTTGTAAGCATGCACAAAGGACATCAATTGATGTACTCACCAGAAAAGACTGAATTTCAATCAAAGAAGTCACTTGAAATTATGTTGGCCTTATTACAAAAAAATTACTGAAGGCCAGCATACATCACAAGTAGACCGACGGTACAGACTTTGACGTTGCAGTAAATATCCTTGTTAAAGTCTACCCACACCCTAGTACACAAATGAAACGGACGATCACAACCGTTTAACAACATTTTGCCGTGTTCAGAGAAGGACACATGAAAATCCCGTAGCATGAAAGTTTAAACGCAAGACTGTTTCAAAGTAAGGCTTAAACATGTTAAAGGGGATTGACACAAAGCCCTCTACGTCTTGAACTTTGGATTCTGGACCAGAGTTTTCTTCGCAACGCAACATTCGTGATGACATCTTCCGGTCCGGTGTATGTCTTCCCTTAAGTTAACAATGCATCTCGTATATCGTAGCCAGATAAATAGAAAGTGAATTTGAGAGATTGTTAAATTCTAGTATGCTCGGTGAGGGATTGCTTTAAAGTGAAGAAATTTTCAAAGAAACCAAAGCTGAGAAAGCACTGAGGCAAGAATAATTATCTTTTGGTATAAGCTCAAAGATAGAATAAAGGTCCTTTTTGTTTGCAATTGTGTTTGTGGGTTGTTTTGTTTTGGTTGTTTGTTTGGTTTTGTTTTTGTTTTGTTTTGTTTTTGCTTTGTTTTGTTTTTGTTTTGGGGGGTACAAATAACATGCATCCACAAATATAAAACACAAAGCAGAACAAGTCGTTGGTGCTGCTGTGGTTGTTGGTTTTCCTGCAACCATTAACACTTTTGAGAGAATAAAGTACAACATATCATCTCAAAGGTTGATTGCTACCTTTAAATCTTCAACCATACCATCGCGATCTTAAGCAAAAAATTAAAGAAAAACAGAAAGAGGGAGGTGTATTGTAAGACTAATTCGTTAGGTTACAAAACAATGTCATATAAAATGTTGAACAATTTCTTTTTCTTTACATGTTTAAATAAAGATGATATAACTGGGGTTTTTATGCGATCAAGAGAGACTGAACAACAAGTGTCGAGACGGCCTAAAATCCTTGAAGCATTTCAAATGTGTTTTCCGTTCCGTGAAACTGATGTCAATACGCATTAATAAGAAAAACACGCTTGCAATTCAATTATTAAGTAAGAATTATATTTTGATGACACCGTTTAATATCAAATCATTGAAATTAACTCAGTCTAATCGCAATCAGATCATAGTAATTGGATTATTTGATACAAATGAAATCTTTCTAATTACACCATCAAGGTCTCCATCAACGAATTTAAGCAGTAAACAACAAATCCCGATGCTACAATTTTGGTAACCATACCTTATGTTTTCATAACGGAGATAAAAGAATGAAAGCAAGAAAGCCGACCTATTCCCTTGATTGTGCAGATGGATGATGGAAAAAAAAATCTTGAAGCCATGAAAGATCGAAGGTGAACTTCGTGTGGAAAGAGTCACGTTTAAAGCCTCATTGATAAGTAAGACTCATTGTATCAGAAACTTGTCATCCCGCTTAAGTGGGGCTATAACGAATGTAATTGGGTTGATTGCGGCAGTCCGTGTATGTAAGTCGAAATGTCATGATCGCTTCTCGTTGTTATCTCTAGAGCACATTCGATTTGAATCATGCTTCGTGCTATTCTTTCGTGATTCCAGATGATGCTTCGTTTTCTCACTTATTCATGGATTGATGGAGCTCATATGGGCAAGAAGAAATGACGTATCTTGATAAAAATAGTTTAATGATTTGAATAAATCGGTGGTGAAAACTTTAAAAAGTTTCTTCCTATTTTTAAACATTGCCAGGTATGAAACCTCTTACCGACGGCCGTCGTTTTTTGTTTTGTTTTGTTTTTTTTTTGGGGGGGTTGTCTTTTGTTTTTTTGTTTTTGTTTTTGTTTTATTATTAGGGGTTGGATCAACAACAACAAAATATACAGAAAGCTAATGTTCTAAAAACCTGCTGACATGGGTAAATAGGCAAAAACAAAAGTAGTCCTTTAAAAAAAGCCAAGAAGCCCAATACTTTTTTATAACAATCCTCGGATTTGAAAATTTTCAAAGAAAGAAAACAAAATATAAACAAAAATTAAAGGCCCCAATGCGAATATTTGGCGAGATACCCCATCCCCCTTTTGCGCCCATGGTTGTGAGACGAAAATCTTTGTAAACGGCGGCAACAAGATATCGATTCCAAGTAAAGTCACTATAAATGCAAATAATTTATCTGATGCATATAGCATATTACCTAGTATGTGTTGTAAATTGAAGACATTTGTTAGTAAGTTAGATTGAAGTAATCAATCGAATTGCGACATTAAATTGTATTCCAAAGCTATTAAGGAAAGGGGGCTCTTTACAGCATTAAGTAAAACATGTATCACTATACTTACTTTCTAAAATGCAGTGTACCGCTCCAAAACCGTAACAAAACAATAATTTTATAACGTTGCAAAGCTCGATACATTAACGATGATGTTTTTACCACTTCACCACGAAAAAAATGAACAAAACAGAACAATAACTCAGAATGAAGGTATAAAACGATAGCACGAAATTAAAGTTTACATGAAGACAATAAACACACTGAAGATAAACATCTTCCATTTTAACGGGCTGTGATTGTTTTCCTATTTGTGTTTAAGTTCTTTTCTTTCAGTGGTTGTACGCAATGATCGTTACAGCATAATTTGCATTTATTCATATTTTTTGATAGCCCCGGATATTAAACGCAAATTCAAATTATCATAGATTTTTGCATGAAAAAAAAATTATTAAAAAGTGCCAGAACTTACCTTTGAAGGATTTCTTTTTATCGATGGAGCTTGCTTTTGAGTTCTTCCAGATTATGAGAATCCCTTTCAGAAAGAATTAGTTTTCACAAAATTGCCTACGGTGCCGTTGGTAAAAGCTGCGTTGTTTGTGCGAGTGACTTTGCGAGATAAATGCGGAAAGAGTAGCTGAATTACGACGATTAGATACGGTGGAGGGCGGTTGGATTTCTTATCCCCTAATTTGCTGTCTTCTCTGGACGTTCGATCGCTTGATGCGGATTAACTAAACTGACGGCTCTGCAAGCCAAGCTTGGCGGTTTTTATGCCCGCGCCACTACTTCTGTCAGACAAAATGACGTAGCTGCGCTGCGCAGACAAGTCGAAGTTGATTCACTTTTCATTCTCATTTCGCATCCCCCCCCCCCCCCTCTCTCTCTCTCTCTCTCTCTCTCTCTCTCTCTCTCTCTCTCTCTCTCTATCTCTCTCTCTCTCTCTCTCTCTCTCCCTCCCTCCCTCTCTATATTTTTCTCGCTCCATCCCTTTTGACTCTCTTGTCTTTTCATCCTCGCAAATTAGTGTTCTTCTGTGCAGCGCCTTCATTTGTGTTCTTGACTAGGCCTTATTATGGTTAATAGTCAATTTTACTGATTGGTGATATAGAGACTATTGTATTCATTAATTGTAAAGCGCTCTGAAGCTTTTAAAATTTCATTTCATTTCGCTTAAAATGATTTAATTAATCTAGAAAATGTGTCTAGGCTTTCCCTGTCATTTCTAGCCTTCTCCCTCTCTCTCCTCTCTTTTTTCTTTCGTCGCCCCTCTCATCTTCTATCTCTGTCTTTTTCTCACTAGTCATTACCTGCTTTCCAAAGGACCTTGAGTTGTCAATAGTTATTGTCTCTCAACTCCATTACTTGATGAACCCATCTTCCATTCCTAGTATTTGTTTTAATTCTATTTTTCTTGTGATCATAAATTCATGTTGCTTCGCTACAGGCAGAGTTTGACGCCCCTTATGAGAATGGATATTTTGAACAGTGTTATGGTTGAACCGATTTGCAACGCGATTAATCAAACGAAATAACAGAATAAAGAGTAGGTTGGTGTGACAGAAAATAGCTAGCTCATGCTGCTTTTATCATATAATCCTACCGTTCACAGCTGTTCCTAATTTACATATATATGAGAGAAATGTTGGATATTACTCAAAAGGGTTCAGTCATTTATAATATATGTGTGCATCAAAGGTGAAATAGGACCCCTGTCAACAACCTCTCTTATACCTATTCTTGTCTGGCCCCAGTCCCCATTCCTCTTCGGGAAATCGTTTGCCCGTTTCTGGTGGAGTGAACTGATATGTGATTATCTAATGTTACTCTTTAATTATACCAAAAAGCAATAACTCAACACGGTGTTCCACACTTCTCCCATTACCCAATCCCCGTTGGTTATGCTCCAATTAAAACAAAAAGACGTGCATTTTTTAACAAAAAATAAATTGCCTTAGAATGCCGACATTTCATGTATTTATTCTCCTTGTACACATGTCATAGATTTTCTTTTTCTATCCTTCTTCCCTCCCAGCCAATTTCCCCTCTCCCTCTCATTTGATTTCTTTCACTGCCTCTCTATATCTATTTGGAGCCGGAAGGGCGTTAAGGCCCATCATTTGTACCGATTTAACGTCCTTCTGGCTCCAAACAAACGAATTTCTCTGTGTCCCTATTCCTTATTCCAACACCCCCCCCCCCTCCCCCATTTTCCTTCAGCTAAGATTATCTTACTCTATTCTCTGTCAATGTCTATATACTTGTCTGATTTCTTACTCTCCATTACGAGAGACCCATTCTTCGGGTAAAAAATGAAAGTAGTTTAATATCTATCTTGTATCGTATGAAATATATACTTTAATGTTTCTTGGAAATATATAGTTATTATTAATTAATATGTTAAAAGAAGAATTGGCATGGCTGTAATGTTTTTATAAGCCATTTCGTAAACACTCTTGTGGAACATAAATCTAGGTCTTGTAAAGAATGATGTCTTTTTGGACAGAAAGTTTCCACCCGGAGTTTGCTTTTATGGGTTACAGTATCTTGTTTTCTTAATTATTTTTAATTTTAATTTTTATCATATATAAGAGAAATAGCACCTTTTATCCCTATCAATTTCCGTCATCTCTCCCTTACGCTTACGTGGTATATTTACGTGTTTTGAATAATGAATATAATGATTCGATTCCAACTTTTGAAATATTGGGAAAAAGTAGCAGATTTTTGTAGCAAGGAAGAAATTCATTTGTATTCATGAACTCTTGAAAAAGTTACAAGCTATTCATAAGATATTCAGGTTCGTGTTGGAAATTTCCCCCTGAAATCATATATTCTTCACTTTTGATACATGAAGCGATAAATCACATGCAGGACATCATTCCACCACAATCGGTCGAACAAGAAGTGCAATTCCAAGTTCTAGAAAATCTACAGCTGACAAAATAACTAATTTACATTTTTTATAAAAGAAGTTTTAATGTAGCAGCTAAGGGAATTTAAAAGGAAAAAGGGACTACCTCTTTTATAGTTCTTCCTCCTTTTACAGTTTGAGGACAATATGCAAGCAAACAGCTAATCATGCTAACATAGTTGTCTAGTTGTCATGGTTATTTATAACAGTCAAATACTTTAGAAAATAAATCCTCGGAAATCATCAATTTTTCAGTCCATCTATTACAGTGTATTATTCAGTACTTAAATTAAACGCTAAGTTACTTTGATTTTTTGATTTTTTTTTTTTTACAGTTCGCTAAAAAAAAGGGGGGGGGAAGTAACGACAGTTCGCTAAAAAATAAGTTTGAAAATAATTTCAAAAATCTCAAATTAAAGTATGATATTAATAATGTCACTAAAAACATCTTCTTTTTTCATGATTAATTTAAACACTCACTCAAACCAAAATTGATTTTGAAGAAACCTTGCCACCATTTTATAAGTCTTTTCTTTAGGTAATGGCTATAAAATAGTAAAGGTTGAACATGTTGAATAGAAAGATTGCCTGATTATCATTATTATTATTATTATTATTATTATTATTATTATTATTATTATTATTATCATTATTATTAATATTATTATTGTTATTATTATTATTATTATTACTACTATTATTATTATTATTATTATTATTATTATTATTATTATTATTATTATTATTATTATTATTATTATTATTATTATTATTATTATTATTATTATTATTATTATTATTACTATTATTATTATTATTATTATTATTATTATTGCCTGATTGCGGTGGATATCTTTGAAAGAGATTGGAGGAGGAAGAGGGGCTAAAGATGGGAATGGTTTCATAACCATGAAACCAAAATTAATGCTTTGATTAGGCCTAGAGAAGGCCTCAAGACAGGCCTCAAACAAATGAAGAACAATACAGAAGCACCTTGAAATATCACCTTAACAAATATGTTTAAAATGCCATTCCTATGGGTCGAATTAGATAGGGGTTTGTTTGTTCTTTTTTTTTTTGTTCTTTTTTTTGTTGCTCTATTTTGTATTGTTTTTACAGATAGCTGAATACATATTTTGTCGTTTGACTCTTTCGAGGACATATTCATATATGATTATGAACAGACTAAGAACTAAAACAGAACCACTGGCATAGTGATAGATGAATCCATATTTTTGTCGTTTGACCACTTCGAGGGCTTAAAAAAAAACTTCTTGAGAAATTCTTTTTATTTTGTTAGTTTTTTTTTTTTGTGTTGCTCATTGGCGACTTTTGCTGACTCAAACATACCCGACAACCCCAACTCAATATGGAATAGGGACGGTTCCCCAAAAATAAACGACATGAAAAAAAATATATATACATGTACATGAAATGTGATTGCCGCATGGAATGCAAAGTAGTTACCTAATTAGCTATTTGTAGACCCTTACGGCAGCTGAGATAATACTTTCTCAGCATTAATTATAAGCACAAATCCGCCCCCTGTGGCTATTCTTATCGCGATGATAAATTATCGCCAACCACCAAAAGTGAAATAACCTCTTGTTCGACAGTTTTGTAGTAAGTTTATGTAGCTTGAGAGTCCCATTTACAAAAAGAAAGACACTTATTTTGGTGAATAATTCTGCCTGAGTGTACGAACAGGAAATTTCTCCTTTTTTCCACGTGAAGTGCATGAACACTGAACAAGTTCATTCGTGTGTGTCAATTTGCTTTCCCCGGCACACTCATACAAATTAAAGTCAACGTTCTCCTCAAAAATACTATTTTTCACCTGGAAAATGCTATTTTTCGTCTTCATTTTCTTTATTCAACACTCCCTTTAAAACTTAAATCTATATGCCATGAACAGCAATAGTTTTTTGAGCATCTTTGATTTGAGGGCCATTTGAGCACTAAGTTAGCTCCACCTCAATGATTTTAAAACTAAATCAACCTTTGAGTTGAAATCTTATTCGCAAACAATTTTAATCCTGCGATAGAATATTACTTTGGGCGCTCTAATATTCACTTTGGCAGTTTTAAGTGGTATGAAATTATCGCATTTTACAGTGGCGTATATTTTGAGAGATTGACCAACTTGGAGGTGAAATCATCTCTCGATCCGGGAGAGGGAGTGTATGTAGTTGCGAAGCCCGCTTAGACGTAGACCAACTACAACTTTTGTTGATATTTTCCCCTTTGCCTTCATAGTGGGGGGGGGGGGGGGGGGGGGGGGGGGTATGCCGGCCCCTGCCTATCCTGGATGCTCCACAGAAAATTGTTTTTTTCAATGTCACTCGCACAGTTCCATTTATAGGCTCTAATGCTTTCATCAAAACATGTACATTGTATAAGGTTAGTGAAACGATTGAATGTTAATTAGCGATTAAACTTAAGTTAAGGTAGTTTTGTATTAAAAGAAATGCCGCTTTAATGGCGGTGGTTTCTTGTGCTCTGCCGCGCAATAATCGACGAAATCTCCTTACCTATTTCACGCTTGGCTCTCCCCTGCCATACCATATCAAATCAAAGCGTGAAAATGTGAATAGCCAGCGAGCCCATTCGAGCAAAATTGTATCAAGAGCAGTCATTAATGACGGCACATCATTTCAGTTTACCCCCCAGCATCAGCCTTCTTGCTTTTAAACCTTAGTTGCATGTAGTATTATCTGAAGATGTGAATGGAATGTAATTACGGATGAAATCTCTCCTGGTATATTGAGAGCTGATAATTATGAACGGTTGCTCAATATGATATGAGGTTCCCCTCCCGCCCCAAGCTCAAAGCGCGAGTTGATCTACATTGAGGACGGAGGGACACTCTTCGAATAATCGTGAATATGTGTTGCACTTTTTATGAGATTTGCGGATTCTAAAAGATACAACACGGATGATGTGCCTTGTACCTTGTACGGTTGTATACGTTATGAAATAATTCCATCAGCAGCTACCTAATTCACATTGCAAACGAGGTGTGCAACGAGCATTTCGATTGTGATATTAAATTCGCTAATCAAGCCTATGACGGCCATTATTGCATGCACCAGTAACCCATAGCAGTGTCCGTACACTTATTTCGTATTTCACTTTAAATTTGCCTAAGTGTATTCAAGTACTCAATTTCAAGTTGATTCCGCGTCAAAGACCGCGCCAATGGCTGACGCAGCCTTATGTCAGCAAGTGACTCCTCGTGTGCAAATAACATAAGGCCGGTTGCACACGTGATGTTAACTTCACTGCGTCAATCAAGAATACAGGCGCGTAGATAAATGCACAGGACAGGCCCAGTCTCTTACTATATGTACAGACGCAATTTCGTGACGCAGGGGGTATGAGGGCATAGAGCAAGGTTTCGATTTTTTCTCCGGTGACGGAACACAAACCGATGACAAAAGAACATCATTTTGCTAGACGCATCGTTTGCAGCCCTCAATATACTTGGATAAATGTCAAGTGGGTTGTGTTGACACTGGTTGATGAAGATTTAAGTCAGCAGAATGTGAACAGTGCACGGGAACTACACTGAGTATTGTATGGTAAAAAAAAACATTTCCAATAAAGTTTGTGTTGTAAAGCTCAATGGGCAATATATGAAGCTTTCGAAGGACAGAAAATTTGTTGATTGAAAAAAAAAAATCTCGGAAAAAAAAATGGAAGGCATCACTATTCTTCGTATTATAATAACTCAGAGAATATCAAGATTGAGTTGAGACAGCAGAATACCAGATTTATATCTTAATAAATGGTAACACTCTTGGATGAATGAATAACACGTGAGTTAAATTTTTAAAGAAGCTAATACCGACATGCATGTTGTTCACCATTGTCCACGTTTTAATGTTGGCCTTTGATAAAGTTTAAAAGGAATAACAATCTATTGCCCAGATGAGATGAGGCCGGCGAGAACAAAGGGCAAACGAGAATGAAAAAAAATCAGTATCGCGAACCTTCTACTCTTCAGAAGGTTCACGAGACCGTATAGGTGTGCACGACAGAAATGCAGTAGCAACCAAACCATTATTTCTTAGGCTTGTGGACATTCAGTATCGTAAGCTTTAAAAAAAAAAATACAGGTCTCATCATGCTCGTGGACTTTCAGTCCCGTGACCATCAGGGGCCCGTTGCACAAAACTTGCGTTTGATCGCAACTCAGGAAAATCAAACGCAACTTTATTTTCAGCCAATCAGAAGTGCGCATTAAGGAATTGCGTTTGATTTTTAGGAGTTGCGATTAAACGCAAGTTGTGCAACGGGCCCCTGAAGGTCACGGGACTGAAAGTCCACGAGCATGATGAGACCTGTATTTTTTTTTTCTTTCTTTTTTTTTCTCGATCAACTCCTTTACGTATACAGGTGCCTAAGTAGCGGGTGAAGCTGTTAATTATCGGGTTTCGAGTGCTCGAGCTGCTGCTTGACAGAGATTGCCAAAAGCTTTGACACAATGCCATTGATAATTACGTGTACTTTATACTTGATTGTACGTGTTCTTTCTTCTGTGCTGAATCTCCTGTCGACAGTGCATGGTTCTATTGATTTGCTGATTTAATAGTACTGTGCGCGGGGTTTTCAATACTGACGCGAAATATGAAATCCTTCTTAAATCTTTAAAAAATCTTCAGACATTTCGCATGCTCATGAAAAAAATTCAACCTCGCTCCATTTGAAAAAAACAAAACAATATTCTGTTCATTCAATTACTTTATTTTGTGAACATGGTGAACAGTTACATTTAATTACTTTCACTGTTTCACTGAAAGATGTTTTTATAGGCAGATTTTTATTCTTCTAGCTTTTAATGACGGTAATTCGGACGAAGCATGGCAAAGCTGCATGAACAACGTAGACAATTAAGTTGATTAAATCGTACAAAATAAACGTGAGCCATTTACTACCTCAATACAAATGTTGGCCTTTTTACATCGTCAACCAAATATTTCTCATTTGTTGATAAGAAACACTTTAATGATATCCGTCTAGATTGTGCTAAGCGGGAAAATTCAGATAATACAAGAACAAAACTCTTGTGAAGAAAAGAAGAAAAGAAGTAAAAAGGAAATCATATGGAAAAGCAAAAGAATTATTATTCGGAGAAGAAGGGGAAAAAGAGGAATTCATGCAGAAGAAGGAGAGATGGGGAGAAGAAGAAAAGAAGAACAAACAGAGAAAAAGAAGAGGAGGACATGACATATGTCTACCGTAAAGCCGGAGATTTCATTAAAAAACATAAAAAACTAGGACAATTTTTTTTGTTGGGTTTACTCCCCATTATCGATATTAGTGCTATAGTTATTTTTTTTCCTTCATATTTTTTAAAGCTTTTAAATGCTTTCGTTTGAAGAAAAAAAAATCCTCCTCGAATCTTCACGTCCTGAATTTAGAATGACTTACAGCTAATTTTATTTCGCTGTGTCAAGTAGGCTTTATACACAAGCTAATTTTATTTCCACATTTCGTTCCCTTTCAGATAGACAGGAGAGGTTATTAACTGATTAAAGAGCAGGTTGAGTTCTGGTAAAAATGAAAAGTAATTTGTGAGATTTCCCATCATGTTTGTGGTGGCTTAGAAAAACATCATGAGAAGAGATTACCCCCTGAAAAGGTCAAAGGTCAAAGACCACATTTGAAAGCACTCCTTTTGACCTTGTGTGGGGTAGTCAAATAAACTCATTTCATTCCTATATATGTTGCACGTACTCAAAATGTCCAAATTTGCTTCCAGACAGTTTCTTTCACAATGTAATCACCTGACCTGAATTTAACTTTATCTTTAAAGGCACAACTTATATGTACAGTGTTTCTCACTGCATAGACATGCCAGAGAAAAATTATAAACAGTGATTAAAAATGCATAGCAGTCTAGCATATCTAAAACTGCGGGCAAATATTACGAATCATTCTTCCCTGCCTGGACAACCCATGACTTGTTTACTTTTCTCTGTCTTTTCTTGTCATAATGTATCTTCAGACAATGGAGTAGCGCAAGTTTTATTACAAACCATTCTACTTAGCATCGAATGGCATTGACTTCCCACACACCTTGCCCTTGGAACGCACTTAAATAGTGAGTTAAATTTTGTATTAAAACAAGTTATTGATTGGCTGTGGAAAAACCTCCAAATGACGACTCGCCCCTTTCTTACAATAATGCATTAACTCACATCGCTCTATCATAGCGATCAGCGCCTTGTTCAAGATTTTCTTTGACATTTTTTATGCATAATTCTCTCCTAGTTACGATTTAACCTTTAAGGGCAAATTAACTGAAGAGGCTAAATCTTACAAAGACCAGTCGATATTTGCTTCAAAACTCATTTCTAGCAAAAACCGGTGGGAGAGCTAAAGGTGTCTTTTTTTATTCTTTGTGTTGTTCATTCTATTCACCAAATACATGTAAGGACTCGTTAATATACGATGCCGTAAACCAAATAAAACAAAAACAAAAACAAAAACAAAAAACAAGTTGAGGTGGGGGAAAATGCCCGTTTCGCTCAACATATATAGGCCCCTAAGCGTATTCACTTTACCTGTGTGTTATACAGAAGTGTGAAGCGCTCTACGTTTATGTTTTGGCCTCGGCGGTTTTTTAAAACTGGGTTGCTATACGACGTATGTCAGTGGACAAGGCTTATAGATGTGCTTAGTCTTGCACAAGGTCAAACATGATGTTGATATAATAGTTCAATGATTTTGTATTGATACCAGGTGGAAGAATATAATGATGATAATGCGACTGTGACACAGTGCTCTCCAAATACTTCAAAATGTGGGCCAAATTGATGAGATCTGGACCTACAGTCTTTTGCAACATAATTTTTATGCCATTTGTTTGCCTTATATTTCATTAGTAGTGATTCTTTGTAGCCCGATTGGATGAAAATATTTCCTACTTCGTATGCTCCAATGTAGCTTTAAAAAATAGCATTTCGATAATATTTCGTAATTCTTTTGCTTCCACAGTAGCTAAAACAGTTGGCCTCAATTCTTATTGCATAACCAACCTTTGATAATCATAGCTTCCTGACGTTGCTGACAAGTGATTTCAAAATGCATTTTTGAACGAGTATACTCAACGTGACATTTTAACTCCTTTGGGTAAATATGATTTGCATTTCCCATTATCTTTAAGGGTCTCATCGACTCAAGCTATGCTTTGAAAAATTATATTCTAATTTTTAAAGTTTGTTATTTTTTTAAATATAGAATTGTTAAACAATATCACACTCTTTCTGTATTTTTATTAAAATGAACCCAATGATGTCATTTTGTGATTCAAGTGAGCTGACATTCAGTATCAATTGACAATGTCAGGGCATTGTTTTCATTGAGGTTTATAGGTGTATTGAGCACTTTGATATTGCTTGATTTGCTCATGGCATAAACATAGAAGGACGAGTATTAACCCTTTCGAGACAATTAACCACATTTTGTGGTTTGGCTCAATAACTTTTGATTCAGAGCTCTTAAGAATATACCAGATGCATGAGCAGAAAGAGCAAAAATTCTGCACACACTATGTCCATTTTTGTTGCATGACTATATTGCGTTTGATGCCAGGAATTTTGAAAACAAAAATAAGCTTTAAAATCCTTAAGTTGGCAACACATTGAGAGGTTCAAAATCATTGTTTTTATGAAAATTGGCAATTTTTTCCAACTTTTCAACAAAATTTCTAACCATATATTGTTTTGAAAGACATTATACCTTATTAGAACCATATAAAACTAAAAGAAAAAATATTATTGTTGCCAATTTGAAGAACAAAAATGTCATCAATCTAACCCTGAAATAATTCCTGTCCTGAAAGGGTTAAATAACATGTAATACTTCATCAGTGATTGGAAGATACTTAGGACGTATTCAATGTCATTCATGATTTTATCAACCACTTGAACAACATCTTTATCCATGATTTCCATTAGCTCTGATGAATACATATATCCTATACAAGACTTATATTGAATGACAAATATAATCTCGATAATCGTGCCTCGTTTGGTTTTATAGAACAGTCCAAGTTGGTCAAGTGTACTACGGTAACAAAACATTTTTGGCCATTGAAAAATAAAATTAATCAATAATATTTTGGACAAGAAGGTAAACTTGCGGAGTTCTATTTTCATAGACAGTGCGCCTTTGAATTCCTTGGTAAGATTGTCCGGATTCTTTTTCGAGTTTACGCTATCGAGGTTATCTTCAGCTCATCATCCCCACTACCATTATTATCATCATCATCATCATCATCACACTCGTTGTCGTGATCGAGTTACAGGATAGGAGGATAATGGAGAATGATAGCAATCAGGGTATACAATAACCTAAGAGCGTGTCCATACAACATTTTATTTCCAAGATTCAGTTATAAAACCGATAGAACATTATTACTGAATCATTCAAAAAATAAAATAATGGTCGTTTGGACAGCCAAAATATTTGAGCCTAATTCTGTCAAGAAGACAATTTTAGTTTTCTTTCATGTGAATGTTGTCTTAACTCTTACTGTGCCAAGGAGTTTAGCTCTCTTCAAAATTTTACCAAAATGTGATCAATGCTTACTTTTCAAATGTCTGCACTTCATTAACCATCTATTATTTTACATAGTATTGTAGGATATTTATTATCATTTCTTATGATACCAAACATTATTGTTTTACCCAACTTTATGGATTAGAATTATTGAAAATTACATTTGAATTTCTTTCTTGTCCATAATTTGTTGGTTTCTCATTTGTTTACTCTTGTTTAATGTTGAAATAAGGTTTGCTTGTTTTTTAAATCTGCAATTTTCTCTCAAAATTTCTGTGGTAGCATATAATTAAAATCATATATTCGAAATGCCTGATTTATGCTCAAAATTTTGATGTACATTGACCACCATATACCTTTCCTGTGGTCGAGCAATTGGTGAAGGAAAATGACAAGTCTATCTGTCACATATATGTGACATCGGCACTGAAATAGTTAACATCAAACATGTGTTTCTCACAGAAATACATGCACTAACGCACGAGCACCCACCCACATAAACCCGCAAACATACACATACACCATGAAAAAGGAAAATATTTAGAGATAAATTCGATTTACTAGAGTATGGTTATAAGAGAGTCAGAAAAAAAAAATAATAACCAGGATGCTGCCTGTGGATGTTCTTTACATATAGTAATTGCTTGCGTTAAGCATATGTTTGCTCCTGTTATCTGTTTTATAATTGCGTAACTGTAGACAGCCTTCAGGTAGGGATATTCATGCAAGTTTACCTCCCCCCGCACCCCACCAAAAAGAAAAGAAAAAAATATATAAATACGAAATCCATGTAGGTGTACTGAAAATTTGTCATGTTTCCCAACAATTTCTCGTGTACACGGGCAAAAAGAACTGTATCGCTGTATCACAAGAAAAGAACAAAACAATACAAGCAAAAAAACAAAAACAAAAAAGCAAGCGCAGAGTTAGGGCTGAAACCGCGCTACTGTTTTACAAAGGCGAAAATGGATACATGTTTATTCGTTTACAGTGAATTGTGACTTCAATATAATAAGAGAATAGGTGACGGTGTCATGTTTGTCCCTGTTTCACATTATTTTGGTTTCTTTTATACAAAACCAACAAGATCATCTCTAGAGGTTTGGGCTTTTGCATGCGTATATATGCGCTGTAGGGACTTTTTATTTGTATACCTGCTATTATTCGTTTAGCCAAAGTAAAATGTTTTCGTGTGCTCTATTTCTTTTTGTCCTTAACCTTCCCATTATCAGTGGAGATATTATGCTGAATAGCCTATTGTTGATATTTCTGGGTATTGCGAGATAATGATCTGAAGGGGACACTCGTTTATTTTTTTTCATTTTTTATTTTTTATTTTTTCAAGAGGTTCGTTATTTATGAAGGTTCGTAATTCCGAAGGTTCATAATTCCAACAATGATATAGGATTTCATTTAATTTTCGAAAGGATGATCCCTATTTCATTTCTTGTATTACACAATTCGGAATTACGAAATCTCGAAATAACAAAGCTATTGGATTCATGAACCTTCAGAAAAGACATGACATAAACCGATCTGATAGGCATGTCACATGACACCAATAATGATAATGATAATGATAATAATTATAAAGGATAGTGACAGTTTATCATAAAAATCGTCCCTAAATCGTTGCCCTAAAGTTTAGTTGAAAAAGGTATGGAACATCGCTGTTGCAGTTCCCACCTCAATGATTCATGCAAATTAGCCCTTGATGGCATATCCAATAAATTTTCCACAAGTACTTCAAAAGACCGATTTTGTATACATATACACGTATATATATATATATATATATATATATATATATATATATATATATATATATATATGTTATTTCCTTACAATTGTTTATAATGATTATTATTCTAATGTATACATGTATCTCAAAGCATTCGCTTGGATCCAGCTGAGGCATGCGGCTTGTCTTTGTTCAAAACTCACCTGCCCCCGACAAAGGAACTAATTAATAAGGTTGAAGATTTGTCAATCTGTCGGTCAATTGAATCTGGTGTCGCCGAAATCACTGGCCCGTCTCCGTGGTCTAGTGGTTAAGGCATTGGCGTTCTAAGCCAACGACCCGGGTTCGATTCCCGGCGGAGACATTTCTTCAACATTTGCAAAAATTCCAATAGGGAGGAAAGCTCTGGGGAACTTTGATTTAAGCTACGCAACCATTATTCTCTCATTTTCATTTCTCACAATTATATATATATATATATATATATATATATATATATATATATATATATATATATATATAGTTATCGTTACCATGGTTGTTGATATGGGATCCTTTATACAATATGATTTTTATTTCATAAAACTTGTTATCAATAACAACTGCCCCGTTTCTATGATAAATTTGCTCACAGTCAATCAAATTCAAGGATTTCAGTAGCTAATAAGTTAGCTAATAAGTTTTATGAAACGGAGCCCTGGTTTGTTGTTTGCAGGGGTATCAGCTTGCACTTTTTTAAAGGGTCGGGAGAGTCGGACAAAATATCTTTTAAAGTAATGTTCATAAGCGAAATTTTAAAAAAAAATTACAAAGGACTGTAAGTTTGTTGTTTGTTTTTGTTTTTACTTTTTAATTGTAGAAGTTTTAGGAAGAAGGATAGCAAGAACAAGCCATAGTTTTTGCAAATTTGAAGACAACAGTGGATTTTCCGAAACAAATTGGGAGTTTTGGTATTCAGGTCTGATACCCCCCCCCCCCCTTCTCTCTCTCTCTCTCTCTCTCTCACACACACACATACACACACACACAGTGGCTACGCTTTAGATATACCCTCCCCATGCTCACTCGCGTCTAGCGTAAGTATATGGTTATTTTGAGAATTGAATCTCAAGAGATTTTGAGACATGCATGAATATATAACAAATTGACCGTGAGATTTCCCGTTGATATTCATTAGCAAAGGTTTGCCATTGAATTCAAATTAGAATCACGTTTGAGAACACGCCAGGGGCAGTTAAGGAAAACTGCATATTAGTCACTGAAAATAGTATTTTAATTGAGACTAAAAGTCTTTTATTGCCTCGCATTTATTATCATAATTAGTTATCCACGGGAATCATCTATTTTTTACTTTGAAAGTTTCAGATGTATAGACTCCAACGGTGCCTGAATGTTTTAAGTAACCTTAAAAACTTTTCAAATTAACATCTATATTTATAACAACTTAAAGTTCTGCTGCACTATGTCAAAAGAAATTATGTCGAGTGGGGATTAATGAGTTCTCAGCTCAGTTTAAGGACAACCAACCACTGGGCTATTTCATCACCGGATAATTACCAAGGGGTAATTCTCGGAGTCTAGGATGAAACTGACTATCCCTATACATCCCATACCCCAGTTACCACGCCAAACCAACTTTAAAGGGACCAATAACCGACTAAATCTTGGCCTTTGAGGGTAATGTATTTTTTCGTTCTGTCGGTTGTCGGTCTGTACGTCATGTAGTCGGTCCCTTCTTGTCTAGGGTATAACCCTAGACTAGGGTAAAACCCTAGACAAGTACAAAAGTGACACGTAGTTGTAATGGAATTGGACGGTTCACTGCAAAGTGCAATTTGTGTATAATTATTTCTCCCCAAAAAGAAAAATTGTATGTGGAGACATCAAGAAACTGTCTATTCTTTCACAATAGGGCAGAACGTCATATTTTCATGTCATGGAACAAAAGACACCCTATATTATCATAATTAGTTTGTTTCTTTACCATAATCCCTTTACCTACATCTGAGTAAATTGATACACGTTTATGGAAAGTAAAGAACTTATATCTAACTAAGATATGAAGTGATTGCTATTTTAAATAGGCCCAAGCCCCCCCCCTTCTCTCTCTCTCTCTCTCTCTCTTATTATTTTCTCCCTCTGACTGCCTATCTGAATCCTTTTTTCCCTCCTCCTCCACCCCTTCTCTTTCACCACCCCCTTCCTACCCCTCTCTCCCTCTTTCTGTCTCTCTGTCTCTCTCTCTGTATATATATATATATATATATATATATATATATATATATATATATATATATATATCCCCCCTCTCTCTCATTGTTTTTCTCCCTCTGACTACCTATCTGAATCCTCTTTTCCCTCCTCCTCCACCCCTTCTCTTTCACCACCCCCTTCTTACCCTTCTCTCTCTCTCTCTCTCTCTCTCCACCTTCTTCGATCTCTCTTTTCGTTCCAATTTTCGCTTTTTCAGCTGGAGCTTCACATGGAAACAAAAGCATGCATTGCTTCAATCAAATAGCTCACTTTCAAAAAACAACCACTTAGCACGTTGTACTAGCAGCCATTACTATAACATGCCATTGTGTAATGCATCTGATGCCCAAAGTAATGGCATTACAAATGCGAAGTTAACTAGTAATAATGTCATGCGATCGATCAAAATGTAAAAATATATGACAGGCATACAACTGGCGCATGTAGGTCGAATTTGAAGGGGGGCATTCATTGCATACGATACAGATAGCGAACAGCATCCGACGGGGCTGCTCTAACCGGGTTAACAGGTATTGCTGTCACTCTTTTATACATTCTAGACATGACGCTAAGAGTATTATAATCATGAAAGTCAAGATAAATCTCCATAACGCTCACTCATTTCTCACTTTGGAAGACTACAGGCTATACATTAGCCCGCCCAGTTATACTATTCTGTCGTGTCTCATCTTCGATGCAGTCGTCATAAAATGCCGACTTCATTTTATGGATGAAATACCATTGGATTTTGACCATTAGGGAAATTGAGCTGAGAGCAGCGTAAATTTCAGAAATGCAATGAAAATTTTCGAAATACAACAGGATTATGCGAATTATCTACATATATAGATACAAATCAAAAAAATACAAAGAGATAATAAACCACTGTTGTTTTGTGTTGCTTTTTCATTCCATCACCTGCCGATTGAACTCCCTACTCTCTCTCTCTTTCTCTCTCTTTTTCTCTGTCTCTCTTTCTCTCCATGTCGCTCTCACCGTTTTTCGTTCATCTATTATCCTAAAGGGCTGGCCACATTTGTCCGATACGATAACGATAACGAGATTTTCAATTTCAACTCCCTACTATTTGGTGTGTGCGTGTGAGTATGCTCGTGTCTGTTAAATGTAGGGCAGCCCTAGGGCGTTCCTATAATGACAAATCTCGTTATCGCTATCGTTATTGAACAAATGTGACCAGCCCTTTAGAGGATGAATTTAAAATATGGAAGAAAGGCTTTCATGGAACAGTTTTTGTGCAATTTTCTAAGAAATCTTGCTCTTGCTCTATACTTTTACAATGTCTGCCATTATGTAATTTTGAAGTATGTCGATCTTTTTTTTTTTTTTTTTTTTTTTCATTTACCACGTCGAGATTATGAAACCTATGGGAGCTAAAACATTCTGTTCCAATGTTTCACAACTGAAAGGCTGATGAGATGTGGTGATCATTGTAATTCAAAACCAATGTGAAAACATTATTTGCCTCTTCAGTTGGATAAGATCAGTCCGTCTTGTATCACCCCTCCCCCTCCAACATCAAAGATAAGTTGGAGTACATTATAATTTTTTTCTGACAAGGTCAGCCCCTCCCCCTCACAAAAATACGCGCGCGCTGCCTTCACTATCGCGTGTGGGTTGTTTCTACATGTTCTACATGAGGACGATAAACGTGTCGACAGATACCGACACGAACTCGATGAAACGCAAAACCGGCAAACTCTAAAATGTATCGAACCAATTAGTCAGGAGCAATTTAAAGTACTTCACCTCCTTATCGAAACTCTAACTCCCCCATGGCTAGGCCAGTGCCCCGATTCTATGAAAACAGAAATCGAAGAAGACGGGGGTAAAGAATAATGATGAAGTGCGCATACTGTATATGAAATTTGCAGAATAGGTGAACGTATAGGGTAATTAGCTGATAACAAGTAAGCAATTGAATGGATTATAAAATACTCAACTAATCTCATCGCTTCTGCTGTAAATCAGAATTATCAAAACCCCAATGGTCATCTTTCTCCATATGCGTTTATTAAATAGCATGATACTTTCAATTTTACGCTACTATGGAGGTGCTTCCCTCCGTTAGTGGAAGATTAACTCTTTCAGTGCTGATGTCACATATATGTGACAGATAGACTTGTCATTTTCATTCACCAATTTCTCGACCACAGGAAAGGTATATGGTGGTCAATGTATATCAAAATTTGGAGCATAAATCAAGCATTCTAAATATATTATTATAATTATATGCTACCAAAGAAATTTTCAGAGAAAATTGCAGATTTTAAAAAAGATATCACCTTTTTTCAACATTAAACAAAATAAACAAATGAGAAACAAAAAAATAATGGACAAGAAAGAAACTCAAATGTAATTTTCAATAATTCTTATGCATAAATTTGGGTTAAGTAATAATGTTTGGTATCATAAGAAATGGTAATAAATTTCCTACAAGTTTTGTACATAATAGTTTGCGAAATAATAGATGGTTAATGAAGTGCAGATATTTCAAAAGTAAGCATTGATCACATAATAATTCTGAAGAGAGCTAAACCCCTTGGCAGAGTAAGAGTTAAACAAATGAATAAGATGTGAAGATCCTTCATCCATGACCAAAGACGTAACATTCATACGAGCCATCAGTGTGTTGAAAACCAAAGGACAGGTATATGTGCATTCTGAATGCAGTGCGATCAGCAAGAACATCATCCACGAAAACAGATTGGAGCAAAAGCCTCGGTTTGGCGTTACAATTACATATCAACACTGAAAATATTCGGAAATCTTGAACGCAGAATTCAAATATAATGGCCCAAGTCCGGTTTAATACAGGTAGAACAGTCATGACGCACTATTCAACAAGTATATTATTCCAACTTGTTTTTTGTACAATAGCTAATCATTCAATATTTTTAAACGAGAAATTGTTATTCACAAAATAAAGCACTCTTAAATTGATCTCAAGACATAGGGCACTTGTGGAGGGTGTCAAAATGTACTCTTTAATGCTTTGACCGTCTTTGCCGGGTCTCTGTTTACGTTATATGATGCAAAAATGAACACCTTTTGCGCGAAATGTTTCCTGTCTGATATTCCTCCCTCCAACAATTACAGGTGTCCAATTTTCAATTTACATTTTGCCTTATCCAAAATATACATCGTCGTTTTCTTTATCTTTTTTCTATCATAACAATCAGTGGGTTTGAATTAGGAAGGAGATTGAAATACGTGGTCCAAGTGAGCTAGTGACATTCTTAATAAAAATAACACGTGGCTTACGTTCCAATTATACTGTATATTTACACTGAAAATATTTTAAAATCTTGAACGCAGAATTCAAATATATGGCCCAATTCCGGTGTAATAAATGTATTACAGTATATGACGCAATATTTGACAAGTATTATTCCAACTTTTTTTTAGTACCACAGCTCAACGTCATAATTTAATAGGAATATGTTATTCACAAAATAAAGCACACCCTTAACTTGATCTCAAGACACCAGAGTCTAGACAATTGAATATAGGACAAATTGGTGGCCCTATTCGTCATGTTCGTTCTGTATATATAGAAAACCCCAATCATTTAATTGCCACCGAATGTTATTTTTTAAAAGTGGGAGTTCGATATTAATTCGTTTTCTTCGTCCCAACAAACACACGCGTGATTGCCTATTATTTTTAAATAACTTTATTTATTTAAATTGATTTTAAGAAGACATAGAATGTTCTAGAAATGAAGTACCCGTTACATGTTGAAGGAGGGAACTATAAACCTGCGTTTGTTGGTTCTATTTTTGTCATGTTTATAGGGTAATCTGTCCCAATTTAACAAAAGATAACAACAATCTAACTGCACAACGATGTTCACATATTTCTTGTAAGAAATACACCAACAAAATTCGAAGCATCCAACCTCCTCTTACAACGTGGACAGGCGTTCATCCATAAATGCTGAATATATATACTTGATTTCCTAACAGCTTTTGTTTTGTTCTTTTTGAAAGGTTTTCCCTCATTAGTTTTTGAAATATTTCAGATGACATTTGCTTCCGTTTTGTCAAAGTAGGGCAACCAGTGATTGATCTCATCTCCTTTACCATCCCTGTCACATAGCAATCTTGAGTAGCAGAGAATGTAATTCCCTGATTCAATCATGATTTCAAACCCATTACCATGCACTCTTTGTTCATTCGGAAATCATGATCTCCCTAATCAAGTTTTGAGTCATACAGGGGAGCGTTTCATGAAAGGAAGTTGGCGGATATTTTGTCCGACAACTGTTATAAGCTACTGAAATCCTTGCATCTGATTGGCTGAGAGCAAATTTGTCGGATAAAATATCTGACAAGTCCTTTCATGAAACGCCACCCTGATTCAGATTCAGATTGAGATACAAAGCACATTTATTCCCTTCTCATAATCAAATATTAAGTACAAAATGAAATTCACATTGACAAAAAACATGGTGGAAGGAAGTGAGGATTCCCAGGAAGTACAAGGCTTTTAAACAAATTTTTGCGGTCTCTCGAGTGACGAAATCTGACAATACTAAAAGAGGTAAATTGCCAGAGACGCTAAGCGTCTTTCAAAACTTGGTTCAGTTCACTCATTCATAAAAGCCGTATTTCAAATCATATTTCAAATCACATCTTATTTACAGAGAAGAAATCTAACATCGAACTGGAAGAACAGACAGTTTGGAGTCTGGTGAGACTGATTATTATTATTTTTTATTAATAAATTAAATACATGAACTACCCTTCCTAATTTTGGGATATATATATATATATATATATATATATATATATATATATATAGTGTGGTTTGAACCACAATTGGAAATGGTTTTAAAAGTCAACATATATAAATTTTTATTTTGAGAAACGAATGTATATTGTTTACGAGTAGAATTCTTCTTAATAGCATAAATAAGCATACTGCATCAAAACTAAGGTAATAGAAATAATAAATCTCGGAAGATAGAGTCCTCTGAAGAGGCGTTTCAGGAGAGTCTCGGCGAAGTGATTTGAAACGTGTTAGGAGAAGTGACAAACAAAGGCTATGTGAACACTTGTGGACATGAGTGTCAAAATGTACTTTTTAATATTTTGGACCATCATTACCAGTTCTCTTTACGTAATATGATGCAAAAATGAGCACATTTTGAGTGAAGTATTTCCTCTCGAAAATTCCTCGCTCCAACAAATGCAGCTGTCCAGCTTACCTTTGAATATTGCATTACTCAAAATATCCATCTTCATTTCTTTCTTCTTACTTTTATTTACGTTTTTTTTTTTTAAAGAGTATAGTCTTTTTAGAGCCTAAAGACCTGCTTTAAATGAAAGCTTAATTGAGTTGGGAAAGGTAAAAACATAATTTGTGAGCTTTCTCATTCTTATTATGTTAGTTTGGAAGATTATCATAGTAGATATGTTCCCTGAAAAGGATTGCTCTTCAAATGCCCTCCCATTCAAAATATGACAAAAAACAGCTGAAATGTTCGGGCCGAACATTTGTATGTATAGTCCCATATACATATTTCTGTGTGCAGTGCATGTGAATCTCAGCAGGACTGAGTCAATTTCTTATCATTTATGGGGATTCCAAAACCTTACAGCATACACCAATTCTTATGTGCTATATAATCAACCTTTCCCAATTGTTTTGAGAGTTTCTTTCACTCAATATCATGACCAGAACTCAACTTTATCTTTAAAAAAAAAGATCCTTGTGTACATACAAAGAAAGAAATTGAACAATGCTAAAATACAAAACACAATAATGTGCCTTCGTTTTTTTATCTTTAATATCCAGCTCATCAGTGTGTTTGAATTAGAAATCAGATTGAAATATGTTGTTCAAGTGAGCTATCGACATTCCTACAGAAATAACAGTTAGCAGTAATAACGTTGCATTTGGCATCGGTGTGAATTGGAATTTTCAGTCAACGGTATGTTGAAAGTGTCTCATGAAATTTTGTTTATTACTTCATGACAGCACATGACATTTTACACGAATTTCAATACAATCGAATACAAAGATCCTCAAAGTTAACAACAACAACAACAAAGAAAAGACGGAATTGATAAAATTAATGAAAGGATGATTATATCGTGTTTTGCTTTGATAATGTATTTTTATATTCAGTTTTCGCAACCTGTGCGTTGACAATCACACGGAGATACACGTGGCGTTAAAGTACTTGAGAATTTCATCTTTTGAAATATACCTCTGACACTCGATGTTTTTTTTTTTTTTTTTTTTTCCCCGGTTATCTTGCCGTCCATAACATTTTGGGATGATTTTGCATCGTGTTTAGGCTAAGTAAAATAAATTCCTAGTTTCTTGTCCGGATTATATCTAAATTGAGGAGGAGGGAGTTTTATGTTTTTTAAATATTTGATGTATATCAGTTATTGGAGCAAGTTTAATACAGTTCTTTTATTCAAATTTCATTTGTACATGCACATAGCTCAAAGCAAAGAAAAAAAAATCTGTCATACTAAATTTTTTTCTTACCTCATTGTCTAGTCGTTCTCAGATTGATATCATTCATATCATTTTAGAACAAAAATAACAAACAACAAAAGTATTTAGATGAGCCGGAAAGGGAAGGAGGAAGGGAAGAGAAAGTATGAACTAATTTCATTTGATCTTAAGCCTGTCGACACGAAATACGACAAATTACAAAACCATTTCACATGACACATTATTTTCATAGGCGTAGCCAGGGGCACAAGGGCACCCCACCCCCATTCATCCGCTAAAAAAGAATTTATTTCAAAGAAAATGTAACCAAATTTCTCTTAAAATCTCAGGAGATATTTTCAGCTCTGTCGCAATGCTACCTGTCAACTCAAAATTATTAGACTTTTAAAGCAAACCGTCAAAAATGTAAAACTAATACCATGAATACGTGAGCACGTGTAAAGCCGTACAGAGCGAATTTGAACACTCTGTTATATAATGAATGGAAATTAGATCTAAAATACCTTCGAACATACAAATTAATATGCATGATTTATAAAGAATTAACCTGTCCAAAACACTTTCCATCAAAACGTAATGAGACAATGAGGTAAAAAAATATCCATGAGTCATTGTACCGTTGCCAATGACACTACATTAGATATAAAACTAAAGTTAAATCAAAAGCATTGGGGTACAAGACGGAGGCTGGGGGCTACAACATTCCCCCCTTCCCCCCCCCCCCCCCCCCCGAAAATCTTTAAAGTTCCGATATTTAGGCAACCATGCAGTATCTCATATTTGGGCACTGAATATGTGATTTCGGTACCTTTTCACAACTAAAAGTGTCAAAATGTTTGGAATTTTAGAAACTGGAAACTTGCAAATTATGAATAGAAGGGTTAAAGGAGCGTCTGAGGGGCGTTTCATGAAGTGTTTTGTCAGTGATTTTTACCGACAACTGTTATAAGCTACTGAAAACCTTGCATCTGATTGGCTGAGAGCAAATTTGTCGGTAAAAATCACTGACAAAACACTTGATGAAACGCTCCCCAGAAGTTCCACCCACACCAACCCTTCCGACGCAAATTAGGATCTGCAAAAGGATTTTTCTGGATCACAATTGGTTCTAATGTTTATCATACTAAGAGATTTCTAAATGTTGAATAATCAATTTCAGAGCACAGTCGGTAAGATGAATATATAATAATAATAATAATAATAATAATAGTGGGTTCTTATATAGCGCACATGTCTGTCAGACTTGACACTCCTGGCGCTCCACAATAATGGCTTTAGCATGGCTGCACTTACGGCGCTCTAGCATTTCAAGGAATTAATTCCTGCAGGTACCCATTTACCTCACCTGGGTCGAGTGTGGCAAATGTAGATTAATGTCTTGCCAAAAGTGTCTTGCCAAAAGACATATAGAGATGAGATAGATGGAAAGAGAGAGAGAGAGAGAGAGAGAGAGAGAGACCGATTTTTACACGAGCCGAGACGCAGGTAGTGCTATCACAATGGATCAACCTACTCTATCCCAAGCCTGAATGGAAACCAGCAATTAACAATTCTTTATCAACCAGTTCACTCCTTTTGTCTGCCGTTTCTATCACCACACCTATATACACGTATATCAAAAAGTCCTGAACTGAGGCACCCATGGGAAAGAATTGTCAGTATTTAGGTTTTTTCCCCTTCTAAATGCATCTAATTTTTAACAAATGTCGCGGTTTCTTATTCATGGGAAGTTGCAATCAATCCCCTAAACTGTATATTATATCTAGGCCTTCCGTTCCACATCCACTCTCTGTTTTTCGCCTTAATCTGAAGCACGTCTCTGTGGGACCGGACCTACAGTCATGCCCCGAACCCATTTCCCCTGATTTCACAAAGGCTGGTTGATGATAAAGCCCTAACATTATTGCCCCCGGCGTTTCTCAGCATCGTGTTTCTAAACGGTGGCAAACGGGGGACTTAGCGCTCCAAGCCCCAACACATCCAATTAGAATTTTGTTTATTTGTATGCGCCGAAAGCGTCAGAAATGCGATACTTGGCGCGTCCATGCAGCCACTAGAAAACAAATTTGAATTTATTTTAACTCGAACCCGTCTCAATTCCCTCATCGACGAAGTCGAAGCGAATTCATCAACTTTGCGACTTTGCAACTCGGCAATGCATGAGAAGGGAGTATGAGGTTACAGTATCATAGTCATTTTATTCAGTATAGAGGTATTAAACACATGAATGAAGTTGTCACCAATTGCTGGATGGAGGCTGAAATAAGTTTCAGCAGACCAGTGTTTTCTGTCAAATTCCTGAATGTAGAATAAAAGTTAACGGGGTCTATTTTCTACAGAGGAACCCCATTTAAATATATCCCCGAGATAAATCCGAAAAATTTCCACTCAGATATTCTGATATCTGCTCTTTTACAATGGCTTGACGAACTGAAACAGGCGAGCGCAACAGAGTCTTGATAGACTGGTTTTCAAACAATATATTTTTTTTTAATGGATGATTATTTATTATCTATTTCAGTATGTCGGTAGTTCGCAATCGTTAATGAATTCTTGTTTAGTTAATACGTTCCATGTTTCACTATATATCTCTTTTTTAATTTCTTAGATTCTGCGAAGTGGGTAAGGAGGGATTTACAAACAACAGCCTAGTACCAAGTTTAACGAGTATGTAAGTAAATGACTCCCACCGCAGGTCTGCAGAAGATTGCGTATTTCTCATCCTGGACAACGACACTGATCATATTCATCAACTCATTGATGTGGGGGAGGGGTGGGATGGAATTGGGGATGGGGGCTTTCTCTACTGAAAGAAAATGACCCTTTTAGAATTTAAGCCTCCATTATGCGTTTACTTTTTGTATTATTAGGAGAAAGACACTTTATAAATCTAACAATTATCTTCTTTTTTTCAAAAACGAAAGAAAAGATGCAGCAATATAAAAATTGAAAAAAGGATTTAAAAAAATGATAACTGATTCACGTGACAATTTTAACTGCAAAATCATGAACGTGAATCAAATACACGTGTGCTTCGCTCACCCTGTCCCATTTATGTGTCAGCTTATTTTTTTTTATAATCCATTGGAATAACTTAAAGTCGTAGTATGGTAATCGCTAGTCTAGTTCTGGACGTTTGTAACAATGTTTGGGAGAGTGAATCAGAGGACTTCGCGCCGTCTCCCTTCCACCTCCCTGGTTATACGCTGGGTGCACGTACATGGGGTTTTACGGACAAAATAATTACAAACGTCCAGAACTAGACTAGGTAATCGCATGAAGCGTAATTACAACTGACAATTGGTGACGCAAAATTAAGTAGAAAACCTTTCTATTCGAGTGCTTCTAAAGTGGTAAGGCCTAGATGTAGGCTAAGTGTACTCTTCATGTTATATTATTTATTTTTTAATCATTATTAGGCCTACGGGAAGTGAACTGGATATTTCTTAAATCATCACAAACAGTGGATCAATTCAAACAGAGTTTGAAGACGTATCTGTTCTGAAACCCCAAGCACTCATTGAACTCACACTGTCACTGCCTGGTAACTTGTATTCATTTTAGCTCCATCGCCGACCCAGGGAAGACATCTCAAAGCGCTTTGTATCCAGAGGAAAAGGCGCTATATAAATTGCTACTACTATTATTACCATTATTTAGACGATGCTTGGATTACAAAATCCCCATTTTCAGCACATTTTTGTGTAGCGAATATCATCATCGTCATCATCACCATTATCATAATCATCATCATCATCATCATCATCATCATCATCATCATCATCATCACATCATCACCGTCATCACCATCGTTATCATCATTATCATCATCATCATCATCATCATCATTACCATTATTATCATCTTATCATTATTATTCTTGACTGCTAAACTGTGTGAGCAGCTCTATAAAGCCAGAACCAGAATTTTGTTACTCTCTCTGTAATAACGGGGGAAATGGGGATGAAAAGAGTGAATGAAAGTTCACATTAAGTTATCACTTCACACCTGCGCCGGGCCGCCTTTTTTTAAAATCAAAATGTTAATGGTAACGGGCGAATGGATACCTATCATAGCGTGCTAGTGCTTAGGTCAATGTTTCCCGATATCCAAATAATAGCTCGCTTCACATGATGTGATTTTGGCTGCGATTCCTTGTGCTCGCTTGTGATACACTGCGATAACATGCTTCAGAACCTGGATTTCAGGCCAAATTATTGTTTGTTTAACATTTCAGTGCCTGTTTGCATTGGCAAAAGTTTGTAGAATTCGCAGCTTTGCGATCATGGTAGAAATATTTTACCCAGAAATCTAGGATATGCTCTATCGCATCCCAAGCTTTCGTAATATTAGAATGGCAGTGAAAATCTCAACTTGTGAGGAGGAACCTGTATATCTGGATATAGGTTTACACTTTTTACAGAGCCGTGACCCAGTACTTGCCTTGCAGTTCAACTTTATGTATCATTGATTAACTCCAAAAACAGGATCAGGTTTTTAATTATCTTAAAGCGAATTTCGAATAATTAATCGCGATAAATAGGCCCGGAGCAAAAGCTTGTTGTTTTTTTTATGCGCTTCACAAACATTCCATCATAATTGTGTATATTTTTGTTGATACATATTAACCGGATAGTCGGATGAGGGGGTCACCGGCGGAACAACACTCAGGAAATTCCTATTTTGTAGCTCATAGAGGCCTATTTTTCTTCCTATTTTGAACTCCAGATCATGCAATATTTTCTATACTGATAAAGGCAGAAACGCTGATATATATATATATATATATATATATATATATATATATATATATATAATGTGAGAAATCAATTGAATTGAATGAGAGAAATAATTTGCGTAGCTAAATTCATTGTTCCTCCTTACTGACTTCCTTTTTGTGGAAATAACTGCAGGGTTTGCAAAAACTGTCTCCGCCGGGAGTCAAACCCGGGTCTTTGGCACTGTACGCCAAACGCCTTAACCACTAGACCACGGAGGCGGGTTGAGTGATATTCGGCTACACCAGGTACAAACACCGACAGGCAGCCCTTGCAACCCTTCGCAGTTAATTTATTCCTTTTCTTTGAGGGACAGGGGAGTACTGAACAATGAAAAGCCGCATGCCTAGCTAGATCCATGGCGGATTCATGTATTAGAATGAATCAATTGTTTATTTATTGTTATATATATATATATATAAAGACGGTGTGAGTACCGTCGAAAATTCGTGAGGAAATAAAGAAGTTGGATAAAAGCATGACATTTCTAATAGTTTGTTTTTATATATATATATATATATATATACCATCATTTGCAAAAGTTTAAGAACACCTCGGGATTTGTGGGTATTTCAATAATTTGGAATACTTTCTTTTGTCTCATTGAATGATTAAACAACATGTTTACTACAGTGATCAGTAGCACAAGAGTAATGGTATAAGCCCATAGCTCAAGTATGATACATAGAACGTAGAATATGCCATGAAATTAATTGTATGTCTGAAAAATAAGTTTAAATTTTGTTTTCTTTCTTTGACCTATTTGCATTTTGGAAAAGTGGTCTTAAACTTTTGCAAATGATGGTATATAATGCTTTGGATTTTGTCATTCGAGGCAGAATCAACCGATGCAATATCATGCCAATATTTCTTTTTACCCAGTTGTACTAATTAGCATTTGTATGTCTGAAAAATAAGTTTAAATTTTGTTTTCTTTCTTTGACCTATTTGCATTTTGGAATAGTGGTCTTAAACTTTTGCAAATGATGGTATATAATGCTTTGGATTTTGTCATTCGAGGCAGAATCAACCGATGCAATATCATGCCAATATTTCTTTTTACCCAGTTGTACTAATTAGCATTTGAACTTTAGCCTACCAATGGCAGCACCGTACTTGGGATAACAATTCGTTATCATTATGTGGATTTTATTTTTTTAAATTATAAGCTTTTTGTAACAGTGCTTCAAAAATTAAATTACCGTACTTAAAAGATTTAAGCAGACTGTGAACCTTGGTGAACTTCTTTTCTCGTTTTATCGGCATGACATCTTGTTATCAATCTATTGTATTATAGACCATCTTTAGTTTAAAGCAGCTCGAGATATGTTGAACATAACCATGTAAAAGTTTAGGCCCTACAAATAACGCCTGCTATCCTATAGTGTACGAATAGACTTATGGCATTTCAATGAGCAATGCCTCAATTAATCTCCTTCGTGTTCAGTTATATACATTCAGCCAAATTTAAATTCATATTCAATCTTTTTTTTTCAACATAACTCGAAAGAGTCCCGATATAGTCACTCAATTTTACCTATAAGATTTGACCACTTAAAGTTACTCAGACCATATAAACCATTGACAAAAGTTTGTCAGCTTGACCGTAGCCGTCGGGTTTAGCCCCCAGAACCCCAAAAGGAGACCCCCAAATTCAGGTCGATTTTCAATTCAATTCAATTCAATTCACTTTTTATTCAACCATTGATAAAATACAAAGAAAACAATTTACAATGAAAATATACAAAATAATGGTTAGGACCCTAAAGCAGCATTCTGCTTGTAATCAGGGCCCTATTACAACCAAACAAACAAAACTAACAAAAACAATAAATAACAAATATAAATAATCATCCCATCTTCCCCATGCACCGAACTTTGTCAGTAGGAAGTAGTATGAATGGGCATTACAAAACACACACAAAGAAAATACTGACAAAAATTTCCGTCGGGATGGGGTGTATGACTGGACATTACAAAACACAACAAAACTGGGGTGTCAGATGGTCCCTAAAAATTGGGGTAGATCTTACCCCTTGAAGTCCAGGGACCAAATTTTATTAGAAGAAAGAGCTTTGGGTGTGCATTTCAAAAATATAAAAACTGACAAAATTGTCCATCGGGAAGGGGGGTGTCAGACCCCCTGAAACAAAAACACCAAAATGCCATTTGACAACCCTATGCCCCCCCCCCTCAAAAAAAAATAAAAATAAATTCTCCGTATGAAAGAAAGAAAGATGTTCTTACCTTCTGACTATGATAACTCCAAAGCTTTTTATTCCATTCCATTCAAATTTACATAACCTAAGTTTGAGTATAATAATTATCTTGAGGTGCAATTTGATGTCAATTGCATTGTCGTTTCATTATTATGTTATTAAATTGTGAAAAATGTATTGCTTTCTTAAAAGTAGCCAAAGAATATTGTCAGGATTATAATATATGAATAGTACATTTCAGCCTGGCAGTTTAATGACAAGCTCCTCTATTATGTCTTATCAAACAGGTGCAGATTGACAAAGGGTGTGTTTACATAATCCTGACAATATTTTGGGGCTACTTTTGAGAAAGCAATGCTACATTTTTCACAATTTAATAACTTATTAATCAAAAGACCAACTAACACCAAACTGCACCTCAAGAAGATTATCATCCTCAAAATTATGTTACTTAAATTGGAATGAATTGAATTGAACAAAACACTTATGAGTTATAGTCAGACGGTAAGAAAATGTTTTCGCTTTACATACAGAGCATTTGGGGGGACAAAGCGTTGTCAAAGGGCACTTGAGTGTTTTTTGTTTCAGGGGTCTGACACCACCTTCGCGATGGACAAATTTGTCAGTTTTTACATTTTTGGAATATACACCCAAAGCTCTCTCTCCTGAGAAAATTTGGTCCCTGGACTTCAAGGGGGAAAATTTACCCCAATTTTTATGGACCGTCTGACACCCCAGTTGTGTTGTGTTTTGTAATGTCCAGTCATACTACTTCCTACTGACACAGTTTGGTGCATGGGGGAATGGGGTGAAATCGACCCGACTTTGGAGTTTCTTTGGGGGGTTCTGGGGGCTGAACCGGACAGCTATTGTCAGGCTGACAAACTTTTTGTCAATGACTTAGATGGTCTAAGTAATTTCAAGGGATAAAATCTTATGGGTAAAATGGGGTGACTATTTCAGGACAGGCTCCCAGACCATAAAAGTAACATTTGTTAAATACATAATAAACAGTGTAAAAAGACACAAGATTACCGGAATTACCACACTCCGTTCATTCAAACTAGTGGCAATCCATTCAACTTAAAGTGTACCAATCACCTGAAAAAATAATTTGTGTACAGCTAGAAAGTATAGAATCAAACTCAAAGAAATTGGTCTGGTACTCTATATGTCAACAGTTAATGAGCATGACGGAAATAAAGGATAACATGAAAATGCTCGCGCGGAACCGAACTCAGAGTTTGGTTCCGCGCGAGCCTTTACCTTGGCAAGCGCGTACGGGTGGGTCGAGTTAGAGTTAGTCTACTCACGAGTCGCTTTTACGCTTAAAGAGAGTGTAATCAAAATTTCAATATCTCTTTATAGAATTAATATTTAAAGCCAATATTTTGAATATAGTATAACGACATGCAACCTCTAACATACAGAGCAAAATTATTTTTGGTGATTGGTACCCTTTAATAATAAATCTTTAAGCCTCTCTGAAATAACGCGGTAAACCGTAAACTGGTAAACAGCTTGAGAATGAAAAAAAGAAAGAAAAAAACACACACACACAACACACACACAACACACGCGCACACACACACACAAAACAATTCGCCAGTTTCTATTCAGAAAGCCTGTTCTATGATTAGGGGGAAACCGTCTATAAATCACCATGGCACTTTAAACAGTTAAACAGTACTGTTAAAAGTAAGAAAAGAATATGCATTCGAGACCTAATTAACTTACGATTTGTGAAACAATACACGTGGGCGTCACCGTTTTAGCTTAAACAATGGAGCAATCATGCTTTGAAGTATGCTCTAGAAATGAAGAATAGTAGTTCTTCTCGAGAAAGGGCTAGCCTTTGACGTGCACAATTTCCATCAAAAGTAGTATTGATCAAAGATAATTACCATTAAATAACTGTAATTATCGTTTTGCAATAATGACAGAGTACTACAGAATAACAACTGAACAAAGAGGCTTGTAGTAAAGGGCAAAAAAGTTTTGTAAAATTTACAAAATAGATATGTTCTGCTGAGAAGTGCTTTTCTCGTTCACTGACAGCAAAAGCAGTAATTTTGAAAGTTTGATAATTCGGGTTCATGAAAATTAAGTCAAAACCCCATTTGTTTGTTTGTTTGTTTGTTGTTTGTTTTTGTTTTGGGTTTTTTTTTTCTGGTTGTTGTTGTTGTTTTTTTGCGAAAAGAACTAAAGGACACGTTGAGTTGGTCTATTTGTCCCATTGTTACACTTATTCGGTCTCCGACAGTGGTCAGTACATCCGTGTCTGCAGGGAGGGGGGGGGGGGGCAGTGGGACTATAATTCGAGTGGGGAATATGGGAGGGACCTGCCCAATTTTGTTGTTGACCGAACCCTTCTTTGTATAACCAGCCCTTTTATAAAACCAAAATATCGACTGGCCTGTAGGGAAAACTCTTTAAACTCCCTATATGGCCTGTCGAATCCCCCCCCCCCCCCCCCCCGCCGCAGTGCATTCGAGGATGATGGACTATGATGTATTGCTTCACACACGCATGCTACTGATGGATGTGCCCCTTCCCCCAGGAACCGGTTGACTGTTCAGGGGGACTCACTGCTCGCTGGGCAAGTCTGAGACAGTTTGGGCTATGGTGTGAGGGTAACGGTATTTTGCATTGTAATGGTGTGAGGGTAACAGTAAATTGCATTTGCCTTGGACCCAGTGGAACCAGTGCTGCCGAAATGATAATTTCGGCAGCAGGTGGGTGTTTGCCGGCTTCTTCTTGGTGACCTTCTTGGTGCTATCCTTGAGGCCGCCATCGACATCAAGCAACTCGCTCATGATGACGGTCTCCTGCGTTCATAAATCCTGTTAATTGCAGAATGTTAATTTCCCATATTGTATACATAATTTCTTTGTATTTAAGAAGTAAATTGTTAATGTTTGACAATGTGTTTATATACTTTTTTTTGCAACATTATTATATTTTGTATCATGCTACTGAACGCAGAAATAAAATAAGTCAAACAAAGAAAGCTCAGTGGAGCTTTGCAGGTACGATGCCTGCAAGAACAGGCAAGGGGTCTGTTGGAGTATAGACGGATGATCCGCATGGTGTCATGGAGGGTCACATCAAACTTCCTGACATGGGTACTGCGATACTAGGCGGCATACGTGGAAGCTAGCTCTGTATGCGAGGGCATACTTGAAGAGTAGAAGCCAGGGCACTCCTTGATGTGACGACCCTGTAGTGCATTGAGATGTCTCCTGTAGGTAACTCTAACCCCGAGGTAGGCGGGAGCTGGATTGTCTTCAGGTAATCTGCCAGACATTCCACGTCAACTGAGAACATCCCTCCCACCTTTGCATCGTGTTATCTGTGTGAAGGAAGTCAAAATCATCTGTATAGCCAAACATCCTCGATGTGATATGTGAAGAAACGCTGATGTTGTCTTGAAGAGGATTGGGTTCATTCTTGAGCCTTGGGATATTACATTCTTCAGGTGAATTGGTTGGTTTGTCTGCCCATTACTGGTCTGAGGGACAAAACTGCTAAATTGAAGAGGAACCGAACACAGAGTGTCCAACAAAGAGGTTCTTATGACCTGGCAGTAACCATATGACCATGTGACCTTAGGACCATACTCTGCCGTAGGCAGCAGTAAGGTCCACTAGCATGACAAGCGCAACATCCGCCTTGTTACCCATTTCAAAGCTGTCCTCGATGTCGGGAAAATGAACGGGAAATGAGATGCAAAATGTCTTTTCTTCAAGTTCATGATCCTGACAGCATCTTTCCAGTGTATTCCCGAATTCTCAAGGCAGTTCACCTAAAAATTAATCTTCACCATCTTTTTAGCGCTTATTTTGTTTCTTATCCCTGTTCATTTTTGGCGCCGCTCATTCCTTTCTTTTTAGAAATAACCATAAATTCTACTTAAATTAAAAATAAAGGTTTTAAAAAAGTCAATAGAATCAACACTTCATGTTCAACATTATTAAAAACAATTGATATTCACCCAAAAGCGTTCTCTAAAAATCATATAATTCTACCATACGCACTCGTATAAAAATATATTTGACAACTTAGTTATGGGCAGACAAGATAATAATCAAATGGTTATTAATGCTCTCAGTGTCAGTGGGTTTGAATTTTTGTAATCAATGTTTGAAGTTGTTTTTATATTGATGATCAGAGCAGCAGGTTCTTTATATGCTAAACATTTTGTAAAAATCTTCCTTCAAGCTTGTTCTCTGGAAATTATCGATCTCTACCAGTGGATAAAGTAACGCCCTCTACGTTTGATGCGACCGGTCGCCATGTTATGGCTCGCAGAAAAGCACCTCCGCTGTACTGTTTCAATACAAATTTATACATTTTTAGAATCAAATAATTCACCTCTGTTGGGTATTTTCCACAAATTAACTGCAAACACAGGCAAAAAAGTGTATCCTTACAAATTCTAAAGGCAATTTAATGTGACAATCAGTATAATGTCTTTTTTAAATTAAAAAAAAAAATCAAGTCACGTATCTTTCGCATAGGAGTACACTGGAATCGTAAATAGCAGATGATGTCCCACGTACTGTGTTTGAGCATGTTGAGTGTAGGGCTTCTAATTGTGGTTGTGCGGCCGCGTCAACTGCTCGCATAGAGCCGTGCGTACGATGCTTTATCCACGTGGTAGAGATCGATACTGGAAACGCATTTCCATCCCACCCTGGAGGATTCAAAGAACAGTCACATGGTTCTGCTATTCATCTAGTTCCGAATCTGGTCGATCTTCCCATTACGAGATCTTCTCCTACCTGCTGCAAGCCGAAGATGGCCGGGTGGCGCATACTTTTTTCTTTTTTCTTTTTTTTAAACAACATTACTGTTTAGCCATATTCGCGAAAAAATTCCTACAAGTGCTCTGGTGAAAAAGTCTAAGTCGTCAGCACACACACTTACGATCCCCAGTGTACATTCATAGATTTACTTATAGTCTGGGAGCCTGTCCCGAAATAGTCACCCCATTTTACCCATAAGATTTGACCCCGTAAAGTTACTTAGACCATCTAAGTCATTGACAAAAAGATTGTCAGCCTGACTGTAGCCGCCGGGTTTAGCCCCCAGAGCCCCCAAAAGAGACCCCAAAGTCGGGTCGATTTCACCCCATCTCCCTCATGCACCAAACTTTGTCGGTAGGAAGTAGTATGACTGGACATTACAAAACACAAAAAACTGACAAAAATTTCCGTCGGGATGGGGTGTCAGACGGCGCCTAAAAATTGGGGTAAATTTTTCCCCTTGAAGCCCGGGGACCAAATTTTGTCAGAAAGAAGAGCTTTGGATGTATATTCCAAAAATATAAAAACTGACAAAATTGTCCACCGGGAAGGGGGTGTCAGACCCCCTGAAATGAAAACCCCAAAGTGCCCTTTGACAACACTTTGCCCCCCAAAATGCTCTGTATGTAAAGAAAAAACACTTTCTTACCTTATGACTATGATAATTCAAAAGTGTATTATTCAATTGACTTTAAATTTTCATAACATAATTTTGAGTATAATAATCTTCTTGAGGTGCAAGTTGGTGTTAATTGGTCTTTTGATTAATAAGTTATGAAATTGTAAAAAATGTATTGCTTTCTCAAAAGTAGCCAAAAAATATTGTCAGGATTATGTAAACACACCCATTGTCCATCTTCACCTGTTTGACAAGGCATAATAGAAGAGCTTTTCAGGTATCTGTGGTATGTGACTGCCAGGCTGAAATGTACTATTCATGTGTTAATTGCACAGATACCAAGCAAGCTGCTCTATTATGCCTTGTAAGATGGTCAATGGGTGTGTTTACATAATCCTGACAATATTTTTTGTCTACTTTTGAGAAAGCAATACATTTTTCACAATTTAATAGCTTATTACTCAAAAGACCAATTGATACCAAATTGCACCTCATGAAGATTATTATACTCAAAATTATCTTATCAAAATTTAAAGTGAATTGAATAAAATGCTTTTGAATTATCATAGTCAGAAGGTAAGAAAATAGTTTTTCTTTACATACAGAGCATTTTGGGGGGCAAAGCGTTGTCAAAGGGCACTTTGGGGTTTCCATTTCAGGGGGTCTGACACCCCCTTCCCGGTGGACAATTTTGTCAGTTTTTATATTTTTGGAATGTACATCCAAAGCTCTTCTTTCTGACAAAAGTTGGTCTCCGGGCTTCAAGGGGGAAAATTTACCCCAATTTTTAGGGGCCGTCTGACACCCCATCCCGACGGAAATTTTTGTCAGTTGTTTGTGTTTTGTAATGTCCAGTCATACTACTTCCTACTGACAAAGTTTGGTGCATGGGGGAGATGGGGTGAAATCGACCCGACTTTGGGGTCTCTTTTGGGGGCTCTGGGGGCTAAACCCGGCGGCTACGGTCAGGCTGACAACCTTTTTGAGCAAGGGTTACACCGGAACCGAATCAGCTGCGAATACACCCGAATTTTCGAATTCGGGTGGATTCGGGAGCATTCTGTTCTCCCTCCCCGAATGGGCAAAAATTCGGGAGGTATTCTGAAACATTCGTGGAGGGATTCGGCTTGTTTTGAAATGTTCAAAACCATCCGAATACGCCAAAAAATGGTCCCGAATGTGGCCCCGACAAATTTCATTCGGGCCATATTCGGGATATATTCGGATGGAATTCGGCCGGATTCGGTTGGATTCGGGGAGGCATTCGGGGCATTCTAGGCAGATTCGGGCTTCGACCCGAATCATCTAGCCAAATAGACCCGAATAACACGATTAGAGCCGAATCTGCCCAGAATGCCCCGAATAGCTCCCAGAATCCATCCGAATCGCCATCCGAATACAGAGCAGAATACAGGCGAATAAGCCGAATAGGCCAGAATACAGCCGAATAGCAGACGAATAGGTCCGAATGAGGGGCCAGAATAACCCGAATAGCCTCGCACACCCATATATTCCTCCGGGAAAATCATGTTTTTTGAATTCGGCTATAATTCGGGTCCAAATTTGGTCAAAATCCAACGATTCTATGGCGAATTCGGGTAATTCGGTGGCGTATTCGGCGCATTCGGCCATATTCGTCCCGATTCGGGTCGACATTCGGGTCATTATTCGGGTGTAATCGGGGAATTCAGGCCATATTGGGCTCAATTCTGGTCACATTTGGCTCGATTCTGGCCTCTATTCGGATTGCCATTCGACTTTATTCGGGATGCCCAAAATCGATTCGGGTCAATTCTTGGCGATTCTGCTTGATTCGGGACCTATTCGGGACCTATTCGTCTCTGATTCGGGGAGACGAATCAGAGACGAATAAGTTCCGAATCAACCGAATCCATCCGATTCAGGCCATATTCGGGCAGAATCGGTCCGAATTTATTCGGGAGAATTCGGTTCTGGTGTAAGCCTTGCTTAGTAACTTTACGGGGTCAAAACTTATGGGTAAAACGGGGTGACTATTTCGGGACAGGCTCCTGGCCTATTACGCAGAATAGTGTGTATGTAATTACATATGCACTACACATATTGTGCACGAACGTACACCCAAGGAAGCTGGTAGAAAGAGGAAATAATATTAATGAAATACGTAAGGAAAGAGAAGAGGATATATGGAAGGAAAATCAAAGAAATCCATAAGAAAAGTGGAGAGGATAAGAGGAAAAACAAAGAAATACATAAGGAAAGAGAACAGAATAAATGAAAGGAAAAACAAATAAATACGCAACGAAAGACAACAGGATAGACGGAAGGAAAAACAAACAAATACATTGAGTATTAAAGAGGGAGAGGATATAGAAGAGAAAACAAAGAAATACATAAGGAAAAAGAAGAGGAAAGATGAAAGGAGAAAAAACAAAAAAATACAATGAGTAAAGAGGAGAGGATATAGAAGAGGCAAAGCAAAGAAATACAATAGGAAAGAGAAGAGAATAGATTAAAGGAAAAACAAAGAAATACATCAAGTTCTATATCCTCTGTTCTTTCCTCATGTATTTCTTTGTTTTGTCTTTAATCTATTATCTTCTCATTTATTACGTATTTCTTTTCCTATTATCTATCCTCTTCTCTTTCCTTATGTATTTCTTTGTTTGTCCTTTTCTATCATCTCCCCTTACCTGATTGTACCAAGGAGGTACTTAGGCAAGCATTGGTTATACTGTATGTGCACATAGCGCTGCTTATGGTCGTGAATGTGCGTTGACGACTTAGACCCCGTTCTCACTCACTTTTGAAAGTGGTCTTAGTTAGACCGCTCCAGAGGAACGGGTCTTGAGGAACGGTTTGCTAGCGTTCACACTCCGAGCAGTTTTTCTCGCTCAAACCGCTCCACGATTCAAAGTGGCCTTGTTGCTATGGCAGCTCAGTTCAGCGGGTCAAATTTTTCGCGCGGAATACAAACTGATGTACCGTAGCGTGCCTGCCGGCTGCCCGATCGATTGCTTTTGCTTTGTTTTGTGCGCGGAACGTCACTGGCTCACTTCCGGTTGAAGTACGCTTTCGTTCACATTGCACGTTTAGAGCGGTCCATACCGCTCTTAATAAGACCCGTTCCTCAAGACCACCTCCCCGAGGTGGTCTTCTGGAGCGGTCCAGAAGACCACTTCCTGGACCACTTTGACCGTTCACACTCACCTAAGAACCGTTCCTGAGGAACGGGTCTTAGATAGACCGCTCCAAAAGTCCACTTTCAAAGTGAGTGAGAACGGGGTCTTAGACTCTTTCACCAGAGCACTTCTAGGATTTTTTCGCAAAAATGGCTAAACAGTTGTGTAAAAAAAGTTTTTTTAAAAGGCGGCCGGGTCGCGCGATTTTTTAACGTACCACAGCGAGGCCAAAGTCTATGGAAGTGAAGTGATAGTACGGTTTATTTTGTCAAGACTAGTCAGCATGCGTGAAACTAAGAGAAAATACCGTAATACCGAAAATACCAGCCGTGGCGCACCCTTGTAATACAGCTTCATTGCTACAACGCCCTGTGTCAATTGCCCTAGTCTATCCGGAGCTAAATGAACGGATGCGACTGGCTGGCAGATATTGTACCAAAATAAATAAGGAACAACTATGCGGCGTTTCGCCCTCTGCCGATCGCGCAAAGAATGATGGCAGGCAAAGTTCGTTTCCAAAGAAAATTTGTCCACGGGGCTTTTTTATGTTCTGCTCACTTTTTGTAAAACAAGAACTTTCTCTTTAGTAGACTGAAACAAAATAAATAATCTGTACCATATTTTCTGTTTTCGATGTAACAGAACTTAAGTTCCATGGATGTTGGCTAGACAAATTTTTTGCATGAAAAATACTTTGGAAATCAATTATCTTTGTTCAAAATTGGCTGTCTTGCCTGGAATTCCTTAGGCTCCAGTCGTGACGCGCCATTCCTACAACACACAAATCATGACGTAGGCAGCCCGACAAGCGCATTAAACAGTGCGCATGCGCAATCCCGCAAAGACAACGCGATGGCCAGATAGCTTCCTGCGTATGGTTTTGTAGCGCGCCGTGTACTAAGTGAATATTTTTGCAACAGTGATTTATCTTAGATTAGTCCTCCCTTCGCAATATCATTTGCGAAGGGTGCGGCACCACTGGTGCAATGTGCGGCGACACTGGAGCAACAGAAGCCCCGCGGAAGCGCCTCAGTAGCGTTTGCGCCGTAGCAACAAGATGCAATGTTTTAGGTGGATTTTATTCACAAGCATTTTCGGCATCGAATGGCGGGTGATTTCTCAACAACCATGGTATTTTCTGAAAATTTTAATCCAAAACTGTCAAACGCCTCCACGACTGGTGACGTTACGGTACAAGTCTTATACTTGTAGTCTCTTTCAAAGTCTTCAAACCTGGTTTCTGGCCTAGTTGTGGTGGGGGGGGGGGGGGGGGGAGACGCGGCCGGGTGTACGGGTTCGGCAAGCAGCAGGTAAGTGGCGATGTGGGAAGCTTGCTCTTGAAAATAATAAAATCGACCAGATTCTGGACTACTTCTCATCTCGTTCAAGTTTCGACAGGGTAGAGTAGGTGTCCGGTGACTTTTGAAAGCTTCAAGCACGCTCTCGATGCTAACCAATAGCGATAGACCCCAGGAATAATTATCTCTTTGAATGTTTCGCGAGAAATAATATGCTAACGGGATTGGGAAAATGGCTTGATTTATATTATTGTATTTTGATATCGGACGGCTGATGGATGTTGATCTGTAGGATTTTTCTTTATTTCATAGACAGATCTTAGAAGGGATTTTTCCCCTTACATTCTATGCCAAATTTCGTTTCAATTCGATTCAATTTATTTCGTTCATTCATTCACAGAACTCTCTTATATATTTTGATGTTCAATCATGCAAAATTATATTGAACAGGGCATTAATATAGAAGAGAGCACTCTAGATTGGATACACAATAGAATTTTAAACTCTTAACACTGAAACTCATTTAAACTTAACACTTTGTTTGCTTGGTTGTTTTTGTTTTTGTCTTTTTTTATTTTCATGGCTTAAAAAGAAATTTGAAGGAGATGATATTCTTACATTATAAAAATCAATAGGCGTAGTTCAGCAGTATTTATTTGATATTCATTTATTTCCATGAATTATACATCATCACAAATCTACAATCTTTCAGCAAGTATGGTCATATAAGAATAATCATACATAGAAAAAGGGGTCGTCATAATCGAAGCTTGAGTTGACGTCTTTATTACAATGAATATACATATGCAAACAATGCATAGTGGAAAGCAGAATAGAAGGCCAAACAAAGAAAAAATTAAAAGGGAAAGAATGAAAGAGAGAGGGGGAGTTCTTGAAATTCATTTTGATACCATTTGCTCCTCGTCTATTTTGTTCATTTATCTTAGCTTCTATTCAGATCTCTTCTGTTTGTTGTAGTCTCTTAAATGAATTGTTCATTTTTGTTAATTAATTAATTAATTTATTTATTTTATTTATTTATTTATTTATTTATTTGGGGGGTGGTACCAGAATGTACAATATGGTGACATTCCCTGATTTGTTGATTTTTTTTTCTAACATTCATTAGGGTTTTCGGATTCTTAGTTTGTGGACAAATGTATAAGATATATAGCAGACAACAATTAGGAGTTCGCCAAACAAAAAAAACACCAAAAAATGAAGAAAAAAAAAACGATGAAGGTTTCACTCGCTACGCCCTTGAAGGATCATCCCCTGTGCATCATCATCCCTGTGCCACGGACTATCGTTCGGGCGGGAAGAAAACCACAATTCTGAGTCTGTAGCCTGCAATGGTGATTTATGATCATCTCGTGTTTCGCTTGATAGATGGGGGTCTGTGGTGGACCTATATTTAGCGTATATCATATATGTCACTCCGATGTATCGACTGGTCTGACTCTCTGACCGGTACTGTATTTTTTGGAATATTCCTCATTTCACGGAATTTTAAGGGCTCGCATATGTAATACAGGCTCCATTCGTTCGTGTTAAATTGAAAGTAATTATATATATATATATATATATATATATATATATATATATATATATATATATATATTGAAAGCGTTAGGGCTGAAATTGTTATAATGTTCAGAGTAGAGACAAAATATTTAAATCTCCCGAATGAGGTGCCTTTGATATTCGAGCATTTTCCCTGCTATAACAGAATTTATGAAAACTGAAAGGTGGCTAAACATAATCGCAGACTGAAACAGTGGAAATACACTGAGATAATATAAACACTTACACAAAGACAAGCTAACTTTAGCCTACGGGTAAAATCAAAAACCTTATGACTATTAAACATCGTTTGCCTTTTTGAAATTTTACAGAGGACGGTTACTCGATTTTATATGAATTTCTTTAATCAATTTTTATAGTAACACGAATGCAATGCAAGCGGGTGAATTACTTACGTGTGCCCTTTAACGTATGAAAATGTCAGGTAAGGGACTTGGTGGGTTTAGAGTTAGAGGAAACGGTACTGCGTGATTACGGTAGTGATGGGCCTAGATAAAACTAATATAAGTAATGAAATATTTCCATGTATACTTATATCAAAAAGATTATGCTTATCACTTCGAATCCAAAATATGACCCCCCCCCCCCCCCCCCCCTTTATTTCCCCAGCGCTCAACATGGTTTTCGTGGTTTTGGTCAGATTGGGGAGCGGAAATGCTAATATCTTACTTTTCGGGTTTTTTTTCATTGTGTTCAACATGTTTTATTTTCCCAATCGTGTCACATTCCTGTTGTTTCTAGATAAAATATTTTTGTTCTCGGGTGGGGGCTTATTTGTAAGCAAGTTCTCATTCAACATGCTCACGGTTAGCCCTGATAATGCTGAATTGTATCTGCCCTAATATTGTTTAATAATACTATAATAATACTGGATATTTATATAGCGCTCATATCGACCATGAATGGTGCTCAAGGCGCTCCAATATTACCCCGGCTCTAGCTAGGCTACCGATTTCGGTGCTCACAGCATTCAAGGAATTAATTCCTGCCGGTACCCATTTAACACCTGGGTGGAGAGTGGCGAATGAAGATTAATGTCTTGCCAAAGAACAGTAGTGCCGCGCCGGGCGTTTGAACCCACGATCCCATCTCCAGTCAAGTGTTTAAACCACTGGACTACGACACCTCTACTGAATGAAATGCACTCGCAATCATACTTGAAAAAGTCCAATTACTAGTACTCGACTGCCGACCCGTAAAACTGTTTTTCAACTGGTCAGCTAGCAACGAAGCATGTGCTGAGTTTAACGCAAGATGGCGCTAATCCTTTAGCGGTTTGAGATTTAACACCCGTTCCTCCCGTTATATTTCAATATTATAATGATTGCTGAAGAAAGAGACTGACAGAGATAGTGATAGAAGGAGAGAGAGAGAAAGAAAGAAAGAAAGAGAGAGAAAGGGAGAGAGAGAGAGAGAGAGAGAGAAAGAGAGGAGGGAAAAGGGGGGGGGGGGAGAAGAGTGATCAGCGCCATCGAGAGAGCGGTGTTTGTTTTGGGGATGTGGCGCCCTCCCCCTTTCAAAATTTCTACGTTAAAAAATATAAGGAAAATGATTTTGCTTCCTTGCTTTTTGTTTTATCGTGTGTGAAAATTATTATCAAGCCTACTCTAACCGGCAAGAGTTGGTCTAGCGGTTTGCTCTACGGGCAGCTCTTTGCATTCGCCTACAAACTGACTCTGATCGGACCCAGGTTCGAATCTCAGTCACGTCTTTCGGATGGTCCCAGGCGTAAATAATCATATTTGATCGATACACGTCTGTTGAAACTCAATTACTTTGTTTGTCTTTTTATATTTTTTATTTCTTGATTCAGATTTTCAAAATGAATATTACAAAGTAAGCCACTGATTACACAATATAATTCAACATATCAATAAACAATACAAATGATATAATTCCATAACATGCCATTCATAAATGAACAACCATAGTACAATTGAACTGTCAATTTTTTAGATGTAGACTTAACTTATTTCAAACTATTGTTTTTTTTTCCGTTCGTTATCTTTACTTTCTAAAAGTGCATTATTGATTTTTTTTTGGGGGGGGGGGCGTTCCTTTTGATCTGGCATTGTATTTCATATATTTTATGAGTATAATCAAGTGGTTAATGTACATATGTTTTTCTAATTTTCCATCTAACATGTCTAAACCAACTAAAATTTCCTCCCATTTAAGTGCTTCAATATCATTTCTTCCCTATTTCTTGCCACAATTTTAAAACCAATTGACACTTCATAAACAAATGATTGTATATCTCAATTTCCTTTCCACAGAAAGAAGTTAGATGATAAAATGGCAAATTGATACAGTTTATCATTACAATATAGGATACTATGTAATAATCTAATCTGAAATTCACGTGATTTCCCATCTAAAGTGCATAATCACGGGGTCAAAAAGCAAGTCGCAATTCCAGATGTATTATTCAAATGTGTTATTTCCGGGTGTCTAAATGCAAATGTATCCTTTATTTTATCTATAAAGATTTTATAACATAATTTAAAGTCAGTCCTTCATATAATATTATTTTATCGCCTACTTTATACATCAATTCCGAGTAATCGATCGTGTCATTTAACACTTCGTCTTTTTTCCTTTTCTCTTTCAAATATACCGGCAATGCTGAATAAATGCTACTAATGTAGAATAAATCGTTGGCATCAAGACCTTTTTGTAGAAAATAGCTAACTGGCCTTAAATGGCTATTTTTCTAAACAACATGCTTAATTTTATATATATTAGCCTCAAATAGTTTTCTGTTAAAAAATATTTTCCGGCCATGCCAAAACGGATCAAATTATTACTAGTGATAATATTACACACACACCCACACACACACACATGTGAAAATGTAAAGAAAATGTAAAGAAAAATATTGCAGATATTTCCCCCCACTTGTTGGCAAATTTGGTGAAACATCCCTGATGTCTCTCTGTACAATGTTGTGGAATGATTTACCGATACCCCATAGCTACTGAATAGGAAATTTCAAATAACCAGTCGTCTATTATAAACCATCATTTTATTATCAACACGATTACTGAACTCGTACTTATGCCTGAACATGAATTACGTGTGTCAACCAACGTGACGATAAAACAGAATGTCTAGAAAAAGGATTTTGTGATAATGGGCATGTTATCTCTTTATGTTTATGTGGATATACAAAAGACGATCAAGAAAAGGCATAGAAATTTAAGTATCATTGTAGTCCGATTTTTTAATGGAAAGGTCGTCGCTGTTTCCGCATTTCCTCGAGTTGTCAGATTAATTGTATGTTTATATTACTTTCTCACTTTCTATATTCTGTTTATATCAATCGAGATATTCATCACTAATGATGTTGACCTATGCTCTCGATACTAGTCGTGGAGAGCCACTTTATCACCGAGGGACAAATGGACCACTAATCATCAACATTTGTTTTGTCTTCAAAACATTGCGTGTAGTCATTCATTCAATATTCGAAGTATTAATTTCAATCCTCATTTATTTTATCTATAAAGATTTTATAACATAATTTAGAAGTCAGTCCTTCATATAATATTATTTTGTCGCCTACTTTATACATCAATTCCGAGTAATCAATCGTGTCATTTATCACTTCGTCTTCTTTCATTTTCTCTTTCAAATATACAGGCAATGCTGAATAAATGTTACTAATGTAGAATAAATCGTTGGCATCAAGACCTTTTTGTAGAAAATAGTTAACTGGCCTTAAATGGCTATTTTTATATACAACATGCTTAATTTGATATATATTAGCCTCAAATGGTTTTCTGTTAAAACAAATGGACCACTAATCATCAACATTTATTTTGTCTTCAAAACATTGCGTGTAGTCATTCAATCAATATTCGAAGTATTAATTTTAATCCTCATTAGTGAAGGTACTCCAATAATGCTCTATAGTGCTCACTTTCAGTCTTTAAGGGGTTTTGTTTGTTTGTTTGTTTTTTCTTTGGATCTTTTTTTCTCTGTTTGCTTGTTGTTGTTTTTTCTTAAGCAGCGGTCCCATTTAGGCACGAGTTATGACGAGTTGTGGGGAGTTGACTCAAAACAGCATTCGAGATATCTCTTGCCAACACGGCGCGACTCGGCGCAACTCGGCACAACTTTAAAAAACTCGGCTCGCAACAACTCTCCATAACTCGCCACTTTAACTCGGCTAAGTGGGAACTCTGCTTCAGTGGGAACGCTGCTTTAGACGATTTCATTTTTATATGTGTGTGTTTCCCTCCCTCTGTCCATAAAATCTGTCTCTCAGGCTCCACCACCTTTTCTGTCTCTCTCTTTCTCTGACTCTCCCGCTGTCTCTCTCTATCTTCTGTCTCTTTCTGCCTCCCTCTCCTCTTATTTCTCTCTCTCCCTCCACCTCTCTCTCCCTCTCTCTCTCTCCCCCTCTCCCCCTCTCTCTCTTTCTCTCTCTATCCATCTTCTTCTCTCTTCTCTGTCTTACTCCCTTTTCACCCATTCTTTTACCTGCCCTCTCTCTCCCTTCTTACACACTTACTTTCTTTCACTTTCCTCCTTCCTCCATCCTACTCTAAATATCTTCATTATCTTGTGTTTCCACACCGTCTTGCACTTTCACTTTACTTTCACACTTTAGTTTTTCTTGTGGGTTGAGGCCAGTGGTGTAGCCAGGATTTTTCAAATGGGGGGGGGGGGTAGACGTGAAGGATCCAACCGCGTAGCCACGGTAGCCAGGATTTCATTTTTTTAAATTTTTTTTTTTTGGGGGGGGGGGCGGTTGTGAGCACAAAGCGTGCGAAAATGGTGATGAGCACGAAAAGCGTGCTCCCCATGGGAGTGAGTGCAGGGAGGGGGGGGGGGGGAGTTATTTTCCCCTTCTCGCGCGAAGCGTGAAAGCTCTGACGTTTTAGCAAATTTGAGCGAAAGATAACTGTTTGGACGCAATATTGCACTGTATGTAACAGGGGTGGGTGCAGGGAGGAGGGAGTTATTTTCCCCCTTAACGCGCAAAGCGCGAAAACTTTGACGTTTCAGCAAATTTTGAGAGAAAGATAACGGCTCGTATCGCCTTTTTAGGCTTTTTTCTCTCACTTCCCCCGCTTCTTCGCTCTCACTTTTTTTTTTAAGGGGCTGAATAGGGGGCCAAGGCCCCCCTTGTGCCCCTGTCTACGCCAGTGGTTGAGGCAATTGTCCTTCTACCTAAACGCACCTATCAATTCCCTCTTATTGATAGTCCGCTTCTCTTAATGATTCTTTTTAAAAATTAATATAATTGATTAAGTTATAGAAGTTTCTGGACATGTAATTATTATACAAGCTTTGCTTTTAAACACGTCCAACTGTTTCCAACAATACTTAGGGTCAATATTTGTGCATCACTTATATACATTACTTACTGATATTTAATTATGTGCCCATTTCTGTGGAAAACATCATTGTTATATTTGCAATGTCGTACTACGACATTGCCTTGTTTTCGTTCAAGTTCTTCATTCTTATTATTTGCGATGTCGTCCCACGACATTGCCTTGTTTTCGTTCACGTTCTGCATTCTTATTATTCGTCTTCTTCCACCAAAATCCTATTTGTTTTGCACGTAGTGCTTGCTATCACTCTTTAGGTACTTTTCTGATGTCTATTTCCTTTCAAATTTCATATGCATGTTCCTTGCCATTTCATCTTTATCACTGAACTTTTCATTTTTCGAAATCACTCATGCATGACCATCCAGGCGCCATTTTGTCAATTTTCATGCCATTTTCATGCCTTTCGTTCTCCTTGCCTATCTCCAGTATCCTACATCCTACAAGCTTCTAACAAATTCCTCTAGATAGTTGCTCTTTACATTACAATCAAAATATTATACCAAAAATTCCCTCTTCATACTTTAAATTTAAGTACGAAATCGGCCATGTTGAAAAACGCTAAATTTCTTGAAATATTCACTCCCGAAAATGAAAAACTCCTATAACTTTCTCATATCAATTCATTTTTGTCTCATATTAACAATGTGTCTTGGTCTTATCATTGCACATATCCCTGCAAAATTTCATGCATCAATAATCACGCGTGATATAAATAGCGCCCTCTAGATTTTTCAAACTGACTATCTTCTTGTGGCCGTATCTCCGTCATGCCTGGGTAAACCCGTTCCTTTTTTTTTTTTTGGATTTAGATACTTCAAGTTATACCCTTTTCAAATAAAAAAATATATACCTTATCATTGACCGACTTTGCGAAAATTGCTCATCAAAATCACGATATTTACGGAAATGCCGAAACATCTTCAACTTGCTCTAATTTTCCGATCCTTTAACTTACGTCTTTGAAATTTGGTGGGTATGTGTATATACGTATTTGACAATGTCAGCCAAATTTTATAAAAACTGATTGCGTCATCGCAAAGTTATTGCGGAAAAACCTCAATTTACCTGTATTATATAATATTGAATAATTTGCTTATTTTAAATGGCACGCTAATGGCAGTCGGCTCAAAATGACCGCAATGAAATTCCCTTCTCAGGGATACCAAACACGGTATATGGTGTCACAGAAATTTTTCAGTAAATCGCGATTTAAGTCAGGTCATAATACGGATCCCGCACAGTTTCCGCCCATGCATTATACACGTATTGTCTATGGGGCAAATCGGGTTCCCAACTTTGGACCCCTGAACGATCTTTATGTTTCTTGAAATTTTGTATGCACGTTTTTTGAGGCAAAATGAAGAGAATCTCGTCGCCGGATTTTTAAAATCCGTCAGGCGCGACATTTTAGACGCCATTTTGTTCTATAAATCTATCACGCATCATACGCTTCGATAGGATTGTCATAGAAATATAAGAGTGGTCTCAAAATGACGGTTATGGAATGCTCTTTCGTATGATACCAAATACGACACATAAAGAACAAAAAAGAGCCAAGTTATTAGCAAATAAAGTCATTTCAGTACATGCCATTTAACGACATTTTCTTCAATACCATTCTACGCAAAGCGGATGTGGCGTGGTATACTATGCGTCACATATAGTGTGGAAGCCACGTGGCCAGAGCCTATGGAAAGGCATTTTATCCTTCTACCTTTCCCTATGTTATTCTTTGTTTCCATCCTTCTGTCATCTTGTCTTTCTATCTATGTTTTACCCTACTGTAATTGTTCTATGATCTTTGATTTCTTCCTTTCCTTATGTTAAATACCGCACAACCCCAATGTGCCGCTCGTAGTTTACTATGTTTCATTGTGTTGAGCCCATGTGGACGGGAGCCTTTGGAAATCCATTCGGGTCAGGGCGTACTCCACCATCATCATCATTATTATTATTATTTTATCATCATCATCATCATCACCATTATCATTATCATTATCACCGTCATCATCATCATCATTATATCATCGTCATTACCATTATCATCATTACATCATCATCAATATCATCATCATCATCATCATCACCATCACCATTATCATCACAATCATCATCATCAATTTTATCATCATCATTATTATTATTACATTATCGTCATTACCATTATCACCATCATCATCACTATATCATCATCAATATCATCATCAACATCACCATCACCATTATCATCATCACAATCATCATCATCATTTTAGCATCATTATCATCATTATCATCATCACCATTATTATATCATCATCATCATTATATCATCACCATCATCATTTTATCATCATTATCATCATTATCATCATCACCATTATTATACCATCATGATAATTATCATAATCATCATCACTTCCATCATCATAATCTTCATCACCACCATCACCATCATCACCATCATCATCATTGTCATCACCATTATCATCATCATTCTTTGTTTTTTGTTCTTTGTTTCTTGTTTTCATGATTCTATCATCTGCTTATTTTACAGTATGCATTATTTTCTCCCATCTTATCTTATATCATATTATAACATGCATAACTTTATATTTCACCTGTGTACTTCTCAACAAAATAAAAGATACGGACGAAATTGCATGCACATCGTTCTTATACGATTGCAGTTCTAGTATTGTTATTGTATTCATTTAATGTTATGCACTACAGTGTATTATGTTAATATATGATTGAAAACAGTCAATAAAATCTGAATCTGAATCTGAATCTGAATCTCTTTCGTTGTCTCTCTTTTTCAACCAATCTTTGTTTAGGGAGGGGGTGGGGATGTTGGGGATGGTCAACCGACATGGCTGCGCACTCTTAACTCTTGGCATTACTGACTTTTGATCACAGTGTAGGATGTCTAAGTATTTGTGAATATTTAGTAACAAAACTAAATTCAAACAATGGTGTCAACTCAACTTTCACCCATTAGGAGTTTCTATATCAGGTCGCACTTTCTGGAATTACTAGTATACTATGGAAAAGATATAAACAAAACAAAGAATACAATGCCGTATTTTTTCCAAAAGGAAGTAAAAACTTATGACAAGTGGTTTCAATAGATCTACAGATTTACAGTGACAGATTAAAGATTAACAGATACTTTCAGATTCGTTCGCACCCCTTCCTCTCTCTCTCTCTTTCTCTCTTTCTTTCTCTTTTTCTTTCTTTCTTTTTCTCTCTCTTATTCTCTTTCAGTCTCTTCAATTTATGTTTCTCTATACCTCTATCTCTTTGTCTCCCTCCCTCTATTTATTCCTCTCTCTCTCTCTTTCTTTCTCTCTCTCTCTCTTGCAGTCTCTTCGATTTTCTGTTTCTCTCCATACCTCTCCTTCTCTGTCTCGCTCAACCCCCCCCCCCTCTCTCTCTCCCTCTCTCTGTCTCTCTTTCTTTTAGATATATTGCTTTCTCTCTTTCCCTCAAGTTTGCTATAGTAAGCTTTCTCTCTCTATCTTTTTGCTTCATTTCCAATAACTTGTTTTTGTCACTTCCAACCTTTTTTACATGTATATATTTTAAATCTTTATACATTTAGATATTGTTGCACTGATTGGCTTTGCTTTAAAATTTTGATGGAAACGACAGTTAGAATTCCTCTCTTCTTATTATGTCAGAATGTTAAAAGTGTCCTTTGGAAACCTTATTATAATAGATTATGGGAATCGAATCGTATGGAACTTATCTCACTCGCTACCAAAATATTTCTTTGTCAGAAAGAGACCAGATATCAATTATGAAAATGCGTGATTTTATCTAAAGAAACTTGTCTTCCTTTTGTTATACTTAAGCTTTCTATTACAATTTACAAATACATAATTATGTATCCTTTTTTTTTAATTCTAAGAAACATCATAGATGCATGCACTTTACACACATAAAGGCATAGACTCAATGATTTACTGAGAATATCACATGATTCCACTTTCGATGGATAACTTTATTGCAATTGCTTCCGTCAATTTTCAGTTTCGCAAGATGATTACAACTCTAACAAAGTGTTATGAAAAATATATTATATTATATATACGTATCAACGTTGCATTGTGTATACCACACATTTGACACAACAAAAATGAACATTTTTTTCATATGAATATGGTGTAATCAGGCAGAAATATACAGAAATATATACAGAACATATATAAATACATAGAAATATATAGAAATGGGTGAAAATAACTATGAAATCTTTGGCCTTAGAGTCTAATATAATAAACAAATAGAGTATAATAAATGAGCTACGCCCAGTGCAGATGCAGTTCGTATGACGAGTGGAAATATACAGTGTGAGTCAATTAAGAAGGAACCCACATTAAAAATACAGATATCTGAACAACAAATAAAACTTAAATGCAATATGCTGGTATAATTGTTAACAACATTTCCATTAAGACGATACTTACAGGTAAAATGTCTAAATATATGAAGCAGACAACGAATTACTTGTTTAGATTTATTTATTTATTTTTTTTTTTCTGGGGGCGGCTGAATATTTTCAAATTATATTCCTCATATAGTTTAGGATATAAAAGATTTATGCACAATTCAATTCTTTCTCAAAAGAAAGACCATGGGGTTTACCTATCATCGTTACAGGATATCAGGAATCGGATCTTCGGTTGATTCTGCTTAGCGCTCTCTATGCCATTCTGAACCCCATGCGTATCTAGATGATCATGAAAAATAGGGGGATGGGATCGATCTATTCTTGAAAGAAGGAAGTTTGGCACAAAACATTTACTCAATATCGTATTTTTCTGACTATTTGATTGATATCTTCTTCTTTTTTTAAGCTTTGGAGGTTTCGTCTGCGGAAAAAATATCTTTAAAAAAAAAATTTAATTGAAGTACATTAATTTTCGGGCAAGCACATATTGGCATTTACTGTCTCAGTCCATGTTGGTTAATAGCGGGTTAACAATATTGTAAACATTGTAAAATCCTTATTTTGAGTGTCTACGATAAGCAAATGATAGTTGTAGTTTAAGTTATTTTAACAAATATATTATTTACATCTAAGTTTACAATTTCTTGCATCACACGTCCACCGATGAAGCTGCAGAAAATACCGAAAGTTCTGCCGAAAGCGCACATTGAAAGCGGCATAGATGATTGGATTAATCGTCGAGTTGCACCACGCTAAGACCTCGGTGAACTCCCAAACGGCATCGGAAACGCATTCGGTACCACAGACAGAGAAGACCACTGTCATGATCTTGTACGGTAACCAGAATGAAATGAAACTTCCAGTGAGGATGGTGAGAATAATGGCTGCCTTCCGATGCCTGACCAGCTCTATTTTCTCCTTCTTCATATTTCTGGCTATCTCACTGTAGTCAGGCACTTTCTCTGCGGCATTCATGGTGTTTGGAGGTCTCACCTCTTCGGCTTGTTCGAGGCATGCCGACCCTTCAGAAGGTGTGTAGCGACATAATGATTCGTTGGTAACCTGTTCGAAAGACTGGGTTGGAGGCTTCTTGTTGCTATATGGTGGGCTGATCTGTCTCCCCTTCGACCTTCGATAGATGTTGATGTATACGGATATATTCATTGCGACCGCAGTGGACAGTAGAACCGTAAATGGAATTAGGTTGATGTAAAGTGGTGCAAGACGAGTGTAGTTAAATTCCATTCTGCAAATTGTATCGTAGTGAAAAGCTGGTATGCCATTAATTGGACCCCAGCTGAACGCAATCAAAGACCAGTAAATGATCACGGTTGTCCAACAGGAGACGAGGATAAGTCCGACGCGCTTCTTCGTCTGGTAGGTCTTATATTTAATACCCTTGCTTACGAGAATGTAACGGTCCCAACTGATCAAGACGATGGTGATGATGGACATCCAGCACACAGTGAAGTCCAAGATAGTCCACAACTTACAGACGATCTCACCATAAGGCCAAAACCCATGGATGAACCTTGAGAAGTTGAAGATCAGGCTGAAGACACCCACAATCAAATCCGTTATGGCCAGATTTAGGATTAAGAGATTAGCCACTTTCTCTCGGATGCGAGCATCTCGACAGTAAGCCAGGATCACAAAGATGTTCCCGATAACTGTTAGTGTGATAATGACAGAAATGATGAAGGAGATACCGATGAGCACGGGTTTTGAATATTGTTGATGGTGGCTGTTTGAAGTAGTAACCATCGTATCGGTGCTAAAATTCATTTCATTTACACTTTCCATGATGTCATAAAAAAGCAAATACGTGTACAAGGAATAGCGAATCAAAAGGGCGAATAATCTAACGATAGCGCTGACAATCCACCCCAAAGTTTATTGGAGGTCGTACATAGGGCCTACATACGGCAACAATTTTGATCCAGAGCGAACGGAACTGTTTCAAGAAGTTTAATGCCAATTGTTCCCAACAAGGCGCCTTGTGCAGAATTTTAAAGTCATTTGAAAGTTTCACAGCAGTCGTTGAACTGTCAAGTCATTACTTATGAATAAATTATATTTAATAATGTGGGTATGTGGTTCCTAGCTTTATTTCTAGACTTGTTTGAAGAGTTTACAGCCCCGACTGAACGGTGATCCAGGCAAACTGTTGTTGATCTCTGATGATCTGTATCAAAGTTACTTGCAAGTACGCAAGACAAAAAGTCGGATGTTTTGTACTTTTGTCGTCCTAAAAATCAACTGCACAAAATCGGGGAGAAATATTTGATGTCGTTTGTGGCCTCTTCTGGGACAGCAGAGAACTCATCAAAATTAATCTTCAGCAAATCAAGAAAATGGAGGATAAGTTCGATGATGTGTACGCGAGCAAACCCTCTTCTGATAGCAAGTCCAGATCGTCGACAGTCACTTTTTATCGATTTCACAATTTTCCCAGATTTGAAACCTTCAGTAATATTGATCAAGATACACATCACACGGGATATCCCTCATCAATGATATCAATATTCTTCACCATCAATAAAACTTACTTTCGCTTTCAAGTACTCTAGTCATATGAGCGTTTCTCTGGCATGCAATTGGTATACACAAACAGGATTAGGGCGTGGCCTATTAAAGATTGCGGATACCGTGGAATATAAAAGGCGTGGTCATTCCAAAGGGCCAATCAAAATACAGTACACAGAACGGGGGGTTGGAAGTAAAATAATTATGAAGTAAAGAAGGCCCATCAAATCCTCGCTTGCGTGACTGAAAATATGAACGCGAAGTTTCGTAATACCATTAAAAGAAGGAAATGCCAATTGAATCTATTACTTTCGTGACATGCGATCATGGCAGTTTAGTATTCCAAGGACTCACCGATGTAAACATTGAACGAAGTTTTTGAACAGTTCCATTAAAACTATCTTGGGGGGGGGGGGGGGGGACAACAGTCATAATCACTTCCTCAAGTTATCATGCGACCCTTACGCATATATAAATACAGGACCATAAATACAGGACCAAAAAAAATAATAATAACACGAAGACTACCAATTTATAAATGTACCCCTATGCAATCCCTAGGGGGAAATTGTCCCAAGGATAGTTGTCTGGGGCTGATAATCCAGAGAGTATTGGTCCTAGAATCGTTAGAAATATAACATACTAGATATAAGCTGGACTTTCGTTTGCTTTCAAACCAGTTATGTATTCGTATACCTCTCTCATGTAATATGATAGTGGAATGTGTTGCTTTTTATTTTCTGTTCTCTTCATGTTGTTTTTAATTTCCATTTTATTTTTTGTAATTCTTGTAATAATTTCAGTGATTTCTTTCATGTTGTTCGCCGCCTTACTGAAAAGGGGCTTCTAGCTGAAAGCAGTGTTTTACAATACAAAACAAAAGTGCAATCAGTGGCGGATATACATAGGGGGAAAACCGGCCCGTGCCCCCTCCCCCCCCCCTCTCTTTTTGAAACCCAACTGGCATACTTTAAGTACACAATCTAAGAAATTTGTCCCCTTTATTGTGTACTTTTACGGCACTGTGCCCCCTCTTTTACAAAATCCTGGATCCGCCCCTGAGTTTAATGATACTTCGATTTTCTTGACCATACTCAATACTCTTACCCATCCTTTACTTGTACGACGGCAAGGAAAGGGAAACTGAAGCTCAATCGTGATTGATTAACAACAATGAAAATAAGGGCGTGTTTATGACAGCTCTTTGCATATCAACCAACAGCGGATGAAAGAGGTAATTACTACATATTCGAGTGGTACTTCAAGAATGACCATAAATGACTAAAAACCTTTTGCTGTAATGGAAAGAAATACTTTCTGTTTCGTAGAATATTTCCTTATTGTTCATTTCCTTATTCAGATGTAGCTATTGCATGGCAATTTTCTAAGTAGCTGCGACGTACGTCCGGTGTAGGGGAATTTCTAGAATTCCCCTCTTAACTTTGTTGACAAATACATGACAAATGATTACAATCAACATGATCAAAGGCCTGATTTATTATCGGATTGAATCGTGGATGAAGGATGACAAGCAGAAGGCATGATATTTTCCCTTATCTTCCCTTACTCACTTAAGACTTCAAAATGTTGGAAATATGAACCCTGTTTCATTTTCGGAATTAGGAACCCTCTTGTATGAGAGATTATGTTTCGAAATTATCAATCTTCTGAATTCCGAACATTCGGTAAAAACGAACATGCGGAATATCGAGTGCCCCAACTCTGACATCCCTATGACGCTGAGATGAGAAAACGTACCAGGAGTGCCTGGAATATCATGATGACCCATATTGATTTTTATATTATAATTTTTTATATTATGTGTTATGTCGTTTATGTTAATTAATTTTTGCAATTTTCTTTTGAAAACCGAAATGAATGTATGAAAAGAGGAGGAAGTGGAGGAACAAAAGAGGCGAAAGCAAAAACGGGGGAAAAATCAAGATCTTGTGATGTGTATGGCCTTAAAGTCAAACTATCTTAAGCAGGTTAAGGCAATGAAAGCTGAATATCATCGTCACATAATAGTACTTTTCTGGGCACGTTTAAAAAAACTTGTTATCAATAATAAGTTACAATAACAGTTATAAGCTACTGAAAAAAATTTGTTATCAATAATAAGTTACAATAACAGTTATAAGCTACTGAAATACTTGCATCTGATCGGCTGATAGCAAATTTGTCATAGAAATGGGGTAGTGATTTAAAAACTAACCCTTTTTTATGAAGCAATGAGTGAAAAATTAGTTAAGACACATCTCATGAAATTAACAATGCTTTATTACTAAAACCTTTGCTTACTTTACTGTTGGTCTTCACTCTAGCGAGTAAAATAATGATGATGTACAACTCATGTCTAAATCCTTTTAGATGTTTGTTCCCTACAAGACTTAAGCCCCTTTCACAATTGGTCTGCGACCGTTTGCGACCATTTGGTCGCACGACAGGCTGCAACAGGCTTCAATCGCCATCGATCTCATCAGGTCGCAGAAAGGCATTCACAAATGCAACAGCGGTCGTAAAACAAAAGCGACTAGAAGAGACCGTTGCACGAGTAAGTCGCATTTGCTCGCATATGCTCGTGCGAGTGGTCTTGCGTTCACATGCGAGTGTTGCACGAGTGATTGCGAGTGGCTTGACGCCAATCACAATAGTCGCACGATCGATTGCATGGTCGTGCGAGTGGATGTGAGACTATGCGATCGCTCGTGCGGTTGAATGAGACCGGTGCAAGTGGTCGTGAGAGTATTCGTGCGAGTGGCGTGGGGTATAAAAACCCCCTCGACAATTGACCGGTAGTCAGTTTCAAGTTGGCCTTCTTAATAGTCAAGATGCCAAAGAAGAAAGTTACAAAGAAGAGAAAGTTGTTAGAGGAGGGCCCTGTTGCAGAGGATCATCCCCTACTTCATTTCAGATCAGTTTACCGGGTTTCATGTTTCATGCCGGGTTTTTTTTTTTTTTTTCTTCAAATTCGGTACAATATAATACAGTATTGTACTAACCATGCAAAATAGACGCCCGGCCAAAGTTGTAACCCTGTATAATCAACAGTAGGACTACTTGTTTTCAAAAGTTTTAATGCGGTAGGATCGTGAAATCTGTTATTGATGCAGTTTATGACTTTTTAAAATTATCTTTTTATAAATCACTAGTTGGTTCAGTAAGAGCAGATTAGAGTGATTTTAATGATTTGATTACTAAATAGTTTTTTTTTTTTTTTGGGGGGGGGGATGAATTAGAATGGACTAGAGTAACTAATACAAATAGTATACATAGTAAATTATTAAGAACCCAGTTTCCATTGAATGTATGATATATATATAACATGTATAATATGTATGAGGTCAAATTTGAAATGATGTAGATATCTGCATTCCTTGTTTCAAATAATTATTTCAATGTCGATCTCGATATTCTATAATTGTTTATGTTATATAATAATAGGCCTGGAGCCTGTCCGAAATAATCACCCCATTTTACATATGAGATTTGACCCCTTAAAGTTACTTAGACCATCCATGTCATTCACAAAAAGCTTGTCAGCTCGAACGAAGCTGCCGAGTTTGGGCCCCAGAGCCCCCCCCCCCCCCCCCCCCCCCCCCCCAAGGGCTTAAAAGTCGGGTCGATTTCAACCCATCTAACATATGCGTCAAACTTTGTCAGAAGAAAAGTGTATGACTATACATTACCAAAACACAAAAACTTACATTTTCCGTCGGGATGGGTTGTCTGACCGCCCCTAAAAATTGGGGAAAATTTTTCACCTTGAGGCCCGTGTACCAAATTTTGTCAGAAGGAAGAGGTATGGATGTATATTGAAAAATATAAAAACTGACAAAAAATTTCCATCGGGAAGGGGGTGTAACACGCCCCTGAAAAAAACCAAAAGTGCCCCTAAACCAAGCTTTTTTAGCCCAAAATGCTCTGGATGTAGAGAAAACCCCCTTTTTGCATTATAACCGTAATAACTCCAATATGTGTGATTCAATTCATGTCAAATTTACATAGCGCAATACTGTAATTTTCTTGAGGTGCAATTTGGTGTCAAATAACCATTTCAATAATAACTTATTAAATTGTGGAAATTGTATTACTTTCTCAAAAGCAGTCAAATGATATTATTATTATTATTATTTTATTTGGCAGAAGTCACATAATAATATAGAAATAACAACACAGAAATGACAATAATTGCAGTTCACACAAAAACACATGGACACTGGATGCACCTGGCTGAGCTGCCAGGATTTGGGTAAAGTTAACCAAATAACTGTAGTCCGCAGACCGCCTTTACCTATATCCCAACCAGGTGCATCCAGTGCCGTAGGTTTGTGTGACTAAGACAAGAAAAATGTCATTCATAATAAAAACACAAACGCAAAAAATTATACATGTATAAAAACGCAAATTACATTACACTAGACCAAAAGAATTCCACAGGTGTTGAATCACACTCCGGAGACTCGAGACCGCACAAGCTAAAATAAAATGCGGCACAATACAAGATTACAAAACAACTGCCTCTCCACCCCCTCCCCTTCCTATTCCGAATTCAATCGCAAAGGGACAATAATCACCCCCACCCCTGCGTCCTCGATGAGATTACCTTTTTTAAAAATCACTGAAATTACTTGTAAAGAAGGAACGAAGACCCTGGACGTGCCTCGCCGACCCCACCCACAATCCATTCCATACATGCAAGACACACCAAGCCCTTCAACAAAACAAATACTTCACTCACACTCACATTCAAATTTAAAAAGAAAAGGTGGAATGGAATGTGAGAAAGGATCGGAGAGGCACATCAACAACAATTTACGGCATAACCAAACAATAAAGAATAAAATCATGATCATTAAGTTTGCTTACATTACAAAACATCCCACGTATTGTAACAAAATACATGTATGTATCCGGAGTGTGATATCAACCCTGAGAAATTAAACATACATACAAAAAGTTACATTCACAACTGAAATTAAATGCATATGTACATGCAATTATGAGAAAGAATTGTACGTATGAAGATTAAGTGTACTAACTCAGTTGAGGTAAAAATCACTGAAATAATTGAGTTCTAGAGTGAGAAAAATCATTCAAGTCAGCATACATGTATTTGCAAAAAATTTCTAATGATAGTTATATTGCACAGGTGAGTAAAAACAGGTAAAGCTGTATTAAAAATTGAAAGTAATTAGCTCAACTGAGAAGAAACATTCAATGTATTGATAGACCAATAGCATTAAAATAATTAATTGAATCGGGTTAAATGGAATTGACACAAAATTGATTATTAACAAAATAAATGAATTAAATTAAATTGAATTAATACAGAAGATTAAAATTCAGCAAAAATAAATATGATGAATCATTCAACAGTTCAAGCCAGCATATTTGCAAAACATTCTACTGATACTTATATTGCACTAGTAAGTAAATACAGGTAAAATTGTTTTGAAAATTGAGGATAATAAGTTAACTGAGAGGAACATTCAATGTCATAATAGACCAATAGCATTAAAATAATTAATTGAATGGAGTTGAATGTAACTGAATAAAATTAATACAGAAGATTAAAATTCAGCTAGAATAAATATTAATATGATAAATCATTCAACCCAGCATATTTGCAAAACATTCTACTGATACTTATATTGCTCTAGTAGGTAAATATAGGTAGAATAGTATTAAATAATTGAAAGTAATAACTTAACTGAGAGGAAAAATTAAATTTAACTATAGACCAGTAGAATTAAATAATGAATTGAATGGAATTGAATGGAATTAAAATGAATTGATACACAAGATTAAAATTGGCTAAAATACATATAATAATGTCTTTAAAACATCAATCAGTCTACGGGTGCATGGCAAGATGGGATTTTAGGTGACTACACCATGTGGAAAAAGACGTAGTTAGAAGTGAGTTCCTGAGATCGTGAGGTAGAGTGTCCCACAGTCTGGGGAAATTGTGTATTGCACTGAAATGCAGTCCATCTTTACGTGCAAGGAGATGCTTGAATTTCAGTTCCTCCAAATGGCGTGGGTTCACTACGACAAGAGAGTTCACAACAGGGCACTGGATGTACTTGAACAGACACTTAGACAAGTTGAACACAGCCACCGATGAAAGACCTGAGGCTAGACTGGTTATCAGCCCAAGCAGGCGATTTGCTCGAGAGACAACATATTCAACATGGCTATCCCAAGACATGCGATTGTTGATGATAACACCCAAGTACTTAATTTCAGAAACCTCCTCCAGTGGCGTATCCCTGAGATGGTACTCCGGGTGGCCCGGATGCCTTTTGCAGGATATTCTCAAGACCTTAGTTTTGGAGGTATTTAGACTCATTTTGTTTTTATCACACCACTCCGTAAGAGCATTGACATCACCTTGAAGCGCTTGCTGGTCTGAGGGGTCATGAATAGGTCGCGAAATAACAGTGTCATCCGCAAACAATGCACATCTAGACAAAACAGTCTCAGGAAGATCATTAATGAACAGATTAAACAGGCAAGGTCCTAGGACGCTCCCTTGCGGAATTCCGGAAGTAGGCGTTGACCACTCAGAGTAATGTCCTTTGTGCTGGACACGTTGCAATCCAGAACCAAATATCTCCTGAGATGTTATAGAGAGAGAGCTTGTTCAGGAGGACATCATGAGGCATGCGATCAAACGCCTTAGCAAATTGTCAGGATTATGTAAACACACACATTGTCCATCTGTGCCTCTTTGACAAGGCATAATAGAGAGCCCCTCTATAATGACTTGTCAACATTTGCGGAATAATCGACCCCACAGACAACGCGTTTGTGAAAAACCTCAACGAAAGTGCAAAGCGGAAGCATTCAAAACATGTCATCAAAAAAGACATCGTCACTTCCGAGCAGATAAATGAATTGAGTGAAAAGTACAAGGCTTCTTCTGACATTTTAGTTTTGAGATGTCTTGCTTAATATTGTTCTCAGTTTTGCTTGTTTTTTCAGATTCGACGAGCTTCAGTCGCTTAAAGTTTCTTTATTTCTGTGAATTTAAGGAGTAGTAAAACTAACCAATACCGGAGAGGTAACATTGTTTTGATAAGTGAAAGTCAAACATGTGCATGTCCTATTAGAGTCTTGAGAAATTACATTGAACAGGCAGGCATAGTTCTGCGATCTGATCAGTATTTGTTTAAATCTGATTATTGTAATAAGGGGAAAAGAAATTTGTTGAAGAAAAACAAGAAATTTAGTTATACCAGAGCCCGTGAAACGATTGTATCACATTTGAGAGAAGTGTCGGGTCAGGCAAATTCAGGCCTTCACTCCCTCAGAGCTGGTGGTGGCACAGCAGCTGCCAGGGCATCCGTGCCAGATATGTTGTGGAAAAGGCATGGCAGATGGAGAAGCGAAAAAGCAAAAGACAGTTATGTTGATGATAGTGTGGATCATAAATTGTTGGTTACAAATTCTTAAATTTGTGATTTTTTGGAAGGTGGTACTGATTTAGCTAAGATGATCGAGTCATTTCGTAATATGTTTATAATTACGATGATTTACGATAGTAAGGGGGGAAACGTTATGATTAAGTAAACCATGTTAAGAAAGGAAGGTCATGTGAAAATGTAAGTATGTTTGCAATAGATCGTTTTCAGTGATCTGTCATTTAATCTTATAGTGATAAGTCTGTTCAGCAAGTTATTCACATTGCTGGTTTAAGAGAATGAGTCGTTTTTTTTTAAAGTCAGGATAATCAGTTTGAGACGATTTTGTCGGAAATACTTGTTCATTTTGTAAATAGAGAAATAAAAAAAAAAGAGTACATTATGTTTAAGTAAACCATGTTAAGACAGGAAGGTCATGTGAATATATATGTATGTGTTGCAAAAGATCGTTTTTAGTGATCTGTCATTTTTATCAGCAAGTTATTCACATTGCTAGTTTAAGAGGGTGAGTCGCTTTTTAAGTCAGGATAATCAGTTTGAGACAAATTTTGTCGGAAACATTTGTTCATTTTGTAAACAGAAAAATTCAAAGAAAGAAGAAAGAAAGTAGGAAAAAAGAAAATTTGTCAAAATTGTTTGTTCCTTTTGTAAAAAAAAAAACAAGAAGAAAACAAGAAGAATCTCAATAAGAGGAAAGAAGAAGAAAATTGTGTAAAAAGTAAAAGAAAAAGAAAGAAATCAGTCGCAAAAAAAAAAAAAAAATTAATGCGCCGATTATTATATATTTGTGGGGTCATACCGTCAAGTCAGTATCAATTATTGTTGATGTTTAATGTGTCGTTAATAAAAGATTATTCTTGAAATGATTAGGTATCATATTTGTTTTGACATTCACTCACCGCGAAACTTAAAAATTATCAGTTTGTATAAGTAAAATGTATTCAAGAGTTTTTCGTTCAGAAGATCTCAGTCGATTTTATTATACACAAAAGTCAAGATTGTAAAATGTTATAAAATTCATCTATAGAGATAAATAGATTCAAGAGTGATAGTATAATAGCGATGATAAATAATAGTGATAGTTATAGTTAAAGACGATTAGTCATTTTAACATGATTGTTTTTTGGGGGGGTTGTTTTTGTTTGTTTGTTGTTGTTTTTTGTTATTTGTGTCGAACCTTGTACAATCTGAACAAGGTTGATGAGTGCTCACTTTTCATTTGTCTTTTCACCTTTTACTCCGACCCGTTCTTTGAGTTCTAGTCGTCGGGCAAGCTATACCTATCAACATTTATAGTATGAAAATGTGTTTTTTGTCATATAACTAAGGAGTTCAGGTGTAAGGACTGGAAGCTTAAATTAATTTTGATAAGTTACAGAAATTATAGAAAAGACTATTATTTGCCTTCGTTACGTTTGTATAGCAGGTAAATATTGTTTGTCTCGTTAATGTATGCATACTTATGTTAGGTTAAGGTATTGTCCAAGATTAAGAAGTAATTATGCCTAAGAATGTGTTAGCAGGTGCAGTCGAGCATGGGTTTTACGCTTACGGCGTGGTAGAAGGGGAACGTACGTAGAGTCATCCTAGCTTGTGCCTTTCGCAATGACAAATTTTCAAATTTGTTCATTTTTACTGGATTTTTTTTTTTTTAATGTTTTTTGGAGATGTCTTTATTTGCAAAAATGGATCCAAAGGTTTTCTAGAGTTTTTACTCATTGAGTTTTATCTTTGTTTTTTTGTTGTTGTTGTTTTTTTGTTTTTTGTTTTTGTTTTTGTTTTTGTTTGTTTTGTTGTTTTTTTTACCCTGGACCTACTTGTCGTAAATTGATATATTTGATTTTGGTTGTATAGCCTGTCTATAACACTCACGTGTGTATTACACGAATGTTAATTTCGAGATCGCATCAAAATAAACGGGCGGCTCCTAGCTCTAGCAGACGTAGGGCAAGCTATACCCATTAACATTTATACTTGTAGTATGAAAATGTGTTTTTTGATAAGTTGCAGAAATTATAGAAAAGACCATAACTAATCTACCAGCTCAATTCTCCATCCTTCAAACCCCCATCACGCATGAACAAAGGAACATGATATACAGGAAATGAAATCAGAATAAATTGAAACTCTGCGTGATGAAGATTGAATTTCTGCTGGCTGTGTCACCAATACCTTCATTGAAACATTACTTGATGATATTGCTCTATACATCGGTGAACCAAGAGCCAATGTGTCCAATAATGAGAAGAACCGCACGTACGCACACCTCCATCACGCACAAACACACACGCATACACACTGCACATGTACAGTTTGATTATTTCTCTTATTCTTATTCCCCCAAATTAAGTGTCGAAGAGAAGGATGCAATTTCAGCGAATCTAGAATTTATGAGAAACGTTTAGACATTTCCAGCAAAGAATAAAGTGGTATAACTATGCACACATTTTTCTCAAACACCATTCACAAAGTGGAACGATTCAGCCTACGCGATAGTGACCGTGTTAAAAAAGAGAATCTTTCTTACCTGATATTTCTCTGTTTTATGCAGACGCGTTTCATATGACTTCACCTAGGAGAAAATGTATCATCAAAACTTCTGTCCTGTTATTCGTTCTCATATGTTTGTTTTTGTGTTGTTGTTGTTTTTTTCTAGTTATCAATTTATTCCTAAAAGTGAATAAAACATGAAAAAAGCAGCGATGTTGTTTCCTCATGCGATCTTTTTTTTTTTTAAATAGAAAATTGATATTTTCTGAGACTGCTTATTTCAAAGGAGTAGCAAACTATTTTGAGGGATATGTTTTATACGCTTTTTATGAATACCCTGAGTGCACAGAAGCTCGCACGAAAAGTACAACAATGATAATCTTAGCTTGGTACTCATGGCCCCGTCATTACCTAGTATTACCCCCAGTTCATCAAACGTCCTTTTAATAGTGATAATCAGTACACAGTAATACCTTGTATCCGATGCCAGAAGCGCTGGGGAAATTGAATATAGATATCAGATAACTCTTTATTTCAAATGAGCTTTAAATGTAAACATGTCTATACTGATTTCTGATTGTTGATTTTGTAAGGTACAATTTGTTACTTAAATGTTAACTTTCTGGAGTGGGTCTTTAGGTATTATCGGAAATGAATGACGGTATAAATAAAAGTGCGCTTCAAGAGAAACTGCCTGAAAGATCATTCCAAATTGCTAACCATGCGGTGACTCCTGACATGATAGCGTTGGTTGAACGGTCACAAACAGAACAAAATCATGAAAAACTTGCTAATAATAGCAGTGAAATAACTTACACACATATATCATACGTGTGTTAGCTATGAAATCTGCTAACACTGCATAAAATTAATTTAGATATAATTTAGATATTTGTATTCTAGGTTGTTGGGTGTTTTTATTTCCTTCTTCTTTCTTTCTTTCAGTCTTCTCTTTTACTCTACCTTAATGACATTGTAATCTAAACTCGATGACGACACACAATCTGTCGACACATTTCCCAAAATAAATTATAACTTGTTACTTTAACCTGCAAATCTTACATACCTTTATTCGCAGAACTTTATAACTGTAACTACGTCCAAGCAACCGGTGCACCCCCCCCCCCCCCCCCCCCCCCCCCCCCCATTACACCGTCCGTCTGGTCAAAATGTATATGACCGCTGCTGATGGCTGGAGTTACCGGCACTCGACAGTCACCAACCGTTAGTTAGTGCACACCACCAGGCCTCCAGCAATCACTCATCCGTGATTGCTGGTAGGTGATTGCTGGTAGTCATCGGATAGCAATTGATCAGCTCTGAAGATTTGCATGTTGCTGTGTTTAGATTTGTATTTGTATTTGTATTTTATTTGTTTAATCACGGTAAAAGACCTGCTATCAGCTAAAAGTTGCTTTTCAGCAAGGCCGTGAACATAACGATAACATAACGATAACATAGCGATAAATGAATACATACAAAATTAAATACAAAAGAAATTACAAGAATCATATACAAAAAGAAATCACAAAATCATTTAAAGAAGCATCTTTAATTCATATATCTAAGCAACAGAGGATTGCATCGGCATGAATAAACCATAGGCTGCAGAGTCAATGCGAGATGAAATCTCGGTGAGATCCATCGGGTCATAATGGGGGCTGATACAGTGTGACGATTAGTCTGAAGCCCGGGGGGGGGGGGGGCACTCGAATTATATTTTGACGGGGGTGTGCCTCACGAATCCCCGAAAAGGGGGTCTAAGGAACTGACTTCAAGGTGTAAAATACGGGGTCTTGGGAACTATGATCTATTGGGCAGAGTGAAAAACAGGGTCTAGGGAACTACAAAACTAACCTCGCTTATCGGCGGTACACCTTCGCTATCGCAGGATCTCGGGACGGGCCGCGCCGGGGGCCGCGCCCGCGCCGTGTAGCGCTAGTAGCTAGCTAGCTGGAGCAGTTTTCAAGGCTCGCGCGACGAAAGGGCCTAGGGCGCGAGACCAGGTCGAGCGACCACTGCCTCCGCCACGCTCCCGGCCGCATGCGAACGGATATGTTTCATAACGGGGGTCTTCAGAGCGGGGCTGAGCGGCTCCTGAGCGGAACTGAGTATCTAGAGAACGGAAATCGGGGTCTGAAAAAGGGGGTCATCAAAGCGGCACGTCCCCGTACCACCAATATACGTGAGTGCCCCCCCCCCCGGGGTCTGAAGCACACAATCCTGTCACTTCGGGGATGTATAACACTATCTATCCATACAACAAATTACTGACGTTAACAGTTAGTAAACTCACACTTTCATGAAAACAACATAATCTCTACTGAATCAACAAAATGTAACAACAAATTTTCAGCAAGACAACTTTATCAAAAAATAATCTATCAAAATGAGTCATTACAAAACTCCTAGTTCATTTAGATATGCGAATTATGCTAATTTTCCTGCCTGAAGCCCAACCATGCAGTACCGATACGTTGTAATCTCTATTGGTTTGCACGTTGTAACCGATGTGCTGTCACTTATAAAATATTGAGCTCTGGTTCGTTAGAGTATTAACCACTCTTTTTCAAGAGTGGTGCCTGTAGTTCACAACAAAATAATGACACTGATAATGAATTTTAAGCGGCTTGTCATTGGTTGCCTTGCGTCACTCGTGAGCAACGAGTGAAAATAATTCGGTCTTCATACGATATTGAGCGGAACACAGTCACACTCTGTCCGTGAGTGAGACGGCTGATGAAGGAATATCGACATGCTCACTCAAAAGGGAGTGCTTTACCACTCAATTTGGAGTGAAAGTTCATTTACTATGTTCTTCTGTATTTAAGTGTTAAATGTTTTTACAATAAAGATGAATTAATTAGAAAAAACATATGGAGAAATATATTTTGAATGCAATAGATCCTGATGTACTCAGACATCTTTGCTTTTTTTTCTCAATAATGACATAATATTTGTATGACATATCATTTATGTTATATCATATTGATGTTTTTGTTACATTTTTTTCAATTACAATGTTTACAAAGCTCACGATACGTCTACCACTGTCAAACATTTAGAAAAAATCAAGATAATACAAGCTCTCTAAAAATATGATAATGATAACAATAATAATAATAATAATAATAATAATAATAACAATAATAATAATAATAATGATAATAATAATAATAGTAATAGTAATAATAGTAATAATAATAATAATAATGATAATAATAATAATGATAATAATAATAATAGTAATAATAATAATAATAATAATAATAGTAATAATAATAATAGTAATAATAATAATAATAATAATAATGATAATAATAATGATAATAATAATAATGATAATAATAATAATAGTAATAATAATAATAATAATAATAGTAATAGTAATAATAATAATAATAATAATAATAATGATAATAATAATAATGATGATAATAATAATAATAATGATAATAATAATAGCATAATGATGATGATGATAATAATAGTAATAATGATATTTTTCTAAAATAATGATAACCATAACAATAATAATTTATCTTGTTTACTTTTCAGTACTACGTACTATTCAATGTGAGAGCCCTGCAATCATAACCGTTGCGCTCAGTGCATTCAAGGTAAAATCAGGTACCCGCTTACTAAACCTGGATTGAGTGTGGAAAACGTAGAATAATGGCTTGCCAATGGGCTTTGTCATGCATGCACATAGTCATGATATATGACATATATTGGCCTTACTTTTATATATCTTATTAACTAAAACTGAGCTTTTGATGAAAACGAAATGGCATTTGCGCGATTTCATGCAAAGCTATGACAGAACACTCTTCCGTGTAATACCCCCACACCACAGAAATTTAGAGAAAACCAAACTAATAAAATAAGAGAAAAAAGAGATCACTTCATTAATGTGTTTACTTCTTGTTGGTCCAAACAATTGTGTTATAATAGGATTCACTGTATGATGAACAGTTTAGAATTCAAAAAAAAAAAAAAACCTTTTCATTTCATTTTATTTCACTCTCTTAAAAAGCATCAAAATATATACAATACATATTTCATAACTGATTGCAGATAAGAAGTGGGGGAATCATAAAAAGCCATGTAGGCTTGTCAGAGATGATTCCCTGAAAATATACATAGCTGAAATTGAAACATTTTGAAACATAGAGATTTATATGTATATATGAATAGAATGAATAGAACACACAGACTATCGTAAGTGAGTTTTAAAACTCTAAACCTAATGCAGAAAGGGGCAATAAGCTTTTACAAAATGATGTATATCTGGAGAGAAGTAATGCGGTAATACGGACGCTCAAATCGCCCCTCCAGTAGATACGTCACGAGTGGGAATTCCATTCACAATGCAATCCGTCTTCGCACTGCAAATGAATGTGTCGTCTCAAAATACGAGCAAGATACTGTTTAGCTTCATTCTGCCTTTTTATGCGATTTTGAGCTACATGTAATTATTTTTTTTCCATTGAAATAAATATCTGCAGATCAAATTAGCTTTTTCGTTTCAGGATTTATTCCTCGCAGTTATCTAAATTTGGACAATTTCATGGTGCATGACGATCGGCAGAATGTCGGGAGTGATCGTGTAGCATGTAGAGTTCGTACCGGTATCTAGTACAATGTTTTACCCGGAATGCTCTTATTTGCCCTCTGAACTAATCCGTAATGTCATGGCCATATGAAATATATTTTTTCTTTATTTCGTGCATGGTGTGTGGGCGTCAAAGAGACAACAATTTGCCTTGCAAAGACCAAATATAATTGTCACTCGCTCGAGTAGCAGTTCGCTCAACTCACACACTGGTTTCAGATGGCAGACTGTGTGCAAGCAACTGCAGCTCGACCCAGCTAGCCGGCGAAAATAGGCCCCTTTTTTCGTCTCAACAAATCATTTTCATGACAACCAAACACCATGTACGATTTAAAGATAAAGATATTTCATAAGATTATGGCATTTTGGCTTATTTTCAGAAAAAAAAAAAAAAAAACGTCGGGATTATTTACGCTAATATTGCGTTTGCTCAGCTCACTGCAACCACACAGCTTGCAGCAAGGGTGTCATCCGTGTTCATGATTGGGGGGGGGGGGTGTGACCGGCGAGGGATCGAAGTGACCGAGCGGGGGAGGATGTGGGAGCCTGAGGTATCCCCCTCCCACACCAGGGACCTTTTCAAACATCTGTATATAGAACTTGCACTTCCCAAAATGGTTGTTAATGAAAAGAAGGAATGCACGGATCTACGCCAATGGACGGAACCCCTTAATTGAGAATAACAATGCGAGCGAACGAATTTTCTTCGATATTTTCGCATTGAAATAATGGCATTTCTTATTTCCTTACTTCTTATCATTAAAGAATGTGATGGTATTTCAAGATCAAACATAATGAGTTTGGATAATTATTAGTTTTAAGTTATGAATCATAATTCTTTATTTTTGTACAAAAATATTGGGGGATAATAATACAGGCCTTCCCCCCCACCTCAAATTTTGGGGGATATATATCCCCATCCCCCCCCCCCCCCGGATCGATACCCATGGCTTGCAGTCATATTCACATGTGCTCCACGACATTTACGCCGACGTCAAATGCTCCTGCGTCAATCGCTCCGCCGACAGTTGCTCCGCCGACAATTGCTCTGCCGTCAATTGCTCAGCATGTAGCGACAAATGCTCTGGCGACAATTGCTCCCCGAACGACATTTTCTCCGCCTACATTTGCTCCACCCAAAATGTGATCCCCCGGAAGATGATTGCTCCTACGACAATTGCTCCATCGACAATATTTCTTTCATAGTTTATTTTCTTTGTTTTGTTTTGTTTTGGTTTGTTTTGTTGTTGTTATTGTTGTTGTGTTTTTAAGTTAACTTCAAGTTCAGTTTTACTGAGGCAGGTTAATGTTAATGAAAGTTTGGGATTCATTCGAGTATTTCCACAACATTACTGTGATTACCTTAAATATAGAGGAACGGGTCTAAGTTTCAAATTACGATAGGCATGTGTCAAGGCCCAAACCCACAAGGCCAAGGCCAAGGCTTGAACCCTCAAGACCAAGTTTTGAACCCTCAAGGCCAAGGCATGCAAAAGGCCAAGCCATGCAAGTCCAAGGCCAAGGCACTGAAAAAATAGGCCTTAAGGCACCTTAAGGCCAGGGCCGAAAAGGATTGCTCTTCAAATAATGGCTCTAATCATGCATGCTTATCTGACAAGATTACAGGTCACACTATGACATTATTATTTTTAAAAAGTAATAAAGATCGAAAAATAGAGAAAGAGCTTGACATGCAGTGACAAACGTCTTTTTTTCTCTAAAACGTGCTCGTTCTTGGAGTTTTGAGCTTTGGATCAGCCAATGAGCAATTGTTTTCCGTGAAACAGATTTTGAGAGGAGCAATTTTTTTCGGCGGGGCAATTGTATTAGGAGCAATAACTTTGTTTTTAATGAAACACTTTTGGGGAGGAGCAATTATCGTAGGGTCAATGGTCTTCCGTGGATCACATTTTTGGGTGAGCAATTGTCGGCGGAACATTAATTGTAGGAGCATCTGTCTTCCACAGGGCACATTTGAATGGGAGCAATTGTTGGCGGAGCAAATGTCGGCGGAGCAAATTTCATCGGAGCAATTGTTGGCGGAGTAAATGTCGGCGGAGCAACTGTCGGCGGAGCAAGTGACGGCGGAGCAAGTGTTGGCGGAGCAAGTCTCTATGAAATATATTTCTCTTTAATCGTACAAAGTATTTTGGTTGTAGTAAATAACGTATGTTAGGCTAGCTTGGTCACACTGCAGTTTAGTTGTGAGCTGTGAGCGAACTGAGCGAATTGAGCTGTGAGCGAACAAAAAAAAAAACAACAAGTTACTGTAATTCCGACTTCTGATCATACGAAATATCTTTCTCTTTAATTTGTACGAAGTGTTTTGGTTGTAGTAAATAACATATTTTAGGCTAGCTTGGTCACACTGCAGTTTAGCTCAACTCATACGCAGCTTGTTTATAGTCTGTGCTGCGATGTGCGAGTTGACTTTGAGCGAACTCGATCGAGCTATAGCCAAAAGTTTTTTTGTTGTTGTTGTTGCTTTTTTTTTAATTCCCCCTTGTGACGTCACTGCTGGAGGGGCGATTTAAGCGTCTGTATTACTACATTACTTCTCCCCAAATATACCAATTTTTGAACGCTTTTAACTCTTTTCTGCAATAGATTTAGAGTTTTAAAACTCGTTCTGGTTGTTCTGTGTTTTCTAATCTTTCTTTTGATATATTAATAAAAAAAAAAAACGAAAGGCATCTTTCAATGATGGCGCTATTCACATATGATAATTTGCCTTTATCGAGTTAGTATATCTCCCTATCTCTCTCTCTCTCTCTCTCTCTCTATCTATTTATTATTTAGTTTATTTATTTCTGCTTTATTTACACAGGGTATCCCTTTCACTTGTGAAAGTGATTTACAAAGGGGCCTAGCAACACAATGAAAACAATACATTTTAAATAGAAATGTATATATAAAATATTGAATCAATGAATACCAGTGAATACGAAACAAAGTACAAGTAGATTATACAAAAAATGAATTAAACGGAAATGAACAATACAAAAGGGGGTGAAAGAGACAAAGTCTAGAGACAAACAAATATAATGAAATTAAATGAGAAGGGAAAAAAACAATTACAGCTACCTCATAAATACACAAAAAAGGGGGAATAGAGGTGAAGTTAACATTAATCAAAATATAAAATATAAAAGACGGATCCTAAACCGGAGGTTAGGAATAAATTAGTTGATAGATTTGTACATTTCGTTTTAAACAGTTGAAGGGATGTGGTATTTTGAAGAATAAGGGGAAGTTTATTCCATAATAATTTTCCATGGTACTGAAAGGACTTTTTCATGAAATCCGATTTGGGTTTGGGTATATAGAGAGGAGAGTTTATTTATTTTATTTATTTATTTAATTTTCAGGAACATATAATAACATGACAACAATTTTCAAACAAACATAACAACATAAGTGTAACATAAACAACAACAAATGCCTGGGGATTACCTATAAGAAATGATAATTTCTGTTTAAAGGCTCTCCTCAAAGTTTAAAGCACATCTAGTTTTTATCTGAGGGGGGGGGGGTGATTCACTAACAGCTAAATTCAATTCTAAATGGGATAAAATCCATTTTAGGATCAATATCAATCCTAAAAGCGATATGGCTTTTAGGAACTGATTCACTAAGGTATTTGGGATTGATTCCAGCCTCAAAAGGCTAGAAGCGATCCGGATCACTCTTAACAATCACAAACGGCCACTGCGCTGCATGCCCGCCCGGCCCATCCCGAGCCCAGCTAGGCTGTGCCTGTCTGCTCGCTCCAGCCCCTGTGTGTGTGTGTGTGTGTGTGTGCGTGTGTGTGTGTGCGCGTGCGTGTGTGTGTGTGTGTGTGTGTGTGTGTGTGTGTGTGAGCAGTGTAAGCGCTACTCACACAGGGGATGAAAGCTTGATAGATTCGAAATTGGACTACAAACAAGTTCAAATAGAGACACCTTATACCCACAGAAAATTGTGCAATATCCGCATTGTTCCCACAAACCATCCTGAAGATTTTACTTATGTCTAACGCAAAATTCCATATGGTTTTCCTCTTAAATGTCATGAAAAAATAGACCAAAAGATGAGTCACTCGGGTCAACTATCGATAAATGAAATAAATTATGTGCGATCGCGATAGGTCATGTAGGTAGTGATTTGGGTCGGGTGACTGAGGGGTGGTGACCGAAATTTGAGTACATTGATTGGTTGGAATGAGTGCGCTCGTAAATATTCATATACGCTCATTATAATTCATGATAAAATTGTTTTCAGCCTAAAAGCGATTTAGTGAATCAGTAAGGTTGAAATGATTTTAAGCTGTGATTGATATCAATCCCAATAAATGATTTTTGGAACGATATCGGTCCCAGTTAGTGAATCACCCCCCCCCCCCCCCCCCCCCCCCGGTCGAGGGGTTCTAAATAATATTAATTCTTTTAGATATTCAGTTGCAAGCCCATTTTTTTTCTTTCTTTTTCAAGATTTTATTTCTCAATTCATTCGATACATAAGTAGCACATCCCCCATAACCCCTCAAAATGCAATTTTAAAGTGACATACATTCCAAACATCTATTAACATACATGTAATATCTCAGTTTCATTACACAAAACGTTCCATTTTTTTCTATCAAATTACGTTTAAAAGCAATCATTCTCTCAGTTTTTTTTCAATTTGATGTAAACCAATTTTAAAGTGTGTAAATGAAGGTTTTATATTCTTATATTTGCATGAATATACAAATATTTCGCAAATAAAACGATTGTATTAACGAGGTAAAAGTTATTGAGGTTGAGGAGGGCACGTGACCACCGCAGTAACCGGATGGGTTCCTTTTGAGCTCGGAAATTTTGTTTAAATTCCAACATTAGCGGGATTTTTATAGCGATATCTTAGTGTCTCAGGATCAAGTAAATTATGGATCAGAAAAGGACAGTAAAAGGAAGGAATTCACCCCCGGAAACCCCTACGAAACCATCAAAAAAGAAGGCGAAGTTGGACTGCGATGATAAGTCTACCGTGCCCAGCACGAGTATCGAGATGTCCGGGGCCACGGATGGCGAGAGATCACCTCCGAGTCCTAGCGACGTGCTGAATCAAGCCCCACATGCAGCTCCAGGTTGGTTTGTCACGTTTTTCGCTGACTTCGAAAATCGTATGGAAAACACCATTGATGCGCTGTTGTGTAAAAGGCTCGGCGAACTGTCTACAAGAGTTGATGTACATGACAATAAGATAACGAGCCTTGAGATGGAGGTTGAGGCAATGAAAAAGACCCTGGCTCAGCTTCAAGAGGAAAATTCTTCATGCAAGTTGCTTATTGATGACTTGGAGAATCGATCGCGACGGAATAATCTCGTGTTTCACGGGGTTCCCGAGGTTGGTGATGGGGAGGACTGTTGGAATACGATGAGCGACGTGCTACAGAAGTTTGTGGGGTTGTCATCCAACGACTACTCCATAGAGAGGGTACATCGCACCCCAACGAAGCTGCCCCCAGCTCAGGTTCATGACCCTAAGGCTCAACAAGGTCAACATCCTCAAGGTGATGCTTCAAAGTCTCCCAAGCCACGTATGATTCATGTGTGCTTTTCGTCTTTCTCCCAGAAAGAAAAGGTGAGGTCTGAGTGTGTCAAGAAATTCAAGGGAGAGAATTATCATGGAAACAAGCTGTATGTTGCAGAGGATTACAGTAGAAGAGTGCGTCAACTGAGAAAGAACCGTATGGAGCAGATGAAGTCTCGTCGCTCTCAGGGGAAGAATCCATTTTTCCTATTCCCGGCCAAGATCGCTTATAGAGAAAGCTCAGGAAAATTGAAGGTCTTGTAGTTGTGACTCTGACTGTCAATCCACTATCGGGATTGGTTCATTCTGTGATATTCATCCTTTTACTTTCAAAACAAGTGTTTGAGTATTTCTGTTTACTGTTCTTTATATATGGGGATGATTGTTTGTAGTTAGAAATACATGTAGTATGCTGTTTTTGGTTATTGGGAGTAACTTTGATTACAGTCCAACTTGATTAGTTTTAATATGCTTTCTCTTGTTATGTATGGAGGTTTTACAAGTACATAGCTTTTATTTATGTCTACTTTCCATATTATTCGGATATTTATAACGTTAAGCTGGATTTTGTATTTTTACAAATGTATGAATCCGTCTTTTTGCTTATATTGAGATTTAATTTGTGATAAGAACTTTTGTTTCTGTCATTTCAGACACTTATTGGGTACCAAATATCCACACATTGGGTATTTATACACTGAGATGTTACTTTTTAGTGTGAAAGGTCATTTGGTATCTATGAAATAAGTTGTTGGTTTTAGGCAAATTTATGGTTGCTGCTGCTGTTGTGTCAAACTTGCCTTGCGTTATTGAACAGGACCGAATTTTGATTTGAGGTCCTGTCTTTTTATCTTGCGCTTGCACTCCTTTTATATGTTAGTCTTAATTCGTTTCGTTGATTTGTTTTTCTTTATTCATTTTTTTTATTCTTTTATTTTGTTTATTACAGGCAGAATCTACGGCAGTTACACGCATTTGTACTTGTTTTCTTTTTTCTTTTCATGTGACAGTCTCCTTTTATTATCTGGTCAGGGCAGGTTCATCTTCTGTTACCTCAACTGGGTATTCAGTTTTGCTTTGAGTAACATTTTGATACTTGTATGGGCTTGTTTTTGTACATGTATTAAGTATAATGACAGAAGTGTTATATTTAGCGATATATTATGTATATAAAATTACATTCATTCAATTGTCGAGGGTTGCAGGATTATGTCAAAAGGAGAAAAATTTTTCATTACTTTCGCTCCCTTGATTGTGACATTCTGTTTCTTCAAGAAACTCATTCTAGTTGTAATGATGAAAGATTATGGCATTCTCAGTGGGGGGAACATGCATTTTTTGCCTCTTTTACCTCTAATAGTCGTGGTGTAGCAATTCTTGTTAGAAAATCAATAAACTTCAAGGTGAATTCTATTTATAGAGACCAAAATGGTAGATTTTTAATTTTAAACTCCACAGTAAACGATCTTCCCATAACGTTAGTAAATGTATATGCTCCCAATAATGACGACCCTGATTTTTTTCTTCAGTTATTTGCTGAAATTGATAAATTTGACATTTCCTCTCTATTAGTAGCTGGTGATTTTAATACTGTCCTTGGCCCACTTGATTATCAGGGTTCCAGGCTTCAACATTGTAATATAAAATCAAGTGATATGCTTTCAGCTTTGATAGATGAATATGGTTTGAGTGATGTTTGGCGGGCTTTTAATCCCAATTCGAAAAAGTATACAAGACATCAGAAATCCCCTCGAGTCTTATCCAGATTAGACTTTATACTAGTCTCAAATAATTTTTTGAATAATTGTGGAAAATCAAAAATTTTACCTGGAATTCAGTCTGATCATTCATGTGTTTCGGTTCATTTCACTGATAACCATCCCCTTAAAGGTAGAGGATACTGGAAGTTAAATTCTCATTATTTATATCATGATTCTGATTTCATCAATCTGATTAAGGAACAAATTAAGGAATTTAAGGTAATTCATAAAGACTCTCAATGTGATGATAATATACTATGGGATTCCTTGAAATGTTTCATCACTGGGGTCGCTATTGAATACTCTGCACGAAAGAAAAGGGAAAGGAATAAAGAAAGAAATAAATTACTGGAAGGCATTGACAAGATCAAATCTCATCTATCTAATAATCCAGCCTTACCTGATGACCCTTTGTTTTCACAGCTAGATGAAATGGAAGACAAACTGAATAAACTTTACGATTTTGAAACAAAAGGATTAATAATTAGATCTAGGGTAAGATGGCTAGAAGAAGGCGAAAAAAGTAGTAAATATTTTTGTAACCTGGAAAATAGGTCTTGGCAAAAGAAAAATATTAATAAACTGAAAGATAATGCCGGTAATTTGATTACAGACTCTAAAGATATTTTGAATAATATACATGAATTTTACAGCAAATTATATTCTATTCCCCAAAATTCATTAGATAATAAGGCTCATGAAGCATACTTGAATAATATCACCATACCTCAATTGCATGAGGATGATAAACAGTTTTTGGAGGCCCCTCTTTCCAAAAGTGAATTGTTCAATGTGATCAAATCCATGAAGATGAATAAAACTCCAGGGTTAGATGGACTACCGTTGAGTTTTATATCGTGTTTTGGTCAGACATTTGTGATATGCTTCTAAATTCCTTTAATTTCTCTCTGCATAATGGTTCTATGTCGGCATCCCAAAGGAACGGTATAATTACTCTTCTCCCCAAGAAAGATAAAGACCCCTTGTTTATTAAAAATTACAGACCTATTACCCTTTTGACCACTGATTATAAAATTTTAGCCAAATGCATTGCCAACCGCTTGAAACGCTGCCTACATTACCTTATTCATGTTGACCAATCTGGTTTTTTGCAAGGGAGAAATATTGGTCATAATATCCGTTTTATTTTAGATATCATTGAGTATACTCAATCTAATGACACTCCTGGTTCGATCGTTTTACTTGATATCGAGAAGGCCTTTGATAGCGTCTCCCATAATTTTTTATTTCAAACCCTAGAAAAATTCAATTTTGGTAATAAATTTATCGATTCTATTAAAACCTTGTATTCTGCTCGTCAGAGCTATGTTATTAATAATGGTTTTTTATCTAATAGCATCTCTATGAAAAGAGGAATATTTCAAGGTTGCCCAATCTCACCCTATCTCTTTCTTTTTGTTATCGAGATTATGGCACTCTCTATTCGTCAAAATGACCTAATAAGAGGCATTCCTTTTGAGGATGAAGAGGCTAAAATCAGTATGTTCGCTGATGATTCTGTTTGTTTTACGGATGGGTCCAACAATTCCTTTTCTCAATTATTTGAATCATTATCAACATTTGGTCAACACTCTGGGTGTAAGCTTAATTTCAGTAAAACAGAAGCTATATGGATTGGTTCAAAAAAAGGGTGTTTGGATTTTCCTTTCTCAAATCTTGGTTTAACTTGGCAAAGATCTGAATTTAAATGCTTGGGAGTTACTTTTTCCTTGAATACTGATCGGATTTTTGATCTAAACTATAAAGTTAAATTAAAAAGAAGAGCAAACTGTAAATTGTTGGCGTATGAGAAATCTTTCTCTAATTGGTAAAGTATGTGTCATAAAAGCATTGGTATTACCACAGCTGATATTTCTATTTTCTGTGCTCTGTATTAAAATTCCTCATTCATTTTTCAAAGAGTTGAATATAATTTTTTTAAAATTCATTTGGAACGGTGGAAAGGACAGAGTCCAGAGGAGAATGATGTGTAATAACTATACTGAATGTGGCTTAAAAATGATTGATCCTTTAACTTTTGCTAATGCCCAAAAGATGGTTTGGGTGAAAAATCTCCTAGATGTGAATTATATTGCCCCTTGGAAATGTATTGAATTTTCTTTCTTACAAAAATTTAATGATGATGTTTCTTTTTTATGGAATTCCTTTGCTCCAGAAAATATCCTCAAATCGCTTGGTAATAGTCAACTTGCTGAATCTCTTCGTGCTTGGTATTTATTCAGAGAAGAAGCTACTGTTGAATTTTATGGCCATAAATATTCAGAATTAAGTGCTTGTCAGTGTCTGTGGTTCAACAGGTGTATTCGTTCGAAATCTAAATCCTATTTTTTTTATGAATCATGGTATGATAATAACATTTTGACTATTTCTGATTTGTTTAACCCTCCATTTCCAGGTCATAAAATTTTTGAAGAATTAGTTTTAGATTTTGGTATCTCATCTGGTGATAGAAAGAAATTCAACTTTTTAATGAAAAATATACCTGAAAAATGGATTAATAATGTTGATGTAGATATATTTGGGGTTCATATAACTGTTGTTCAAAAGCTCTTGAGTATGAAGAAAGTCCCAAAGAATACATACAACATTCTCATTGGCTCTGTAACTCCTGAAAAGAGATACTTATATTGGTCTGATAATGTACATGTATCTGTTTCCCCAGACTGGGAGAAAGTACACATTTCAAATTTTTCTTGTACTATTGACACAAAACTGAGATCCTTTTATTTTAAGATTTTTCATAAGGCCATTGCCTTAAATGATTTTCTTTTTAAGATCAAAAGAAGAGATTCTCCCAACTGCTCACTGTGTAATAGTAAAGATGAAACAATGGTTCATTTGTTTTGTGAGTGTGATATGGTGGTGTCAATCTGGCAAGATCTTTTGGATGTAATTTCTCAGAAATGCAAGAATCTTATCACTGTAACTAATTTTGAAAAATTATTTGGTATTTCTGGTGATAAGTTTATAACTTACTTGTTTTTGCTTTTGAAATATTATATTTACACCTGTAAGTTTAAAAACAACCTCCCCAATTTTGTTGCATTCAAAGGCTTTGTCAAGAAACAGAGAGAAATTGAGTATTTCTCAGCAAAAAAACGAAACAAACTTCCAGTTCACTTTAAAAAATGGCGTTTTCAATTATGATGTGCACTGTTTCCCGCTCTAAAAACATACTACTTGTATTTGTAATGTTTTTATTGTATTTAGTTAACTTTTCACATATTGATATGCATCTAACACATGTATTTCCTTTTTTTTGGGGGGGGGGGTGCTTGTTCGCTCTTTCCTGGTTTATTCCTGTAACCTTCGACATGTACTTCATCTTCAACATACAAGCCTTTGTTGGAATTAATAAGGAATGGTAGATTTCTGTATCTCATATTTATCTGCAGGCTTGCAATTGTCAATCCCTGTTATGATTTTTTTTTTTTTCTTTCTTTCTTTAAATCCTTAGCCAAATGTTAGACAGGATTGTTTTATCACTATATGGTATGCCATTTATGCCTGCTACTTGTAATTGTCAAAGTAAAGCACATTCTTTCTATTATTCTGCCTAATATGCATATTCATATACTTCAAGGGCACACCTCCGAGATTTTAGTTTTGACCTTTGGACCCATTTAGGGCTGTAGCATCAATGATCATTGCTCGTATGCCTTTATTTTCGGATGTATTGCACCATACTATAGGTCCATGATCTTACAATATCATGGTGTGATTGGATTGGGGGTTCGAGTGGTGGAGCGATTATCTGTATGACTGTGGAGAGAGAGGGAAAGAGGGGGAAGAAAAGAAGGAGACAGAGAAAGAAAAAGAGTGTTAGAGAGAGAGAAAGAGAGAGAGTGAGGGGGGGGGGGGGGGGGGTGGTTGACGGGTGTTTACGGCGTTTATAAGGGGCAGTAACTGTTAATCTCCCCGTCCCTCGGCTTTGCCTAATCCAATCTTTTTATCGCTGTTTTGGTGCTGTACCTGTGTTTGCACGTTTCTAGAAGAGCCATTCTTGGGTCGAGCCTTGGACTCGCCTTCTTCATCTCGGAGCTTCGCCTTTGAATAATGTATATATGTCTTACCTTTGTAATGTGAAACTCTGCCTTTTTTTTTTTTTTTTTTTTTCCTCTTAAAATTTATTTTCTATTCTCTGTGTTATTGTAACTTGATCATGTTAATCATTTGTATTTATTATGATTTTGTATGACTTTACTAATAAAAACAGAATTATAAAAAAAAGTTATTGAGGTTTATGATATCATTATATTTTTGGACTGCAACCAGTCATTTACATCATTCAAAAACAACTGCATGTTCACATCTTAGAAAAAGATGAATTATAGTTTGGATGTGGTTTTCGCAGAAATTACAGGTAGGTGTACCTTTTATTCCAACTTTAAACAAGAAGTCTTGCGTTGATATTCTTCTATAGATAAATTCAAATTGAAAGTTCCGTATTTTTTCGGCTATTTTTATTGCATATATATATATATAGTTAAAATACAACACGTGTGGCATTTTGAGGCCGCCTTCTTGATAATCATTGTTAAGTAGCAGTCTCTTAATCCTGTCTGGTTTGTTGCTCTAAAGGAAGTGAAATAAGACTTGCTGTAATTCAATAAAAAAAGGAATTCGGTGGATCGGGTATTATACCAAAAGCGTATATAAATTTAGGGATAACCAAAGTTTTGATGATTACAATTTTACCGTACAAAGTGAGATTTCTAAGGCTCCAAATACGTAGTGTCGTCTTTATTTCTTCTAATTTTGGTTTGTAATTGAGTTCGAAGTAATTATCATAGTTATCAAGTGGAATTTTTATACCTAGGTATATAATAGTATCAGTGGGCCAGGAGAAAGGAATGTCACGGCAAAGAAAACCTTCAAAATTTCCAAGTTTAACTACACTACATTTGTCAATGTTAATTTTTAATCCTGACATAGAATTAAAATCGTTCAAAACTTTTAAACATAGCTTCAGTCGGGTGAAGAAATATCGCAGAATCGTCTGCGTATTGACTTAACTTTAATTCAATATTTTTCAATTTTGTATTCCTTTGATATTCTTGTGTTGACGTACCATTATACCAAGAATTTCTACAACTAATAGAAATAAACAGCTGAACCCAACGGACAAAACATTCATCAAAACCAAACTTACGTAACACTATATACAAAAATTTCCATTCTACTCTGTCAAATGTTTTTTTCGAAATATATGCATAATGCAGGGAAGTGTAACTTCCCTGCATAATGCAATGCATTTACAATAGTCAATGGTGTCAATAAACAGACCTATATTTTCACCGATATAACGACCCTTCAAAAAAAAAAAAACACTGATGTTCATGAATAAGTGGGTCTAAAACCTTTTAATCCTGAAATAAATAATCTTAGCTAAAATTTTATAGTCATTATTCAAAAGCGAGATAGGGCGCCAGTTTTTCAGTAGGAGTAAATTCTTGTCTTTTTTTTTTTTTTTTTTTTTTTTTTTTTTTTTGCTATCAAGGTAATAATTCCTCTGCGCATTGAAGTGCAAAGATTGTTGGTTTCATAGCATTCATTAAAAACAGCACACATTAGAGATTTGATATCACACCAAAATGTCCTATAAAATTCGATTGGAAGACCGTCTGAATGGGGTGTTTTATCTTTTGCAAAAGTACATATTGTATCAAAACACTCATTTTCTGTTATTTTTTGACCCAACACAAATCTTTCATTGTCATTTAGGTTCGGCACATTTTTTTCATCAAGAAAATTTAGAGTTCCTGCATTATCTTCTGATGAGGAAAGTTTACCATAGAACAGTCGTTCTTCATCCAGTATTTGTTCATATCTGTAACAAGCCCGTCTTTTGTCTGTAGTTTTTATACAACGCATTTTCTTTGGAAATTTCGTTTTTCTAAATTGAAAAAGTATTTTGAATTCCGTTCTCCTTCAGCTACCCATTTGGCTCTCGTTCTTACAATGGTTCCGCGAACTTGCTCTTTTAGCACTTCTTCAAATTCCTTTTTCTTTATTTCTAAGGTTTGCAACAAGTTTACCTCCGAATTTCCTATTAACATAATTGTTCAAATAGTTGATTTCTTGTTCCAACAAAATTAATTTGCTATTTCGATTCTTTGTTTCATTTGTCGAAATTTGGATAAACTTTTGTTTCACTCTGAATTACAGGTATTCACATAATTTTATAGGAGATACGTGAATAAACTCACCTATATAGTAAACTGAATTTCATTTTTTATGGTTTCGACGTTATTTTGGTTAGTAAGTAAAGAAGTATTTAGTTTCCAAAAACTTGGCCCCCTCTTTGGCACAGATTTTACCAACGAAAGAGCTATGAGCGAGTGATCAGTCTTGTATCCGAAAGATATATCTGAATTTTCAACGGCCTATACTAAGCTTCTGGACATGAGAAAATAATCTAATCGACTTCTTCTCTCAAAATCTGGTGAAGTCCTTGTATATTTGTATTCATGTTTATTCAGCGATCTCCAAATATCTATTAATTCTATATCTATATAGTATAATTTTTTTTTTTTTAGTGCATCATTACATTTCGGATGGTTTTGAATTAAGTTTGGGAATCTATCCATTGTAGCATCTAACACAGTGTTCAAATCTCCCCCAATAATAAATGGTTCTTCCCCTTTCTCGTTAACAGTGTAACCTTAACATAAACGCAGCATCGTCATTCTTTGGACCGTATACATTGGCCACCGTAATAGACCGGTTCGGTAATGTATTCAAATTTTATACATACCTTTTAAACAAAGGTTGTTCTTGACAACCCGAAAGCTTTCCCAAGGCTTGCCGGACATAGCAATAAGTAATGTATGCAAACTGGATTCGAAGTATTGGGGCCCATTTATAAATAAGCAGGTTAATGGAATGGCTCGTCACTAGGTGCTCAGAGAAGAAATGTGCATAAATTTGAATACATTATGTGTAACATTCAAATTATCAAAAGAAGCAGAAGGTTTAAACAATATACAAACTCCAGCGCTGTCCGATCTACCATGACTGAATATAATTTTTAAACCCCATTCTTGACACCATTTTTTTTTCAGTGTTAAGAGTACTATGTGTTTCTTGCAACAAAATAAGATGATAGTCGGAATTTCTAATCCAGTTTGATATACATCGTCTTTTAAAGGAATTACCTAACCCTCTCACACTGAGTGAACAAAATTTTATATTAATTAGCACACTATCCATCGTATACATGTAACATTGTATTGTGTGTGTGTTTACAAAACCACTGTAAACGTCATTATGCATGTAGTAGCATAGAAATAAACTTATATTTTCTCTCAGCAAAATGAGTTGAGTTTGTATCCTAGATTTATAGGAAAATATGAAAGAAAAATAGTAAAATAACAACGTGATAAAAAACGAACATTGTAGATTTATACAACTGTTCGCTATAAGAAACTACCAAAAATGATTAACCTTTTTCCCTTTCAGGTTCAAAGGAGAGCAGGGACAGTCTATTATTTTTTATCAAAAAGCAAATTTTCAACAAGTACAAGTGATCGTGTCAGAGATTCAACAGAGTATATTACATTTATTATCTTTCCAAATACAACAACAAATATGTTATCTTGCAGGCAATAATTGATTTTTTCTGTCTACTTATTTGATGAGTAATTCGATAGACCAACAGAATTGTGAACAAAATGACGATCATTTCGATCCTATAAATCCGATACCCGGAGTGTTTTAATGCACCGGGAGCATCTTTTGGACCATCTGAATCTCTCTAGGAACAGAATTCGGAATGAATGCAAATTTATTTTCCTGTCGTAGTTTTTTTTTTTTTTTTTTTTTTTTTTTTTTGGGGGGGGGGGTTTATTTTTTGGGGTTTTTTTTTGGTTTTGTTTTGTTGTTTTTTTTTTTACTTTTGTCATCAGTTTCTTGTGCTCTTCTCGCGTGTCGTTGTGCACATCATCGCTTATGCCACCTTTGGACCTTTAATGCTGACATCCTTTAGCGTAGAGCTCCGTTTCAGTATTTTTTCCCCGTCCGTAAATCGTAGAAGCCTGACGTGGATTGCGCGTGGCCGGCCGTACCGGTCCTTCTTTATGTTGGCGCGCACTTTTCCCGCTCGGTGTTCTGTGGGTACGCTCATTCTCTGTATCCGTGACATTGAGATGCTCAGCGAAGAATGTCTTGGCGAGGCAGCACATTCGCAGGTATCTCCTTCCTCTCCTTCTGGAATTCCGTGGTAGCACGACATTGTTCCGTTTACTGCTGTTCACTAGCTCCACCACATTCGGTCGCAACTCATTAACATAATTTATGTCGGCTTTTTTCTCCTGAATTTCTTTGAATTCTCCTTTTAATTCTGCAAATTCTGTTTCTAAGTATTCAACTCCTTGCTCGAAATCTACGACTCTGGTACTTCATGCCTCAATTTTCTGTTCAATAATATCAACTTTTTGCCCAATGATATCCACGATCTTATGCATTTCGTCAATTCCGGACACCTTCAGCAATATATCACATAGGAGACTATCTGTAGAATCTACGTTATAGGCACCTACCTCCTGTTGGGAGCTGTACCTGTAGATTTAAAGTTGCTCAAATCTCCTTGTTTCTCTTCTGTTGAGGAAGATCGTAGCCTCTTAAAACTCAGCATGGTTCACCAAGTAGATCCCAGTTCTCAAATTGTCGAAACAATTAATTTAGGCACAAAAACTGAGTTTTTATATGGTCCCTGCTCTCCTTTGCTGGCTATTTACAAATCCATCAAGGGCGCCCTCCGCAAGCCCATTTATTACCTTGAACATGTATAAACAAAATTGGTAATCGACTCTTTATGAGAAAGACTGCCAGTTTAACTCTTTTAGCAATGTTATGTGAGGAGTAAAAAATCAGCATTTAAAATTAAAAGTGCATATCTATTCTGAAGGCGTTATAATTTAGTAGTAAGAGTAGGCAAGATTTTCCCCATATAACCAAACCATAATCATTATATGGAAGAATGAGACCATTGTATAGCACAATGAGAACCTTTTTAGGTATTGTTTAATTTGCCGTATAAATCCAATTGTCCTCGGAATTTTTTTACATTTTTTATCAATATATTTATCAAATTTGAGTAAGTTATCAAATATAATTCTAAGGTACTTATAAGTGTTCACATGTTCAATGACCTGACTTTTATGTTGAATAAAAATTTGTTTTGCGCTCACTTTTTTGCGTGTACCAAACAACATTAATTTACACTTATTTGTATTTAACTTTAAATCATTCATCTGTACCCATTGCATTACTTTTTCGAATTCCGATTGCAGACTGGCCTGAACAGAATTTTCTTTGTGTCTATATGTCACCGTCTTTCTTTCTCTCCCTCTCATATTCTTTTTTCTATTATGCCTAATTTATTTATTTTTTTTTAAATTTATTTATTTCCATCAATAGTTTAAAAAATACATACAAATACAAATCAGTACAAAATATAAAATTACAAGATACAGGAGACAGCAAGAAAAGCAAGGAGCTTTATAAAAAGCTGCCACCTTTGGTATATACATAAATAAATACATAAAATGGGCATATTGGATGGATAAAATGTAGATACATGTATAATATGGTCAGTAATATAGGATTTGAAAGAAAAGTTAATCAACCAGGACAAACCCTACACAGACAATGTATGATGCCAGACAAAGGGCCTAATACTGTTCGAGTAAATATGAATTATAATTGCGTTTGAGTGAGTTTAAAGATGGACTTAACTTTATATCTGGGTGCAATTCATTCCAGATCTTGGAACCTCTATAAAATACACTTACTAAACCAACATTTGTTCTATTTAGAGATAAATGATAATCTGAAGAACTTCGAGTAAAATAAGAATGGAACTGGTTATTGGATTGAAAATGTTTGGCAATCGCCAATGGAATACGGTCATTATAAAGTAAGAACATAAATATTACAATATTGAATTTATTCAAATCAAACACCTTCGAAAGACCTAATTCAGCAAAAATAGGAGAGGTGTTGGCAAGATAATGAGCATGATAAATGATTCTTACGGCCCTTTTTTGAAGTCGAAATAAACGTTGCATAGAGTAATTCGTTGAATTGACCCAAACAATATTGCAATAGAGTAAATGGGGTGTTATAATGGCATTATAAATCATGCGCAGTATATTTGGGGGGAAATGCTTCAATTTATACAAAATGCCGGTACATTTGGAAATTTTATTGCACAAGATATCAATGTGTTTATGCCACAGCAACTTCGAATCGATTACAATTCCAAGAAACTTTACGGAATCAACAAAATCAATCCTATCTTTGTCAATGGATATTATCAAATTACTTGTTTCAATATTTTTGTTTGTAAAAAGCATGCATTGAGTTTTTTTAATATTCAAGGCCAATTTATTAGTAATTAACCATTCATTAACTTTCTGTATTTCAATGTTGAACTCAGCAACTAAAAAATTAAGATTGCAATTTGACATAAACATACTAGTATCATCTGCAAATAATATTAGTTCTAATTTACTTGATACATTGCACACATCATTAATATAAATCAAAAATAACAAAGGACCGAGTATAGAACCCTGAGGCACTCCACATTCCAATCCGCCAAGATCTGAACAGGTATGATTGACTAATACATATTGACTGCGGTTCGTTAAATAGCTATGAAATAACTGCAAAGAAACACCTCTTATACCATAATTTTGTAATTTATCCAATAATATAAAATGATCTAAAGTATCAAAAGCCTTACTCAGGTCTATGAACAAACCAATTAAAAATTCACTTGAGTTAAAAGCATCTCGTACTTTAGAGACCAAGTCAATAGCCGCATGGGATGTGGAGTGTCCAGGTCGAAAACCATATTGACAATTCGAAATTATTTTATGTTGATTTAGGAAAGTTGATAAGCGATTATATATACATTTTTCAAGTATTTTAGAAAATAATGGTAAAACAGATATTGGTCTGTAATTATTTACTTCACTTTGGGAGCCGCTTTTAAAGACCGGGACAACTCGTGCAATTTTTAGCTTTGATGGAAATTTTCCAGTTACAAGAGCACAATTAAAAATGTCAGTCAACGGATAACATATAATATGAATGATATGCTTAACTACTTTAATATCAATTTCATCATAACCAGGGCTTGAACCTTTATCGAGAGACTTCACTATATCAATGATTTCACCAGGTGTTATTGGATTGAAGAAAATTGTTTTAGAATTTAATTTTAGATATTGCATGTAACTCCTGTCTGAACTGTTATTTTGAAATTTGTTTTTCAAGGACATGCCAATATTTCTAAAATATTCATTGAACACTTGAGATATTTCTTGGTTATCATAAGTTACTCTGTCGCCAATATTAATACTTTCTATTTCTGTTTGTTTATTCTTCTTACCTAGAGCTGTATTAATAATTTTCCAAGTTTTCCTCAGATTAGACTTAACTTTAGAAAACAAATTTTTATAATAAACATTTTTTGTTTGTTTAATTTCATTATTGACCTTGTTACGAAAGCACTTATAAGTTCGCTCCCTATAAACTGAAGGATTTTTAATATATTTTTTATACAAGAGATACTTTTTATTGCACAGTTTCCGCAAATGCTCATTAAACCATGGTTTATCTTCTTTCTTTTTTTTTTAACGGCTTTGTATCTTAGGGAAATGAACATCGTATAATTTCTGAAATTGGCACAAAAAATTATTATAATTAATATCAGCATCATCTGTGTCAACATGCCACACAGCCTCAACCAAATCATGTGCAAAACTCTGAATGTTACTATCTTTTATGATACGCGTTGTATACACTCGGTCACTCATATCAAAAGTATTATTACTCAAACAATAGATTGGAAAGTGGTCAGAAATGTCTACTAAAATAACTCCAGATAATATAGAACAAGTATCATTTGTGAACACATTGTCAATAAGAGTGGCCGAGTGATCAGTGATGCGTGTAGTTAAATGAACAGAAGGAAACATTGATTTAGTCAAAAATACATCTAAAAACTCAGTGGCTTGTGCACAAGTTTCAACACTGAGCAAATTAATGTTAAAATCACCAGTAAAATACAAGAGTTTGTTTTCTTTATTCACAGAAAGTAAAACTGAATTAAGTGATTCAATGAAAGATTCAAAACGTGAATTAGGTGGTCTGTATATAATATAATATTCTTGGGTTTAAGCTCAATTTCTAAAAAGATACATTCAATAAACTCTGAGCAAATATCTAGATCATCTCTATGTAGAAAAATAATATCGTCTCGAATAAAGGCACCCACTCCACCCCCTCTACGTTCAGGAAGTGAATTCCCAGTAAAAATATAACCTTCAATATTACCAGGTAAATCAGTATCTCTTAACCAAGTTTCAGTTAAACCAATAGCACAAAAATTCAAATCAATGCCATGTAAAAATGAATATAAATTATTGAAATTCTTTTTAATACTTCTACAATTAATATGTAAGCATGAAAATTTGTTTCCAGTAACATGTCTAGTTTGCTCATCACTAATAAATTCATTAAATTCCCTTGGCAGTAAGTATCTTTGATTTGGAACATTAGTTTCATCATCGTTTTCAATTGGAGATAATAAATCATTAATTTTCAGTAAATCTACATCTTTCAAGATATTTTCATATAAGTGTCTGTCAGGCATTATACAAATGAAAAATCACAATACAAAGGCCCCAAAAGAAAGAAATTAGGACCTCAAAATAACAAACAGGTAACACAAAAGTATCAAGATGGATTTGTTATTTTGAAAATGAATTGAATCCACCGGGAAGTGGTAATCTGTTAAGATATCCATAATGCATTTAAAAAAAAAAATAAAATAAATAAAATATATATATATATAGCATTAGAAAGAAGATTCAGATAGGCAATACATTATAAAGCAGCAAAGAAGTACATCATAAAGCAATACGTGCGGAAGATACAGCTACCAACCCCACCATCATACAACCTGAACATACACGTACAGAACGTTATCAAATGTCTCCTGTTTTAATCAAAAGTAGTAGAGAGTACGTAAATTGGAATAAATGCAGGAAATGTACATGTAATACATCATGAACAGCATATCTCCCTGCTCTTGCCAAGAAGTAGCACAGTGAACGTGAATACAAAAATCAATGCATGGAGAATACATCATAAACAACAAGAAACAGCATATATAAAATATCTCCTGCTCTTGCCAATAATAGGACAGTGTACATAAGTGAAAATATAAGTGGTTATAAATGGCAAGATGTATCGGCAAATACTGAATGTCAATGAATAGATTTAAGGTCCGAAATATCCTTGATGAGCTTCTTATCGAGATGCCCGTCACTCTGCTTGATCAAAGCAAATATGCGACCATCATATGACCGCGAAGATGTCACATTTGGGCATTTAGATGTCTGGTAGAGTAGATCTGCTTGTTGCCTGGAGAGGTCCTCGACAATAACAGTGCCAGAACCTTTTAACTTCCTACGGTTTTTCATCATTTTGAATTTTGATTTATAGGAAATGAATTTGACAATGATTGGGGGTGGTTTAGAAGAACTGCTTCCTGTTGCATTGGCATACGACTGAGGTCCAACATCAGTACCACGGCGAGATGGTAGTCGGTGCGAACGATCTATTTCAGCTGGGGTGAGATCGACACCGACATTCTTGGCGAGATTACACACGATTGTGTCAGTGTCTTCATTTGGTGTGGTTTTAACTCCTTGAAGACGTATACTGTTGCGGCGAGAATATTGATCATGGTGATCAAGCCTAGCGGTGATGTTGTTAATTGACGTTGTGTTGGATTCAACTGACTCCTGCACAATGGGAAGTCGGTGAAGTTTCGCGTCGATGCTGACCTCTAGATCATGGAGTGCAGACAGCTTCTCATCGAGGACATCAGAGATCTGCTGGCGTTCGGTTTGGATAGCTGCAGCCAATTTGACATCAAGAATTTGAGAAAATTTCTGTCGCTCCTTTTCCATGGTTGCTGAGACTGCTCGCTCCACCACCGCTTCCAGACAGCGGAGGTACCCAGGACTGAATGACTCATCCTGGAACGTACTTGTAAGAGGCGGGGTTTGAGGGCTGAAGCTTTGTTGTTTTGCTTGCGAGGACGCAACCAGGTCAGATTTCAGTCTAGGCCGAAGACTAGCTTTTCTGACAACTGGTGTATTTTTATTAGACATGATGAAAAGACTCCAATAGATGTATTGATCAGGCAAATATAAATGTCTGGGTTATCAAAAACACAACAGCAATACGAAAATTGATGATTCAGTTTTCAAATCAAAGTCAAAGACAGCACAAAAGTGATTGGGTGGGACCGTTACTAGAATTACGTACCTATTCAGATGAAATGGAAGTCAAAACAGCTGCTATGCTAAGAAAATCAAAATATCATTCCCGGTGGAGTCAAATGGAGATGATTTATATATATTCACAATAGCATACTATACAATCTGGTTGACTCGTAGAAGAATTAAAAACGATGAAATTCAAACAAAATTGAGAGAGAAATGTCTGAGAAAACTGTCACGTTATCACTGCTTTCACATTTTTTTTCTAGGGATCACCATTGTCACTAACTACAGTGTGCGTCAATAAAAATGCTACACTAGTGTGGTAGGGTAACGATGAAAAGATGGCCCATACGAAATGGGCCGCGGAACTGGCCCCCCCCCCCCCCCCACTTTTTTGAGTAGACACGTTAAAAAAAATCTATGAAAAAAGGCTAGAAAATTGTCATTAATGAGTGAAATCAGATCAGCCCCCTCCCCTTTCAAAAACGCTCCGCGGCCCCTGCGAATGGTATCAACATAATCAGAATGAGTTAATCTACCACGCCATGTCACAACCATTTATATCTATACTCTAATTTTCAAACAATGAAAAATTAAAGTGTTGCATTTTTATTGACTCACGCGGTATTATTGCTGCTGCTGCTTCTATAATTACTACTACTACTACTACTACTACTACTACTACTACTACTACTACTACTACTACTACTACTACTACTACTACTACTACTACTACTACTACTACTACTAGGCCTACTACTACTACTACTACTACTACTACTACTACTACTACTACTACTACTACTAATACTACTACTACTACTGCTACTACTACTACTACTATTGATGGTATTGCTGCTGCTGATGCTACTATTACTACTACTTTTACTACTACTACTACTGCTGCTGCTGCTGCTGCTTCTACTATTACCACTGCTATGGTGCTGCTCATATTTGTGATGGAGATGGAGTTTTGTGGGTCTTATCACAATTGTAAATGGGCTTTAAAGGTAACATGCACCTTTGGTCAAGTTCATGAAATTGTTCTGAAAACCGAAGTTGATGTAACTGTGCAAAATTAGACGAAAGGCTTTAGTATGTCTTTGTTCAAAGATTTTATTCGCCATTGTATTATTCATCATCTCCTGATAAAAATGGGAAAATTATGGAAATCCATTTCAATTCTTTCGACTTCTACCAACAAATTACCTTTAAACCTTACCTTCTTGTATCTGATTCTTCTGTTGCATGTTTTATTCATCTGGGAACTACAGTATGCTATTATTAAAGAGACCTGATTGTCTGCGATTTCCTGAAAGTCGCGACGGTAGGTGTACTTTTTTTTTTTTCTTTTTCACCTGTTCACGGTCAAATGTATTGATATACCACGTGATGTCAGGAGTGAGGAGCTACATGTAGGCCCAAATTAGGATATAAAGAGACAGGTTCGTTTAATCCACTTCTTACATCCGGATATCCTCGCTGCCGGCTTGGTTTGAGTTTAATCCTAATCGTTGTCGTAATCTTCCAACCGTCAACAGCAAAGTTGTCTTCTAGTGAACTGAGTATCGTCTTCGCGGTGTAGAAGTTTGAGCATCGATGTATTAAAGTACAGGATATATTGGACTGTTAAAACTTAGATTCGACTGTTGAGTAGTGATTGGGAGTGACAGTCTAGCAACCTAGGTTCGGGTGTCGGGTTATCTTCACGTCGAGAGGTTATTCAACCTTCCTATACCAGAGTTTACTTTTCAACAACAACTGATTTAGGACAGTATGGCAGATTGTGAAGATGTTGAAAGGTAAGGTCTGTGCTCAGTCATGTTATGAATAATCATACAAGAGAATTTGTTTGGCTCAATGAATTGCAGTAGTATTTCAACACGTTAAACAAACCCCTGGTAATTCTCTGAAGAAATAGATTTTTTGAAGGGTCCTTCCTAAGTAAAAACTTAAAGAATAGTAATCAGAACAAATCTAAGTATTTTTTTCTCATAATAACAAGCTGGTTTAAGTGAAAAGAAAAGTTATCTTAATTCATCACTTCTAATTTATGGTGTTCTTGACGGGAATGTTAGATGATTAAAACCAAGTCGTTAATGACGGAGGGGGGGGGGGTAGTTTTCTAATTGCTTTCCCTTCTCTTAAGAAAAAAAAGCAGGATTACATGATGCTTCCCCCCTCCCCTCCCCCACTCCAGATGATGATTGTCCCCAGATAACTTCTATCATCACCTTCATTCATCAGATCTTTCAATTACAGCATATCGTTTGAAATTCATAGGCAACACCCCTTTCACTTCAAAATTGTATAGGCCTACATGCAATGGTTGGTTTCATTTATCTTTACATCCCTCCCCACCCCACCCTCTCTCTCTCTCTCTCTCTCTCTCTCTCTCTTTCTCTCTCTCTCTCTCTCTCTCTATCTTTCTTTCTCTCTCTCTCTCTCTCTCTCTCTTGAGTTCATATAAGAATCTGGGGCCTGTAACATAAAGAGATAAATCAATCTTACGAATGATATCAATCGTAAGATTACGGCAAACCATGTACTGAAGAGTTACAATTGATTGTAAGATTGATTGTATCTCTTTATGTTACAGGCCCCTGATGTTATTGTTTATATCTTCAATTCTTTTCATGTGACATAACTTTGTTCATATTGTATCTTGTTGTCAAAGTGTTTTAACAATGTTGTTTTTGTCTTGCTTTATGATTACATAAATTAAATTGAATATAATTATATTCCATCCACTGAAGTGGCTTGTCAGAATCTGACGTTGCCTATCAAAAAGTTTTCTCCTCTTTGCTGGCATTGGCGTATGATGTCAAAGGGCCTTGTGCCAATGGCATCACTGAGCTAGGAGAGGTAAGTCAAGCGCTGGCGTCCACGTGCCCTACTTCCTTCAACAGCACTAGTGAGGGCAACTGTCTCTTGAGCATTCCTGCGAAGTATGTGGCCCAAGAAGCGAATTTGTCGGGTTACAATGATTTGAAGTAAAGTATGGGATGATTTGATTCTTTCTAGGACGTCTACGTTGGTAACAGGATCAGTCCATGAACATATATTACGTGGCAATAAAAATTATATTCTCAGCCCCCCCCCCCCTTCTTCTTTTGGAAACAAGCTCTTATCGGTTTTTATATTTTATATGTATTTCATTCACTCTTATACATTTTATGTTCTAATGTATTCTTTCTTGACGAATAAAATAGAATAAAGATTAAATAAAATCACTCTTATTTGTATTTTGTAAGTCCTGGGGAGACGATGCAATTCGTGGAAGAGCAGAAAAGTGATTTAGACAATAAAAACAGATGCCAGTCCAAAGAGTGCAAGGTCTCACGTGGTATCTTCTTTATCGTCATTATCGTCATTGCAGTTGTGCTAGGTGTTATATTCGGTAAGAATAAAACGATGTTATGGGTTGGCTATGCGTCTTTTTTTTCTGTTTATCTTTCTTCTTTTTTTTCTATCTATTTCTTCGTTATTCTACATGCAGGTGATGTCTTTTTTTTTTTTCTTCTTCTTCTTGTGAAATATTAAAGCCGATAATCTTTGCCAAAACGAACGATGAAAACGAAAGTGAAATATTTTAGGGCTTTTAAGTTTACTTAAATCTTTCCAAATATCATGATTATGTTTTTCATATATTTCTCAATGCACATTTCAGCGGATGCTATAGGACGTGAAATTGTATCAAGTTAACCAGAGGACGAGAAAATATTTGCTGTATATAATGGGGTTAACATGGTTTTAAGGAGAACCGAATTATCTCAATCTCATAACACAGGTACATGAATTCTGAGATCCAAATTTGTGGACATGCAGTAATTGTTTGGAACGTTCATATTTAATGCTTTCGTGGTGTCCTTTCTACTGACGAAAAATTACATTGAATTTAACTACATTGTATTCCTTTCATCAAACACCTTACTTTCTTTTTAGGAACAAGAAGAAAACCAAGTAAAGGCGTAGAAAATGAGCAACCAGATCAGATTGGAGAAGCAAGTAAATATTGATATTTTTTTAAAACAGGGTATACGGAGACTGAGAGAAAGAGAGAGAGAGAGAGAGAGGGATAGGGAAAGAGAGGGAGATAGAGAAAGATAGATAGAGATAAGTATAGAAACAGTGCACACTCGATGACCAGATATAGGTGATTCCTCATTTTTCCACAATCGGGACTTTCGCGTCTTTGCGTTGGTGGAAAATCGTGGTATTTGGCAGTGTTTGGCTCAAATTTGATAGAGCGTTGATGTTGAACCCAATACCCATGACACTTGGTATCAGTCTACCATGGTAATAATGACGGATTTAGTACAAGAGAAATAGAAAGAGGAGGTTCCCGAACTGATAAGGGGACCGGCACTTTGGGATTTGGAATAATATATGTATTGTAATCAAATTTGATGAATACAGACAGAGGCTAAAGGAATCCTTCACCCTTTACCTCAAATCTAGCAATATTTCAGAAAGTTGTTCATATATTCTGGGCGTTAAAAAAAACAACAACAACTTTGAATAAAATCCTGTAAATAAACTATATGTTTACGGACAATGAAATTCATACCATATGGAAGAGTAATCCATATTCCTTCCAGTGGTAACTTTTTTTACGTTTCCAGGATCATGCGTCACTGAACACCATTGTCTTAACAAAAAATGTGCAAAAATCTAGTTTGTTCACTTTCTTGTAAACCACAATCATGACAATAGGTATGATATTAAGGAGATGCCTTTTGTGAAACGCCGGGGAGCTCCACTTCTCATTGTGGATGATTTTTTTCTTCAAATTTGTGTTAATGAGATAATATTCACCCATGCATAAGGATCTTTGCTTTGTAAAACCCTTTTCAGATAGGAAACGTTTTGGAAAGAGGAGAGTCTGGGTGAATTGCATACCAAAGAACCAGTGCGAACCAGCAAGATTACAAGATCACAAAGCAATGCAAATCAAAGACAAAGACCATAAAGAAAAACGAAGGAAAATCAAAAACTCATACCTGTGCTTGAAGATTTGACTTTGCGGATTTTCAAAAATGTCGGATTTTTGTTGAAAATCGGCGGAAGATGCCTGCAGCACTCACGACAAGCCAACATTATCTCTGTGTTCTCTGAAGATCTCATTTCTTCTTGGTCAAAGTTTAGGACTATAAATAACTCGTTCAATGCTTTGTTTAGTTCATAAGGCTTTTTGCTAATGCGTAAAATCAATCATTATGAGATTTGCTTACTGAGAATGGCCACGAAGAGCAGCCAAGCTAGTTAATAATACCAAGGAGTTATCACAGATGCAACCCAAACCATACATGCCTCTTGTGTTTTACAAGCAAGTGAACCAACTAGAATTTTGCACAACATTTTGAAGACAAATTGTGTTCACTGATGCGTGATCCTGGAAACCTAAACAAGTTACAATCTGAAAGCAAATGAATTACTCTTTCATACGATTTGAAATTAAAAGCCGGTAAATATCATATAAGTCTATTCACAGGAATTTTTCAAAGTTTGGTTTCCTTTTGTTAAAACTTCCATGCAGGATGAAAATGCGTTCTCATCCGTAATACCATGGGAGGGTCCATGCTATTAAACACGTAGGGGAGGGGTGTATAAATTCATATCCTCTGTGCAAAATAGTTGATATTTTTACATTTTAGAAGTACGTCTTTCTCTATTAACATACCCTGGATTTATAATATACATATTGGTATGGATTACACATCAGCGTAACTTCCAGTCGACATGATTTTTTCCCCCCTTTCTTTCTCTCTTCTTGAAAAAAACAAACGAAAAAACATCGCCAGACACTGGTAGCCATGGTACATTAGACATGGTAACATCGTAATGTTTTTGTCCGGAAATCTGAAACCATATAAATCCGGTGGAATGGTTGCAGAGTCAACATTATGAGATTATCATTGCAGGCATGCAAAGTTAAAGTTACACACGAACCTAACACATAATGAAGTCATCTTTCTATAATTGTAGCTCTTTGAGCGCAATGTTTTTTTTTTGTTTACAAATGAATGAAATTCACATTTTTTCACTTTCATATTTTCACTTGTCATGCTTGTGTAGATCTCGAGAATATTGAGGTTTTTATTTTGAGAAAAAAATAAAAGTTGATACTGGCCACACAAATGTAAATATTTTCCACTATAATGACCCTATGAAATTCCCGAGTTGCAAATGCAGATTAGTGAGCTCGACTTCCAAAGATTCATAACTTTCTTTTTTCCCTCCGATTTCTGTCAGCTTGTCAACTGCCTGTTTTTCTTATTCCTGCGCCCGCTGACGTTTTTTTTTTTTCTTTTCTTTCTTTCTTTTTTTTTTTTCTTCTTATGAAGGATTCATTCCAGCGTATTTTCAAGTTATTCCTAGAAAATTATTCTGCTAACGCGTAGTTCTTTTTAAAGCCTTTTAAAACAAGAAAGATAAAAAAGTAATTTCATTGTTGGGTGAGCTAGATTTTCTCATTAAATAATTCGATTATGTTTTTATCTCAAATTTATCGAATCACAAAATATCAAAAGGCTGTACTTTGCCATGTCAGCAATAGAACCAGTTTGGTTATTTTATATAAATTCTGCTATATATTTCTACAGTATACCTCAAATCAGAAGAAACTACCGAATTCACATCACCCGATTACCCAGCACACTACCCGGATATGAGTAGACAGTATTGGATCATTGTAGCTCCAGAAAACTATCGGGTCCGAATAGAGTTCATAGACTTGCGCACCGAGTATGGTAAGTATTTGTAGGCTGTCTGTTCATGCTGTTAAGGGGCCTCCTCAAAATATTTGTGATTGTAATTACGGTGACATGTAAATAATTTCTGTTAAATGCCTACTGGCATATTTTTTTACCCTCTCTCTCCCTTCATCATGCTCTCACCAACTCATTCTCTCTCTCTCTCTCTCTCCCCCCCCCCCCCCTCTATTTCTCTCTTTCTCTCTTTCTCTCTCTCTCTCTCTCACCCTTCTCTCTTTCTCCCCTCCCCCCTTCTCTTCCCCTTTCTTCCCCTCTCTCTTCCCCTCTCTCTCCCCTTCTCTATCTCTTCACCATCTCTCTTTTCCCCTCTCCCTTATCTATTTATCAGAATGTTCGTCTTGTTGCTGTGTTTTAAATCACTCTAAGACCATTTGGAAGACTATTCTTGTTCATAAATGCGAATGGAGATTTCTTTCATGATTGATTTAGAAAAAAAAATCTTTTATCTCATTCTTCACTTTTCAAAGGTTACGATAAGGTCAGAATTGGTAGTTCAAACGAAACGGAGGTTGACTACATCGCTTCGTTCTCCGGATATGACCTTCCACCTGTAATAACATCTTCACGCAATTCTATATGGGTCCAACTTTTCAGCGACAGCTCCTCCGCCGAATCGGGATTCCATGCAAGAGTTACGGCCATACATGATAATTGTAAGTTTTTGTGAAAGTTACACTTGCTGCCAATTTCTTTTTTCTTTTTCTTTTTCTCTTTTTTTTTTTTTTTGGGGGGGGGGTATCTTTATTTTTTCACTCTGTTTATTTTCTACTTTAACAAACTAAACAATGGAATCGATTGTCAAAATACATACAGTATAACGATGTTATTATATATTTTAAATACGCACATCCCCAACAAATAACCTCTTGGGGCCCCTTAGGAAAAATACCCAACGAAGTAATCACCCCTTGCCAACATTATCCCCAACTTGGAAGTTGTCCGGAGGATAGTTGTCTTGGGTTAGTCGTCCAAGAATACGTCCTTACATGAAAAGGCATCTATTTAATGCATTTTATATTCAAATAAATTTTTTTCTGTTGTCAAAGTAAACAATCAGTAAAGGAAAAAAAATCCATGATATGGATATAAATGAAATGACCACATCAATAAATAGTTGATAATGTATTGCAAAAAAAGAAAAATGAACATAAATTATGAAACTGACTCTTCCAACAGGCCATTTTCGTATTATATTGAAATTTAACAGTTTAAAGGGTAATCCAACCTTGATGGCAAGTTGTTCTGAAAGACAGAGGAAAAAAAAGAGAAGCAGGTTGGTGAAATTTTAAACTAAATTGGACAATCAATGAGAAAGTTCTGAATTTTAGAAAGTTGTAATCACTGTACATAATGGAAATTTCAAAACGGCTGAATCGGTAACGTCACTGTGGTGTAGTGGCGGACAAATCCCTTATTTGCTCCAACACACAAAATGGCTAAAATATTTTCAAACTGTATTACTCAGTACGATCTCTTTTCTTTGAAGAGGACCTATGGCAATTTGCTATCTACAAATACATTTTGATACTCAACCGAGGGAAGAGGAGCTTGGGAGAAAACCGCAAATTAATGATATTTTAGAGTAAGACAAACGGAGAGTTGGCCGCCAATATTATTATGTCACACTCGACTCACCCAATTGCCGAGATTTAAGCGTAATAATTTGAATACATTGCGAAAATGGTCTACTGAAGTTAGTTAGTTCACTGAACTACTAAATCACTTCAGGGGAGGATAATGTGAATCTGTTGATGTCATATGGAAAACATTCAAGTTTGAAATGTCTATTGCAGATGCCGCCTTTGAGTGCACGGGAGGGGAAAAACCTTGTAAATACGTGCAAGAATGTTTCAGCGAATCCCACGTATGTGATGGCAGTTATAAATGTATCTCTGGGCAAGACGAGGTCGGCTGTGGTGAGTAGAGGGGCATCAGTCATAAACAGAATAGGGGGACGCCCCCATCCCTTCTCTTTCCTTCGCTCATGTTCTGCTTCGGTTTTACTGTACAATATTTGAAATGCATCTTCTATATCCGAAGTGTTCTGATAACCAGGAAAATTCTAGTCAAAATATATATATAGTAGATTATGTTCCGGTTACTTTCACGTCATTTCTCATCCGTTTTACAGCTTAGAGATAAATAGAAAAGGGCTAGTACATCCTTTTTATAATACACAAAGTTACAACCCCCCCCCCCCCCAAAAAAAAAAAAAAAAAAAAAAAAAAAATATATATATATATATATATATATATAATAAAATATATAATATATATATATATATATATATATATATATATATATATATATATATATAAAATATAATAAATAGATAAATGAATAAATAGAAAATAATAATAATAAATGAATAAATAAATAAAATAGATTTTAAAAATAAATGATAAATAAATAAATGATTAGAATTAAAAAAAAAATAAGAATATTAATAGACAAAAATAGAAATAAAATAATGTAAAATAAAGAAATTAAAAATCCACAAATTTAAACCATTTTAACTCTTCACCTATTTATCCTAGTTTCTTATGCTAGAGACAGACATATCAACTAAATTATTTAGCTGAGACCATTATGTTCTACATGTATTTATCAGTAGGAAATCTCATTACTTCAAATCATTTAGACTTTCGTTTATTGCATAGACACAGCTGCTTGGTCTAAAAATCTTCCGATAGTGAAAGTACCCGGCTGTCCATGATCTATGTCCTTGGAAGATAAATGATGAACACTACAGAGCGTCAAAAAAAAAATACAGTTGGAAAAGTCTCCCCAAATAAATATTTCTGAATATCTTCAATAAATTTTAATTCTTGTAGATAGCTTACGGTCCCTCCTATGCAACACTGAAAATTTTGACTAGTTTATTAGGCTTGAGTGATCTAAGACCACTTTTGTGAAAGGATGCAAAATTCAGACTTGACCAGAAATGGTATTTGTTCTGGCTGGCAGCAACAAAGTTGAGAACCGTTTAAAATTGACAGTTGGAAAGAGTCTCCCCAATTCAATATTTCAAAATATTTTCAGGAAGAGTTCATACCTGTAGTTATCTTAGGGACTATTCTATCAAATGACACCAAAATATCTCATAATATATTACGCTTGAGTGAGTTAAAGCCACTTTTGTGAAATGGTGCGAAATCCATTCTTGACAAATGTTTTTTTTTTTTTTTTTTTTTCTGGTTTTTTGTTTTTTGTTTCTTGTTTTGTTTTGTTTTGTTTTGTTTTTTTGGTTCTGTTATTAGCCAAGTTGAGAGTCATCAAAAGACATAGAAATTTTATATTCTGACCATTGAAAGAGGATTTATGAAAGATCAGACTTTGTTCAATGTATGTCCTGACATATCCCATCAAAACTGTATGGATGAGTGAGCAAGCCAGATTAAATTAAAAGACTCACCAAAAGTAACAATTTGAAACACTCAGCAAAGTACTTAGTTGCTCACTCAAGCATTAGATGCTGATTGGATGTGATGTGTAAGGATTAGTTGCGTAGATACGCACACACTTTCTATTGTTAGTAGGGGATGATGAATAGATCATTCCCCCCCCCCCCTAACAATGCAAAAGTATGCGTGTCTACGCCCGTGGTAAGGATATACAGAGAACATAGCCTGTTATTCATAAATTGTCTTTTATTGATCAGAATATGGAATTTATCTAAGCCTTTACATGACTCTCAGCTAGGCTGATACCAGCCAGAGCCAATATCAATTCTTGTCAAGAAGGGATCTTGCACCCTTTCACAAAATTGTCATTTGCTCACTCCAGCGTAAAATATTGTAAGATATTTTGGTGTCATTTGATAGGAGCTACCCTAAGCTATCCAAAGGTATGAACATTTCCTTAACTATTTTGAAACATTTATTTGGGGAGAATTTTTCCAATAGTTAACTTATTTCTGGCACGCCCTGTATAACCATGATAACGGATGTCTACCACAATAACGTGCTAAACAGATAACAGCTGTAATACATGTAGAGGGCATCCTCTAGACTGAGGGGCCGACCTCGCTCCATATTGAGAAAAAAAATAATCATTTAATGGTTTTAAAAAGACCCCCCCCCCCCCCAACCACTTCCTTTCTCTTTCGGACCCTCAGAAGTTCCGTCTGTAGTAAAAGAGTTGAAAATGGCCCTGGTTAAGGGTGAGAGTCCATTTGATATGTTGCTTGTCTGGAGAATGCAGACAGACGGGATTCAGAAAAATCACTATCGTGAAGAATATAAACCAACCCCCTCCCCTTTCAGACAATCATGGATCCATCCCTGTAGTAACAATGATAACGTTATGGTCTGTCTTTCATTCGTCTCCTATTAGATATTATCGTGGTTTAAAGGTTTGCAGTTATAAATCAAAATCATTCTGTATTGCTGGGTATTCTGAAAGCGGGTCAAGATTTAGCATAATTTTTCCCCGAAATGTACTTGGATTGAGTTGAACGAAAAAAGAAATATTTTCTCTCAAATCTACGTTATGTCACCTGTGCCTTTTAGTTGTAATGATACGAATAACTGACATACTGAAAGGACCCCATGTCATTATGGGTGAGACGACACAAGCACTGGCGACATTTGCTCCGGTTTTTTAGGATTAGGGTTGCGAGTCCAGGGTTATTCCCAGGGCTGAAGATAGGGATATAGTTGGTGTTAGAAAATGGCTACATCCCAGGAGATCGACAGCCCACGAGACCGAAAGCCCACTAGACTGACATCGTCTGTCTCGTAAGCATTCGGTCTCTTTTGCTGTCTCCTGGGATGCCCCGGTTGGGGCTTGACTGCAGAGCGATTGCTAATCACTTGCGGAGCGATGAATGTTTGATTGTCGGAGACCAAATAAGGTCATTGAAATTAAATCCCGTTCCATTTTGATGCTTGTTTTGTCTTCCATAAAGCTTGCTCGAACCCGTTCTCCTTCAAATGCTCTGATGGGAGATGCCTTGAGCGGTCACGTTCGTGTGATGGCGTAACAGACTGCTCAGATGACGAACATCAGTGTGGTAAGCTATATGGTGTGATCAGGGAAATGCAACTAAGACCGATCTTTGTGATTAATTTCAATATTTTATTGAGATCACTGGGTCTGTGACTTGGGGAGAGGGATAGAGGTGTGTGAGGAAGGAGCAACCTCTTATTAAGCTTGAGATGAATGTTGACCCCCCCCCCCCCCCATCATGCCTATAGCAAGGGGCTGTCAATATAAGTTTATCGTTAAAAAGAAGATGAAAAAGAAAGAATACCCAGAGACTTGTATTTGAAATATAGGGCGGACTTAAAGCAGAAGTCCGCCCTGGTATTTAATTGATTTAAATAAAAGCAGAAATATGAAACGGATAAATGAACGTTTGAGGGAAACCCGATAAGATATAATAAACTTATGATTTCTTTGAAGTTGTAATCAATCAAACACAAATTGGTAACTCAGTGACGAATCTTGCAATGCGAGTCTCTCCCATTCGCCCTGTACAAAAAAAAATCATAAATGTCCACTTTTTCTATAAAAATGATTAATCATACATACAACCTAGATTAATAATTGTGCATACGTTATGTTTTTACACAAAACCTGTATGAAAAATATGTATTCCTTTATCAACAACTAAGAAATTGAAAATTTAACACGATAAAAACTATTTTCGAAAAATCAACTGAAGGCAATTTCAATAACCCTGTCTATCACCTTTAGAAATGTGCGAACATTACAGTGGCGTATTACGTAATCCGAACCTGATTTCTATGGGCAGTACAATAGGCCTTTGAAATTGCCCTTGAGTTTATTTTTCGAAAGTAGTTTTTATCGTGTTATATTTTATGAAATTTTCTGTTGAGGCCAAATGGGAGATACGTCACCGAGTTGCCAATGTGTCTTTGACTGATTACAACTTTAAAAATTCATAACTTTCTTATTCCTCTTCGGGTTTTGCTCAAACTTTTACTAATCTGTTTCTCTCATTTTTTCTGGTATTATTCAAATCAACTAAGTCTCAGGGTGGACTTCGCCTTTAATGGTGTCCCTTAAAAGGCACACTCTCTTGGCCGCGGAGAAATTATCACTACTGTATCCGCTTTTATTTAAAGGGAAGCTTGAGTTCTGGGAAAGGTAAAAAATAATTTGTGAGCTTTCTCATTCTTTTTATGTTAGTTCTGGGAAAAGTAAAAAAATAATTTGTGAGCTTTCTCATTCTTTTTATGTTAGTTTGGAAGATTATTATAGTAGATGTCCCCTGAAACGGGATTGCTCTTCAAATGCTCTCACAATCAAAATAATTATGACAAGAAACGGATGGACTGTTCGGGCCATACATTTGTGCGTAGTCCCACATACACATTTCTGTGTGCAGTGCATATGACTCTCAGCAGGACTGAGTAAATTTCTTATCATTTTGGTGATTCCAAAACCTTACAGCATACACCAATTGTTATTTGCTTTATAATTAAACTTTCCCAATTGCTTTGAGACAGTTTCTTTCACAATTCAATCACATGACCAGGGAGCGTTTCATCAAGTGTCTTGTCAGTGATTTTTTACCGACAAATTTGCTCTCAGCCAATCAGATGTAAGGATTTCAGTAGCTTATAACAGTTATTGCAACTTGTCATTGATGACAAGTTCTATGAAATGGGGTCCAGAACGCAACTTTATCTTTTAGTCGTCGAATAATCAGCACGTTAGTTCGCGATGCAAGTGGATACATGAACAACAACAACAACAACAACAATATATATATATATATATATATATATATATATATATATATTCCTCTTTGTATGCATATTTATCTTTAATCTGGATGTTTTTCTGTTTTAGTCCATTTCTTTTCTGTGAAGTATGATTATGTGTATTCATTCGAATGGTGTAATCTTCGCCGACTCGTTCTCTCTCTCTCTCTCTCTCTCTTCTCTCTTTCCCCCTCCCCTCACTTTATCTCTCAAAATTTGTCTCCCATCCCCTCTTTTTCTCCCTATCCCTCACTCTCTGCTTATCTCTCTCTCTCTCTCTCTCTCTCTCCACCACCAACCCCCCCCCCCTCCCACTTCCGGTTTTTTTCTTCTTCTTCTTGTTCTTCTCTATGTCCATATTTGTATATACATGTACGTTCAAAAACCTTTTAAAATACTGTTTACTTGATTGTTTGTTGTAGATTTCCAGTGTAACAATGGTCACATCTCTATATCACATGTATTCCTGTGCGACGGGGTAAACGATTGTACAGACTACACAGATGAACAAGATTGCGGTAAATCATTTAATATTAAACTTTAAAAGTTACAAGGATCAGTAATCTACTCATATATATATATATATATATATATATATATATATATTTAATGATGATAATTATAGTAGTAGTAGTAGTAGTAGTAGTAGAAGAAGAAGAAGAAGAAGTAGTAGTAGTAGTAGTAGTAGTAGTAGTAGTAGTAGTAGTAGTAGTAGCAGTAGTTTCTTATGTAGCGCAAAATACTCCTTTTTTAAAGTCTCTATGCACGTAACTTTGTATCGCATAACCTGATAACGTTGATAAGCAATCTTACTCTATGCAGTAATTACAACTGTGTATGTTCTGTTTAATACTGTAGAAATATGATAGATGAAATTTGTTTCACGAGAGATAAATCGGAATATACAAAGTATACATAAACTCAGCAAACTTGAATTTAATTAAGTCGGTAAAAACTTTACAAAAATGAAATATAAACATTGATGAGAGTATTTTATTGTGACAAAGTAATAACATGAAACCATTCCATCATAACAGAGGAAATGGCTATAGACAAAAAAAAAACTATATCTTAATCCAATACTAATTTTAATCAAATACATTTAACTTAAGGTGACCGAAATAGATAGATTTGGACATTGCTGGACCTTTTATAATGAGGATAAGGCCGGTCCAAATTTGGCTTCAAGTTAGAAGAGAACACTTCCACCAAAAAAAAATTAGAATGATTTCACAATAGTATTTTTGTCACAATTCATCACTACTAAATCAAGATAATACTCACTGCCATCTCTCACCCTACAGAATGAAATTTCATAATATAGCAAATACATTCATGTAAGATTTAAAGGTAATAAACAGTAGTGGTAGCAAAATGAAAGTTGGCATGAAACTGCTCAAATATAGTCTCATATTGTTCGGCTTCAATAAAAAGATACATGAGCATGATGAGTGAGATAATCCGGTATTCTATTCATGATTTCCGGTGATTTTCAGTAACATGATTCAAATAATCGAATATCAACGGTTACCTTATACCCTCGCTAAGGACCAGGTCCTACCCCGACGCTCCCGGCTCAACGGCGCATAGCGGTTCGCACACACTTGTTACACACACTGTTTTCACATCAAATTACAAGCGCGGTACCGCGCTTGTAATTCGATGTTTATTTTTTTGGACATTTTAGCCATTTCTAAACCATTTTTCTTCAAACCAACGTCACCTATGTTCGAAATTAATCATTTCTCAACAGTATATGTAATAATTTCCATTCCAGCTGACAAAGTAGTTAAATATCCAAAGCGCCACCTTTCCCACTACTGTACGATACCTTTAAACATCATAAACGTTATTAAGCATTTGATTTAACCCAATTTGACAAATCATTCCTGACTATTGCGATTAACTTTCAAAATTGCTTTGAGAAAAAACACGCCTTTCGGTAAAGTTTTCTTGACATAGAATGAAACAATCAGGCATAATGAAAAAGAATAATAAAATCATTACGGTTATCCGGAATTCCATTTTGTTGTAGATTGTACTGGAGAGCGGTGGCAGTGTCCTGAAGGTCCTTGCATCTACAGGAATAATATCTGCGACAATTTCCGACATTGTCCTGGAGGAGAGGACGAGGAAGACTGCAGTAAGTTCATCATTCACACTCACTTCATATTTTTTAATGCTTTTTCATTCATTTCCAATAAAATACAAATACAAAACACAATTATCATAATAATAAATACTGTGCAAACTTTATAGAAAACATTGTAATATACAAAAGATGCAGATGTAGATAAGGACCTTGGTAATAAATTATATTGGAAAGCAGTACTAACAAAATATTACAAGTCAAGCCAATTTATTAATCTCTTTAATATTTATTCGGTGATTCGATCTCTAATTTTTACTGCCTCTGTGTCCTGACATCCTTCTTGATTTCCCCCTTCTCCTATCATGTCTAGTTATTAGTTTCTTGTTGTTTTGCTGTGTGTTTGTTTGTTTTTGTTTTGTTTTTTCTTCGATAATTCTGATTGCGAATTAATGAGGCACTTAGAATTCCATTTCGGCACATGAACTGGTTGTTTATTTGTAATTGAGTTTGTTCCACCTTTTAGCTGGTATTAGTAGGTGACATGGTAACAACATTAGTAATAGAGAAATAGTTCTGGGATGATAGAAAATGGTGGTTCAGATCGTAAATCTCCTAGGATAAATGTCTTGATCATAACTGTGCTAGTAGTACACCTGTCCGGGGCTGTTACTTTATGTGCGTTTTCGATCCGTTTTGTCGTATTTACAGCCTGCATGAGCTTTGAGTTTGAGTGTCCTAACTCTGGAGTTTGCATACCATACTGGGAGAGATGTGACGGCAACGATACGTGTGGAGACGGCTCAGATGAACTAGATTGCCCAGGTCATTATACAGAAAATTTGAAATTTCAGACAATACATTTTTCAAACTTTTAATGAATCGATATAAGAATCTGTTCAATTTGCAGATAATCATATTCAATTTATTGGAGTTGTTTTTATATGTTGTATTACGAACTGAACAACTAAAATGACGTAATTTTAAATGCTGTGTTCCTTTGATGTTTATCACGTTTATGTACAAAATATGAATACTAACATGACTAAAGATACTTTGAGGAGATATCGGACAAAAGCTGGCAACAAGCTTGATGACAAAAACATAATAGAGAAAATGGTCCTCATGAGCTAGGACTAACGATTTGCCCGTCAAGGTTTTAAAACGTCGGGAACTTTGTGAACTTTCAACAGAAATATTTCCAGTAGGGATGTCATCCCGTTCCGTTTCGTGACGCCCTTGTCGCAAAACGATATATTCCGAAATACAACAATAAGAACAAGGCAAAAGCACAAAAAAGAACTAAGCTTTTAGCCACCTTGATATCTTGTCAGATCAGGGATTTATTATCAGTGAGAGGATTATAAATTATTGTTTGTAAAACAAAACCTACAGAAACCCAATGGGAGAACATGACTTATTATCATTATTTTAAGAGTTAATTATCATAACACGATAAAAACTATTTTCGAAAAATCAACTGAAGGCAATTTCAATAGCCCTGTCTATCACCTTTAGAAATGTGCGAACATTGCAATGGCATATTACGTAATCCGAACCTGATTTCTATGGGCAGTACAATATGCCTTTGAAATTGCCCTTGAGTTTATTTTTCGAAAGTAGTTTTTATCGTGTTGCATTTCCATTTTATAAATTATAAAGAGATGTAAATATATATGACGAGGATTATAAAAAAAAACAGGTAATTTTGTTTGTACATCATCCTGGAAATTACATATATCCTACTTCATAAATTGATTCTGGCTTCTGCATTTGATGCAGTATGTCCCGACAAGTTATACCAATGTGACTCCTACCAGTGCCTGGCTGTAGAAAAGGTCTGCAATGGAAACAGAGACTGCTTCCAAGGAGACGACGAAATGGACTGCGGTAAGCGGTGTTTCTCAAAACTTGACATGAGGAAATCCACATCATTTATAAAGCGTCTTTAATTATATCATGGCATGTCAAATGCATATCGTGTACGATAACAGAACTGGATTGCAACTGAAAGATAGTTCTCTTTAATACGGGATGTAAAATCTTGTGCCTTTTCGCCATGTTCGTATACATTGGCATATACACAAGAAGCACGTGCACTCCACCCCCCCCCCACCCCCTCGCCGAATGACATGAAATAGAAGAGATGAACCCACACACCCACCCACGATACGCCATAAAATGAATACAATATTGGACAGATAGGTCGTATGACACGTATTATCATGTCATACGTGATTGTTTGATTGTTGCAGTACACTTTATTACCGTTCATTACATTTCTTAATGGACTTTATGTATGTTCTCTCACCCAGCTAATAAAACAATTCCTAGCTGTGCAGATGGAGAGTTCTTTTGCGATGGTAAATGTTTGCGACCAAGCCTCGTGTGCGATGGTGTATCGCAATGTAGAGGAGGACCTGACGAAGCTAACTGCACTCAAGACTCGGGTAAAACCCATCTCCTTGCTCAATGTTATTTTCTTTCTACTCCCTTTATACAGAGGAGAGGAAATCCACATTTTCATGAGTCATCACTATGGATGACTTCGAATCCACTCCAAAGTCGTGGTTAAATTACTCTTTCGAGAGTGGATTCTGCTACAATTTGGAGTGTATTCAACTCCAAATGTTGTAGGAGATTCCACTCCAAATTAGTAGTTGAATTGCCATTTTGAGAGTGGATTGAACTATTTTGACCGTTTATTTCCACTCTAAACGAGGCTACTCCCATTTATTGGATTTCCAACACCTTTACATGGAGTTTCATGTCTCCTCTCCCTGCAAGAAAAGACACTGTGTAACACACTGTGGTAACAGTGTATTATTACTACACTATGTTACGAACACTGTATGTAAGTTCTTAGCACAGAGAGGAAAGGGCACACCTTTACAGATCTATATGTGAAAATATCGTGTGAACACATTTTTCACACTGAGCACTGTGGTCCGAACCACACACTCACCACAAAGTCACCATAGAGAGAATTTCGAACACTTTCATAGCCTAGCCTTGACTGTCTTGAAAAACAGGCCCTACTTTGTTCACGTTTTTACCGATATGGGGCTTGTTAAAAGGGTTCCATGACATTTGCTCCTGCGACAATTGCTCCGGTCTAACTTTGCCATGTTAATCCTAAACCTAAACCTAAACCAAACCCTAACCCTAATCCTAATCTACATATTGTCCTTGAAAAAAAACCAAATCGTGAACTTGACCTTAACCTTTAACCTTTCGAGATATGGACGGAGGAGCAAATGTCGCAGGAGCAAATGTCGGGTCACCGTTACAAGCTGCTGTAATGTCACAATGACGCATGATGTCACAACGGTACATATTGTAGTACCATTTTCGACTGAATGGACTATTTTCTGGCACTGAAGTTAATGGAATGGGTCTAATAAATTTGATTTATAAAGCTATACGTAGACTTGTATAGACACTTGAAATACACATGTTAGCATGGTGCTCCGACATGTACTCCTCCGACAAGTGCTCCGACATGTACTCCTCCGACAAGTGCTCCGACATGTACTCCTCCGACAAGTGCTCCGACATGTACTCCTCCGACAAGTGCTCCGACATGTACTCCTTCGACAAGTGCTCCGACATGTACTCCTCCGACAAGTGCTCCGACATGTACTCCTCCGACAAGTGCTCCGACATGTACTCCTCCGACAAGTGCTCCGACATGTACTCCTCCGACAAATGCTCCTGGAATGCTAACATGTAGTATGCAATTCTAATATGTGGATTTAAAGTCTACGTAGCAAAATAGGTTTAAATTAAACAAAAAACAAAAAAACAAAACAAAAAACAATCCAGCAATTGCGTTAACCAGAAAATAGCTCATTCAATAGAAAACAATACTCTAGTATGTGTAGCTGTGGCATTATGCGTCATTGTGACATTACAGGTTGAAACATGGCTATCATGGAAATGATACTGCTCACTCATTATAGCTCCTTGTCTCAATTTGACGGTTAGAGAGATCAAAGATGGATGTGAAACAGCATACTGAGAACCAGTCGCTGTTGCACAAATAATCACATTTTACTATGTAAACAGTGGTAAAATGAAGAAGACTTCAAAGTACCAAAACGAGACGTCGTCTTCTTTGATCATGTTTAGATATTTTTTTATCAACTTTTTTTCAGGTGAACAAAACGACATGCCGGATACCAATTGCACAACTTGCAGCAGCGGAGAATGCATCACACCGGAGGCTCGTTGCGATGGCATCGCGGACTGTGCCAGTGGCGAGGATGAGGAGGGATGCAACGCCCAAACGACACCTACATCTTGTGAGTATACTACTCCGAGTTGTGGTAAATATAGGTTGTAGCAGTGTAAGGTCTGATACTGGACTGTGGATCATAGACAACGGGAACCAGGTGGCTCCTTTATTAAGCCTATGAGAGTTAAAGAATTGAGTAGTCAACAGGTTAATACTTTATTGATCTTCAGCTGCCACTCTTTACCCAGGTGTATAGTAAAGTGATATATATTGTGTGAATATATATATATATATATATATATATATATATATATATATATATATATATATCATATGGGGCTTCCATGATGCTGAAGGGTTGATCAATAATAATAATAATAATAATAATAATAATAATAATAATAATAATAATAATAATAATAATAATAATAATAATAATAATACTAATACTAATAATAATAATAATATGGATAAGCCTTGTAAATTTTTCAGTAGTTATAGTGTTCATTATCAAAGTGCATTATAAACCAAGAATATGCCGATTATATATTGCCGGTTCATTAAAATGTTATAATCCTTAACATTTCGATTGGTGTATGTTTTTTCCCTTCTATTTCTCTCTCTCTCTCTCTATCTCTCTCCCCCCCCCCCCCCTCACTTCCTCTTCCTCCTCCTCCTGCTCTGCTACATCCCCTCTCTCTCTCTCACTCTCTCTCTCCCCCTCTCTCTCTTTCCCTCTGGTGAATTTCTTGTAATGTTTCTCCGCCCAGCCCCTTGCCTTGAAGGACAAGGTCTATGCTCCTCGGACCAGTCGTGCATACCCAAATCACGATTTTGCAATGGTATACGTGACTGTCCAATGCGTGAAGATGAAGATTCGTGCACTGAAACGACTGGTAAGGAGATCTGACGTGTTGGTGTGAAAATGGAACCTAAAACCTTAAAATTTGAGGGCATTCAGACTCCAAAGATAGACCTTCGTTTATCTTCTGTCTATTAGAATACAGTAGAACAGTCAAAGCAATATAGAAGAAGGCAAACACCCTAAGGCCCGAATTCACAAAGGAGGTTTAAACCATGGGTAAGGTTTAAACTTCCGTAAGCGTACAAAAATAAGCGTAAATAAGCGCACATTGCCCATGTGCGCGCTCAAAGAAAACATATGATTGGATCGGATTCCGTGCGCACGTACGCTTAAAAACCCCAAGAGGGGGTTTAAACCATGGTTTAAACCAAACCTCCTTTGTGAATTCGGGCCTAAATGTCTAGCTTGTGTTGAGGACACCCGTACAATTTAATACATGTATTCTGAAGAAAAAAAACATTATTCTAATAATAACGCAATATGAAATAGATTTAAAGACTGGAAAAGAACAGTTCACTTCGAAATTTGGAATTTGCTGCAATCTTACAAAGGCAAAAAAAGAAGAATAATTTTAAGCTTTAACAACAAAATTGTCGTTTCATTGACCATACTCATGATATTGATGCGTATGATTATTCGGATTTTGCTAATCTCATAACCGTCTTTTTTTTTATTACTTTAGATTTTGAAATGAACACTGTGATCAAGTGGTACATGTATTAATTTTTTTTTTTTTTTACTGATATTAGATAGCTGCGATGATTTTGACAGTGACTCGTATTTCGTTTGTGACGGCAAAGAGGACTGCGTAAACGGAACAGATGAATATTGCGGTACGTGTCTTTTCATTTCAAAAGAATATAATATATTTACATGTGTGTGTGTGTGTGTGTGTGCGCGCGCGTGTGTGTGTGTGTGTGTATATATATATATATATATATATATATATATATATATATATATATATGTAATGAAAGTGTAATGAAATAACTTATAAAACAGCTTTGGCAACTCTCGTGGAAATAAATACAACTGTGATAAACGAAAATTACATATTAGGTGTATACAGATACATACATATACAGTGCGTCCCAGAAAAATTAAACCTTTAAACAAACGGTTGTCGTGACCACACTATGTGCTCTATGACAGTAGTTATCTATTTTCCATAAACTATAAGTATTATGCTTTTAAATGATACCTTGCTGGCATCCATCCGTAAATGCTTTACTGAACATGCTGAACAGCAGCATTTGAAAATGACATGTAAAAATTCAGTTGTGCCGGATTTCGGTAAAACGTTAGGATCACATGCGACCATGATCCAAATGCAACATGACTTTTATAACCCTATGAGAAGACTGTTTTCATCTATTTCTAATTAGGTTAAGAATAATGCCCTCATCATGAATTAAAGGATGGTAAATGTATTGTTGATGTTGGGGGTAAAAAAGAGCATGTTTTAAATGGAAATGGCAATCGAAATGAAAAGCAACTGTTTGCTATTTGCTGAACTAAAATTTTCTTTTAAAACAAAAGGTGATATTCTTCATAAAATTCAAGTAAATGACACTTTCCATTGTCATTAAATGGAAATACAGGGTAGAAAGGGCGCATAAGGCAGAAAAATATCAAGATTATGGCAATTTCCCACCTCAGGAGGGGCACATTTTCCATCACAGGAAGGGCACTTTTTAAACTTTTAAGGGATATTTATTGATGTTGGAAATTTGGGGGCGTATGCCCCTACCGCCACTGGAAATTGGTATTGACCCGTGTTTTATGAATTTCTGATTGAATGCATGCTATCACGCAAGAGAATTTCACGTATCATGTATCTTAAAGTTGGTATTTTCCTTTGGTCATATGATAACGTTTTCATGGTTTTACCCAAATCCGGCACAATTGAGTGTTTACGTGCCATTTTCAAAATGCTGCTGCTCGATGAAGCATATACGGATGGATGCCATCAAGGTTTCATTTAAAAGCATAACAATTCTAGTTTATAGGGGAAAAAATTATTGTCAGAGAGCACATAGTGTGGTCACAATAATCCTTTGATTTAGGGTTTCGTTTTTTCTTGGACGCTCTGTGTATATATGTTTTCCTTCTGTTAATGATTTGTCAATTGAATTTTGATTAGGGTACAGTTTAAACTATTCGCTTCGTATCCCTGATGTGATGTATTTTAACGCATAGATTGTCGTTTGTTTTTATCATATTTTTTGACCATATAACATACAAGTAATTCATTTCAAATACCCATCAAAGAAGGATGTCGAGATTAAATTTGATTTCTAACTGATTCTTTCCATGTTATCTATCACTTTGAATATTTAAGATTAGAATAATAGTACTATATAATCAACAGAATACAGATTGTTGGAGCAAAAAATAAAGTTAGCTCTATAGTAAACTAGCGCCCAGAAAGAAACAAACCTTTTATTGATAAGTCTGGTTCTCGATATAATTCACAATCAAAAGTTCAATGCTCATTATACCTGAAGTCCTGCCACGGGCTTGGTTCCCGAATCATAAACATAATATTAAGCACCCTTTTTTCAGCTTGTGGTAACAGGCCTGCGCTAGAGGCTAAGATCTTAGGCGGAAGAGGGTCGGATCTTAAAGGGACATGGCCATGTGATGTTGGGAGAACGGCAGGTGATGTTGACTAGTAAGTATTTCTTTTCCACTGTTGGTAAATACAACCTTTTTTTTTTTTAATCACCATGATTTTTTTTTAATATTATGCTAATTCGTTTATACTTCTGTATAATTATCATGATTATGTACTTTCTTTGGAACCGCTTATTATAAATGTTGTTTATTATTATTTATTCGGCAATTCACAAAAAAATATAACAATGTAAATATGAGTAAACAAACGTTAAAGGAATATCAATCATAAATGCACAATCTTACTGGAGGTGTTCTGAGTGCATCAGTTGGCTACCGGGGAAGAGGAAAGCAAACTTAATCACTGTAACCGTAATGGTCCCTCTTCCCGATAGTTATTCTTAAAGTATTATAGCTATTGGATTGCTACTTTTCTGAATAATTTTATAGTGTCGCTGTCACATGGGCGGACTCAAATAAATTTCCAGATAATACTCAACTTGTGCCAATCAAAACAGATTTACAATTTATTCCAGTATATATAAAAACTCCGATATCAATACATCTCTCTGTGAAATCCAGTATTGTCAAACATGAGAATCGTATTTTTACAAAAATGTTTTAACACGTCGAAAACGACAAAGTATATTACTTCAAATTATTACTCTGTTTTCACAACCACGAAATTCAACCTGACAAATAGGCAAAGGATCCTGCATTGATCCAATCCACAATATCCAATGTCTTTCAACTCTGACCTTGTCTCTATACAAATAATAACTTCAAGCATGCATGAATAGATCCTGCACTGATCTAATCACAATTAAACCAACTTCAATGTTTCATCAGTGTATCATACCTACCACCTCCAATAACCTTCTCCAAGAAATATCAATTAAACCTTTAACTTTGTTTTATTTCTTTATGCAATCATAGCTCCTCTAAAACATTCTTATGAAAGGATCCTGTATTGATCCACCTTCATAGAATTATAACTTCAACCAATTTCTCCTAACTACTGCATTTACTGATCACATTTCATATAAAGCTTCAAACTTCACCTCAACCTAACCTGTCTAACTTCTATCTCTATCATGTCTATAAGTCTCTGTTTTCACAACTCTAACTCAAAACTCAATTTATCATCTCAAATCATAAAATCTTACATTGATCCAAATTCAAAATAACACTTCTCACTATCAGCTGTTCACTCATCTTCAGAAAGTTTGCTTTGTCTGAATCTCTAGTCTCAAAGCCAATCTGCAAGATTTCCTTGATATTAAAAAAAAAATGTTATTCGGTGTTTTCTCTCTCGCTGTTCTTCATAACAAAACTTATCTCCGTAACCAAGTCTTGTATTCGTTGGCCGAAAACTTCCACCAAAGACGGTGCTGTATCTCGTCAGCCCAAAACAATTCACTGCTCCTTGTAGAAACGAGATGAGATATCCCAATCTTCAAGAACGAACCAATCTTGGAAAATGTCCCGATCTTGGAACCATCTATAATTAAAACAAAACCAAGAATCTTTCTACAATATATCCTAACTATAATAAATGTAAATTATTTTCTTTTGGCATGTCATACTATAATTGATAAACGTTTGCTTGAATTTTCCATTATCAAACTTGTATAGTTAAAAATCGCATTCAAGAATACTAATTACAAAGCATGATTTAAATATCACATAAAGTTGCAAAATATCATGTTTTAGAATACTTTCATTCTTCTTCTGTACATTTCAAATATTCCATAAAGTTTGTAACATTTATATCAAAATTTCAAACCATGTCTGAAATTCTTTAAGTTCTTTTTTTTTTTTTTTACACACTAAGATAAAATAGAAGAAATCACAGTTTAACTTACCGATGACTTCTTTTATTCAGGCATAAGAATATCAGTATAAATTCTGATTAATCTGGCCTCATACAGGTTCAAATCAGCTTCAGCCAAATCAGTGAAATAAGGCTGCTTTTTTATGAAAATATAAAGTTGAAATTCAAATCAAAATGGCGGCTAAAATTGGCGGCTGCCTCAAACTGCACATGTGTGCTTCACAATGTCTAAAAGATGTTCTGCCCAGAAAACTACTGGAAAAGTACTAAGGTCTACTCCCACAAGGGCGCCAGTGCGAGAGAAAGGAGTGAGATGAATAATAATAATAATAATAATAATAATAATATTCTGGATTTATATAGCACCTAATACATCTACGATGTCTCTAAGCGCTTTACAGACATATTATTACTCCAGTCATCGGATTCATGGCTTGCCTGCACACCTTCTCCACTCCCTGGGTACTATTCCAGCCAGGCGCCTTTTGCAGACGCGCACTATATGTTGATCAATCCAGTGACTTTAGCATCCCATCGGGTACCCATTTAACACCTGGGTGGAGAAAAGCTATGTAGATAAATGTCTTGCTTAAGGACATAAGTGCCGTGCCGGGGATCGAACCCATGACCTTCGCATCTCCAGTCAAGTGTATAAACCACTCGACTGCGACATCTCTACTGCTACTACTCTACTAGATAAAGGAGAGGTATATAGAGGAGGGAATGGGAGAGATGAAAGAAAGCGAGCGAGCGAGAGAGGGCGGGGTGGGGTGGGGCAGCGAGATAGGGGACATGGAGAGTAAGAGTGAAAAAAAAAAAAAAGAACAAGATTCCATATTTATTTTGTATTTTCAGAGACTAATTCCACAAAGGGAGTAAGCTGCGGGGGCTCAATTATCAACAGAAATTGGATTATTACCGCAGCTCACTGTATAAGGTAAATAAATTCACATGACCACATGCATCATAGTGATATAGACATACATACGCCCTTTCATGAAAAACAGTTGAGATAGAAAACTTAACTACACATGTAATCAGTTTTTGGTCCTTTCTGTGTTTATCATGTGTATACCGTACTTGCCTGATTATCTGCCGTTTATATTAAAGTAAATAATCTTGTTTTCCAATGTCACCGCTTTGCTTCTTCTAAAAACCCTATAATAATATATTAAGATCTTTATTTACTATGTAATCAGTTAATCAAAATATAAGACAATTTCTCTTGAAGAGCAATTTATTATCATTGGATAAGAAATAAGGGATTATTATGTTACATGTAATAATCTTTGAGCTTACTAGAATGATTTTTGTACATGCACTATGGTTTTGAAACTACCCGTTTAAATTAAGCTGGCCTGTATTCTCGAAAGTGGCCTAAGTTAATCATGGCCTAACTGAAGTTTATGGAAGGCAATGTGTCAATCCCGGTATGAATTACTATATTTATGTAACAAAAAAAAAAGAAACAAAATTAAATTAATTCCTGGGATGAAATTCGCATCAGAAATCAATTCTATTGTGAGGTTTTTTTATTTGCATTTAGTTCCAGAACTAGAGGGAGTCTATAGTGATTTTGTAGGATTCAAAGTGGGTGACATTTGGCTCTTCATAATTCAGTGTCCTAAATCTGCACACTTAGGCGGGGGGCTTAAAGTTAGGCACGTTTCGAAAATACGTGCCATTATCTTTAACCTCTGACTAAACAGTACTAAAAAAAAAATCAGGTTCACAGGTTCAGTATTCGCAATTTTGATTAAAGTTCAAATTCAAATTCAAATTGCTTTTGATTTTCGGATTTGCGAGTAATCACAACTCATTTTTTAAAATACTAGCAGGCGTGACAGATCTCACTGGTCAAACTACAACTTCTTCGAACAGAGCTGTCAGTATCCTTAACCCTAAAAGGACTGGAGGGCCATCATGCCCCCCCCCCCAGCAAATTTTGCGATTACTTTCAGAGCTTTGGCGATCTCGCCCCGCGACTCCGTGACTTTTTTTTCTTTAGAGTCTTGCGCATCTTTTTCTAACATATTTGCGTATATGCCCTCAGTGATTATGGTATTACCAATACGTAACATTTAAACATTACATGTTAACCAAAAATGGCCGATTCGTATTTCATCTATGTGTAAAATATAATGGCCCGAATTCACAAAGGAGGTTTGGTTTAAACCATGGTTTAATCCCCCTCCTGGGTTTTTTAAGCGTACGTGCGCACGGAATCCCATCCAATCATATATTTTCTTTGAGCGCGTGCTTCCTTTCACACATTTCACAAATGGGAGAGCATTGGAGGTCCATATTGACAAAACAAATATGAAAATTCACAAGAATACGTAAAAATTACCATATTCGCATAATTATTTAGCATTTATTCTAAAAATATATGGCAATTTTTAATGCATTTTTGTAAGTTACATCATAATGCAAGTTAAAGCCAAATTTGGTGACGATCGGACATTGTATAGCTGAGATCTTATGAGGGGGCCATCGTGCCCCCCCCCCCCCCCCCCCCGCAGTCTTCAAAACCTCTGAAATAGCCCAGTCCTTTTAGGGTTTAACTTGTCTAAATAATTAAAAAGAAACCGTATTTAGAATTACCAATTTTTTGTGATAAATAATAATGTATGTGAATATTATATCCGTAATAAAAAGAATAATTATGTAACACGATAAAAACTACTTTCGAAAAATAAACTCAAGGGTAATTTCAAAGGCCTATTGTAATGCCCATAGAAATCAGGTTCGGATTACGTAATACGCCATTGTAATGTTCGCACATTTCTAAAGGTGATAGACAGGTCTACTGAAATTGCCTTCAGTTGATTTTTTCAAAAGTAGTTTTTATCGTGTTATGTGCAATTGATGGATCAATTGCGCATCATGTGACGAGAAATAGTTCACACCTGTCTAAAGCCAGTGGGCACTTTGCTGTCAGGAATGCCTACTAGTATTCCTTTCACTTCGGTGCACAATAGTTTCAACTATATCTGTGTATTTACATACTGTCCTTCATTGGTCCATTCTCAGTCCGAGATCCGTGGGACATATCTACGTCGTGGCAGGCGTGACGGTTCGCCCAGACATCCACCCAGACATCCAGTACCGAGGGATAAGTCAAGTGGTTCGACACCCCAACGCCTCTCTTGGGGGCTTTGACATCGCTCTGGCCCGTGTTACGGAACCCTTCACCTACACGAACCTGGTGCAACCGGTGTGTGTTGCCGAGGAAGATATCGAGCTGGCACCAGGGGAGTACTTGACCGTTACAGGTTGGGGAGATACTGGAGGAGGTAAAATTTCATGAGGAGGGTCGTCCCTGATTAAAAAACGATTCTAACGGGGGCACATCCACGATTCGCATGAGCGTTGCCACATTTTTTTTAATTACCCACAAAAAAGACCCCCTAAAATATCATTATATAGATTTTTTATGATAAGGGTAAAAAAAACATATTTTTAAACAGCGGGGGAAAAAATATTTAATTGTATAGGGGAACAAGAAAACATTTTCCGAAAGATTCCGACAGTAATTAAAATTATTGTTTTCCTCTTGGCTTGTGGCTATGTAAATTTCGTTTTGGTCTTCCTTTTTTTCCTTTTTAACCCCCCCCCCCCCCCCCTCTCTCTCTCTCTCTCTCTCTCTCTCTCTCTCCTTTTGCAGGTTATGATTCGATTCAGTTGATGGAGGCTCGCCTACCCATAATTCCACCAGAGATATGTGACAAGTGGAGCTATTTTAGCCTCAGTGCTCTCCTAGAACGGATCATATGCGCGGGTTATGAGCGCGGCATTCAAAGTGGTTGTTATGTAAGTTACTATAATTTTTATAATATAAATTTTTAATTCGTCAGTGATATACGGTAGATACCGTAAATGTAGGTTGGTGTTGCGATTGGGTTTTGGTTAGGTTTAAAATTAGGGTAAAAGCTACGGTGTTGTCCGTTTGCGTGTTTCTTATGCGTGTGTGTGTGTGTGGGGGGGGGGGGGGGTCCAGGGTTGAAGTTATCAATTCGGTTAATGATAGAAAACTGATGCTGAGCAAGTGGCGCCGGAGAATGTATCTTAGAAAAAAAAAACCATCTGACTAGTTATTTGGTGTGATGATAAGGACGACGCTAAATAAGGGAATTGTGCGATTACTTGCACTGTAAAAATTGATGTGTGCTACATCAAAAAAAAAATAAATAAATAAATGAATAATAAACATAACATTTACAAATACTACAACAATTTTTGAGACAGGAGGCTCTTAAAAATGGTTTGAATACATCTTGGGTTTTTTGAGACGTACTGATGAGTGGTTAAAACTTATTTAAATCAAGGTGAAATAGAACGAAACAGACGAACTCCCCCCCCCCCCTCACCCCCTGCTTCACATGGTAATTTTTAATCGGCCAACATATATTGCTCTTCTATCCCCCTCCCCTTCTCCCTCCCTCTCTTTTTCTCTCCCTCCCTTTCCCTTTCCCTCCCCCTCTCTCTATGTGTGTGTGTCTCTCTTAATTTCTCCCTCCCCTCTCTCTCCCTCCTCTCTCTCTCTCTCTCTCTCTCTCTCTCCCTCCCCCTCCCTCCCCCGCTCTCTCTATCTCTCTCTCTTTCCCTCCCCCTCTCCCTCCACTCCCCTCCCTCCCTCTCTCCTTCCCTCCCTCTCTCCTTCCATCTCTCTCTCTCTCTCTTTCTTCTATACATCTTCTTCAGGGAGATTCTGGTGGTCCAGCCGTGGTACAGAGTCTTGGCAAGTGGACAATCATCGGTACAGTCTCGGGCGGGACAACATGCGGCACTCCATACACACCCAACCTTTACACCCGAGTCAGCTTTTACAATAGATGGATACGATCGGTTGTTCAGGAAAACTAGATAAATGCATTAATCAGTTAATTTCTATTTACTTGTAGATTGAAATGATTATAGATCTATAACACACAAGGGTTGCGGAACCGTTAGAGGAAGGAGTGGGGTAATCAAACTTAGTCGTTTAGTTAAATATATATTTTTAACTGAGCTTTTGAGCCTCCTTGGCCACCCTCTTCCACAAGGTTTCCAAAGAAGGAATCTGAAATTTAACAAAGATTTATTACAGATCATTGTGCATAAATTCCTAGCAAAATGCTGAAAGACGAGGCACATTGAAAGTTAACAAATAATGCATTTTTTTATCGTTTATGAAAAAAGAATTTGTCTTTTGCCAATTTGTCGTGTTTATTTTTCATTAAGTTTCAAAATGTATCTGTCGCAATAACATTCGACTTCGAATTTTCTAAGGATAATATTTCACTTACTGTTTCTTGTTCTGGGTCCTTGCTGCAACAATTTGTATATTTTTTTATTTCATTTTTATTCGTAATCACCCAACTATTTCAGGCTGTGCCTTATCTTCTTGTTATGTCCTCTTGTTTTATTTTCCATAAATGTATATTTAACCCATTACCTACGGGAACCGGACGGTTCCTGTGTTAAGCCTACGGGAATGAGATAATTCAGTCATCAACGGGTTAAGTACATTTCTTTCTCTGCTCTTCTGATCTTCAACGTTTGGAGCCTCAAAATCACATCGAATTTATGCAATGTATTTCTACATGTTCTTTCTACATGGTCAGTTTATGTGTGTATTCATCTTCACACAATACTCTCTAAGTCATGTGATCATTATTTAAGGGGGTTGACGCGCAAGGGCATACAGCACGAGGTTTTGACAAGAACCTTTCCAAACTGTCTTACAATTATAGATCAATAAAGATTATCCAAAGATTTGCAAAGATTTACAAGCAATTTTTTTTTTTTTGAATGATATTTTATTTCTTCCTCTTGACAAATTCACAATTCAGCAAAAATTATTACAATAACAAAGAATGAGTTCATAATCATACAGAGTTCTTCATAAATTGCATAACGAACAAAAGTTTCAAAATAATTATTGTACATTTCCTTTTCTAAAAACAAAGATTTTTCAAACAAAGAACTTTCATCGATCTCTAAAAATAGAAAGTGAGAGAGAAAAAAAAAGAAATATGGGTAATTATACTTTCCCATCCATATAACTTTTAAATTAAACTTCCATTATTCATGCTCTTAGAGGAAGGTATGATTTTTTTTTTTGTTTGTTTGAATGATATTTCTTCCTCTTAACAAGTTCATAATTCGAAACAATTATTACAATAACAAAGAATGAGTTCATATTCATACAAAACACTTCATGAATTACATGAATAACAAATCACATGAATAACAAAAGTTTCAAAAGAATGATTGTTCATTTCCTTTAAAAAAAATTTAAAAAATAAAAAAAAAATTCAAAGAAATATTTCAAAAATTACATCGATCTCTGAACATATTAAAAAAAAAAAAAGGAATATAGGTAATTATACTTTTCCCATCCATTAACTCATAAATTAAATTCTCATTCTTCATGCTCTAAGAGGAAGATATTAAATATTTTGCCCCACCTTATCTCACATCAGCAAACACCTAAACACACACACTTCTGCCCCCCCCCCTCCCCCCGCTCATACACACCAAAACACATCTTCTAACGTCATCACCCCCCCCCCCCCACACACACACACACACACACACACACACACACGCACACACACACACATACCATGCATCCTGTTCCGGTTCATCTGCCTGTAAAGAACAAACAAAACAAAAAACAAAACAAAACAAAACAAAACATATCTCTGGTATTAAAGTAAAAATGCATTGATTTGTTCCCACTTCCGTAAGTGCACCCCCAGTTTCCCCTTTTTGAACGCTATTTTATATTCCTCATCTCTGTATTCTTTCACCATATGTGTCACTTTCTGTACGGTTGGCAAAGTTCCCTGTTTTCTTGAATTGAAAATAATATACTTTACAAGAAATATAATACAATTTATCACAGATACTCTTGTAGTATTACCAGAAATGCCCATAAAAATTGTTTTCCAAGTATCACTACGAAGTTCATTCAGATGTAATCTTTTAATCACCTCTTGCCATAATCTCTTAACTTCAGGGCAATCTAAAAATAAATGTTGGTAAGACTCTACTTCTTTTTTGCAAAAGGAGCAAAAATGATCTGTCTCGAAACCAAATTCAAAAAGCTCCCTTTTCGTGTATACAGCCCCTTGTAGTTGTTTATATTGAAATTCTCTTTGTTTATTACATAGCATTGCACATTTCAATCGCATGAATACTTCTCTCAATTCCCTTCCTCCAATATGTGACAGGGGTTCTATGGAAAAACGCCCTCTGGTGTTGATAGAACGTATGTTATGACTGTCGCCAGTGCGAACAGGAATTATCACCCCCACAAATTTAAGGAAAGAGAGAGAAAGCTTTGTTTTTTGCTGTTGTTGTTGTTGTTTTGTTTTGTTTTTTACATTAAAGAGGAGGGGGGGGGGGAGAAAGGGAAAGAGAGGGTGGAAGTGAGATACCTCTATTAAAGCCCGTTGCATACGAATGACGCGTAATGTGAGTGTCGTATGAAACAGCGAATGCAAACAATGCTGGCGTGCGAGCTTATGGCCTTCGCAGACTCGATTAGCGTGGGTTAACGCATTCGAAATGACCCCTCATAACTTAAGGGCATTATGCTCTACGTTATCAGACACTGAGGTACTTTTAAATCCGACTCACACGAGGCCTCATTTCGATTGCGTCACACGCATGCGCTATTCGAGCCTGTGAAGGGAATCAGCGCATACGCCAGCTATTAACCCTTTCGAGACAATTGACCACATTTTGTGGTTGGGCTCAATAACTTTTGATTCAGAGCCCTGAAAAATATACTAGATACATGAGTAGAAAGAGCAAAAATTTCTGCACACCCTGTGTCCATTTTTGTTACATGACAATATTGCGTTTGATCCCAGGAATTTTAAAAAGGAGAATAAGATTTAAAATCCTTAAATTGGCAACACATTGAGAGGTTCAAAATCATTGTTTTTTATCAAAATTGGCAACTTCTTCAACTTTTCGCCAATTCTGTTAACCATGTATACTGTTTTCAAAGACATTACCCCTTATTACAATCTTGTAGTACTAAAAGAAAAATATTATTGTTGCCAATTTGAAGAACAAAATGTGATCAATTTAGCCCTGAAATAATTCCTGTCCTGAAAGGGTTAAGAGTATTGCGTGCACTGTTCATTTTACAATCACTGTTAAAGGATATCACTCTTTGATGACGCCCAAGAGACCGTACAAGTCACTGACACGGCCTTGCGTCAGAAAATGACGCATCGTGTGAGCTGGGCTTTATACATAACAGTTACTACTTAAGGAACATTGTAGTTAACGAATCCCTTGTTTTCGTGGGCATTAATGGCTTTGTATGAGTTCATATACCATATTAAAAGTATGTGTGTTTTTATACGTTGCATGTCGCCGTTATGAATCAATTCTGATAAAAGTATCTATCCTAAGTACTAGTAATCCACTTTCACGTGTTATATGCTATCAAGAATATTATCACACCATAAGTCACTATATAAACTATTACTATTTGATTATTAATATGTGAAAACAATTGTGATGGTAAAAAATCATTCTCACTGGAACTCTGTAATTCCTTTGTTCATGTTACAGTGTTACGTTACGTTATGTTACGTTATTTGTGAACAATATCACACCTTTTTCTAGTATCTAAGTGTTATCCTTTCTTTCTTCATTATACTTTATGTTGTTTTAGATCGGTTTATTAAATTCATATACTTTTATCACTTTAAAGATTGTTTCAGAGAAACTCACTTTTATCCAAGACATTTTCAGCATTTTGTTAAGAAAATGCTATCGCTGTGGACCCACAGCTACGTAAGGCAAATCTGCAGTTTCAAACAAATAAATCGTGATGTTGATATTGTTCCTCATGATCATTCTGTGAATGATAAAAAAAGTCTACACTGTGTGTATAACTGTACGTGAGAATAAGTAATGACAGGGAACGAGAGAGGCAATTATTGAGAAAGGTCGCCGTAGGGAAAAAAATTAAAGCCTGTGATTTTTCTTATGGGGGAGGAGGGGTGAAGGATAACATGAAGTTGTATGACAATAATAAAGCGCCATGATGTTTATAAAAACCTCTCCCATCTTCATTGAAATATAGGAGCAAATTTCGCGCATTTTCGACTCCTAACTTGACACAAACCATCCACCCCCCCCCCCACCTCCTTTAAGAAAATATAATGTTCGAGCGACGACCTAGATTCTAACTATTGCAATTAGAATCATCTTCGAACCAGATTTTTTTCTCAGCCGTCTAGATAATGTCGTTAGCTCTAATAAACCTCCCCGCTCGTATCACGTTCTCATGGCATTGAGTAGAATGATTGATTTTATTAGAAACGTAAATTGAAACCGCACATTTTGGTGTTACCCTGTTGTAGTCTGCGGATACGCCATACCTCGATTCGTTGCGCACGGATGCATGTCTTTCCACCATGACGATGCTATAGTCTATACACCTTGTGGGTAGACATGGCCGACAGAAAGCAGATAGAATAATGAATATATTGTTTTATTGAAGAAAAGCGATGTACGATGATAATCAGTCTGCAAGTCCACTGATAAAATGAGTTGAAATTTATTCAAGTTCTTAAAACTTTATATAACATAAGTGTCAACAATGAATTCAACTCACATGCTCAAAAGCAGGTAAAATGAAACAAGAGGAAAATGTGAACTAGACGTCAAGTCGACGGGGAAAATGTTATATAGGGAAATGGGAGAAAGGGGGAGAAATAGAGATGGATGTGTGATTGTATAGGAGTTGAGGTGTAACTGTATCAATAAAATGATGAAGTTATCCGTTTTGTAAGACAAAGATTACCCTAGGAAAAGTCGTTTCATGCTGTAATCCAACGTTTCTTTGTTCCTGTCACAATTATGATTATTTTGAACAAATAATCGTTGGAGATTGAATTGTGAAAGAAACTGTCTCAAAGCAATTGGGAAAGGTTGGTTGTATAGCACATGAGAATTGGTGTATGCTGTAAGGTTTTGCAGTCACCAAAATGATAAGAAATTGATTCAGTCCTGCTGAGAGTCACATGCACTGTACACAGAAATGTGTATGTTCGACCCGAACAATGCAGCTGTCACTTGTCATATTTTGAATGTGAGAGCATTTGAAGAGCAATCCTTTTCAGGGGACATATCTACTATGATAATCTTCCAAACTAACATAAAATGAATGAGAAAGCTCACAAATAATTTTTTACTTTTCCCAGAACTGAAGCTTCCCTTTAAAGCATGAAACGACATTTGTTTATTTTTTGTGTCTTCATATGCCAACACGTGGATTTTATATCGAATATATATATATATATATATATATATATATATATATATGACCTCATGAAAGTAAATTCATTCAGTTCGGCCTACAAACCAGGCTATACAATTATAACTTTAGGGCCTAGAGTTAACATTTCACATTGGGTGAATTCAAGTTCGGTGTTGAAAGCTGGTGCTGGTGTTGGGGCAAAAACTAGCACCAGCCGCAACATCGAACCTGAAATGAAGCTGGTGCTGGGATTGAATTCACTAGGTGTTGAGCTATCAATAATGTGATTGGTATTATTTTTATAAACCCGAATTCGGTGTTGGGGATAGAATCAGCAGCCCAATTCACGCTCTCAACACCAACACCAACACCGAACTTGAAATCACCCATTATGATTACATTGTTTGAATATGAAGACCCCAGGATAAGGACATGCTGTCATAAACTTGGTCAAAGTTCATTTCGCATTTATGTGTTTCGTTCATCCGCAGAACTATAATATCTTTCCCATACATCTTCTGTAATGAGACTGTAAGAAATATCATATTTGATTGATATGAATCCATACAGGCAATGATGTTACTTTGGAGGCGGACTGATTGGAAGAACATGGAAAATGTGTATCTCTGACAACTGGATAAAAATATAATTTACATCAACCTTCTGCACGTGCTTGTTATAACGGCAAACTGCCAAAAAACACGCAAAAATAAATTTGTTGAATTTATGAGATCGGTGTGATCTATGAGATGGGGAGATCGAGTTGATTGAAGCAACCTCGGAATTCATTCTGCAATCGCGACTGTATTTCTTTCACTAAGCCGACGGGAAACTAACGTCAGTATAACACACCTCCAGTTTGAAAGCTGAGGTCGTGCATCTTCAGAGAAAGAGAGAGAGAGAGAGAGAGAGAGAGAGAGAGAGAGAGAGAGAGAAAAGAGAGGGGGGAGAGGTAGGTGCCCCAGTAAAAACAGGAGCAGGTTTACACATATATGTTTTACATCTCATCTCCCTGATTTAACGCCTCCCCCCCCCCCCAAAAAAAAAAAAAAATCGCCATCCTGACAGACTCGTTCACGAATGCATTCAGTCATAGCCATCGAGGCAAAGAGTTTCGCCAACTTCTTTTCAGTAAGTCAGTTGGACACAGCATGGTATTTATTCCTTTGTTGTATGCTTGCCTAAACAAAGCAACATGCAGCATATTGTTACTTACAGCAATCTTTAAAAAAAAGTCTTGTCATTTTTTTTTTTTTTTTTTTTTTTTTTTTTTTTTTTTTTTTACCAGAGATCGCCCGGTCACATTTTCTGAATCAGATTCCAGTCATTCTGACTAGGATTCTGTTTATTTGGACTAGGATTTTGTTCATTTCGACTAGGATACCTAAGCTGGTAGTTTTTACTAGAATAGTGCAGGTGCCCGTGGGAATAGATATTCTAGTCATATATGACTATTGATATATGACTAGAATCTGGTCATATTTGACAGAGAGTGTGGAGCCGTGTTGGCTAAACTCTGTATATATGTGGATCTGCATTCATTGTATGTAGGGCTCTGCATTCATTTACAGTATAGCTCCCTCTTAAGGTCATTGCCTTTTATTCAACTTACAGGTATATCTTCATGTAGTTTTCACGAAATCTGTTTCTCTTTCTTAGAGAAAGAAAATAATCTCAAGGGTCTACCTAGCTCCGACACCAGGCAACATCTTGTTCCAATGTAGGGGGGCAAATATCAAGTTGGGGTTCGACCTTTTTGTTATTTCTGTTCAATGAGGCCCCCTTGTTCATTGCCGACGCGAAAAAAAATCCGGAATACCTCAAATGGCCTGCTTCTTCATCTGAAAACATGACAACGCTGTAAAAAAATGAGCAATTTTTGAAACTATTAATATTATGTACATCATGTCATTTATCAATTGTTGTCAGTGTTTGTCATGGTATTCCTTGACTGCTTTGTCATTGTTAAAATCCTTTTATTACCTGTATCTACGTCAGTGAGCAGGAAAAAAAGATGAAATTTGAAATATACCCTTGCTCTGTTTGCAGCGTGTCATGGACTTTAGACCTTCCCTCATAAAACATTCATTTAAAACAGATTCATTAGAGTTTCCGGAGACAAGCGGTTAAATGCATTATTTGATGATTGCCGATTCGACGTCAGTTTGTTCTTAAAATTTAACCTATGAACTTGATTGTTTAGCTAAGCCGCGTCTCAATAACCAGAACCATGATAACATCAAGGTAAGATCAGACACAAAAACAAAAATTTCGCTACAGAGAGACGTGTAAGATCACACTCTAGAGAGGCTACTTAACTGGTTTCAGATTTCCATAGCCATATGGTTTTTAACAGAAACCTAAGAACTAATATCAATCCTTAGTCTAAACATTCGTCATGTTCGTGTGCACACTCTTTTAGTTCTCTCTCGAGGATCAAATTCGTACGTGCTATAAGTTGAGCGAGTTGCAGGTCTCCCAGATGTGCTCGAAAGCTTACTCGTGACACCATCTCATCGCATAGGTATATAGAGGCCTACGTATTACTGCGAGTCGGCGGGAAAATCATTTTACGCAACTAACTACGAGGATACCTTGTCGAAGACACTAACGTCAGGAGATAGTCATTTCAGGATTATCGTATCTTCTGTCAGATCATTGTTTCAGCAAGGAGTTGCCAGACATCGGGCATGTTGGGTTTAGCATCGGATTGTGAGGGAAGGGACACCGCATACTCAAGTTGGATTGTGATGCACCTGTCTTCGACATAATTGAGCGGTGGACACTATTTTTTGAAAGAGGAAGGTGACACACTTGTTTCACAGTCAAATATTTTGTCAAACATAATTTTATCGAACACGTCCGATGCGGTTTTTAACGACTTTTCCCAAGTTTTGTTACAACAACAAACATTGATATCAAGGACCACTATATTTTTAATTGAATTCACACAACAGTGCTGGACAAAATTGCATAATTTTGGAGGTTATTTCCTGAATATGTAATTGTTGAATAGTCACAGAAACAGCTGGCACTTCGACAAATTTCACTGCAAGTGAATAAAATCGCACTTGGGTAATCGCGTTCAATTATTGCTCAAATTTTAAAGCTGTTAACAGTGAGAGGTCACTTCGTTCTCTCTCTCTCTCTCTCTCTCTCTCTCTCTCTCTCTCTCTCTCTCTCCCTCCCTCTAAACTTGCAGTTCGTCTGGGGGAAACTACACGACACATTCATAGATGGCCAAACTGTGATTAAAGCACCCAACTGTAAGATAATGGATTAAAAATCTACTGTTCGCCTATTCAGCTGTTGGGAGATTAATATACAGGGCACGGCTAGATCCTCTTCAAAATTAATGTACGATATTTTGAACGGATTAACAGCGACCAGAAAATAATCCAGCCTTGACGGGACTAACGTTCGCTAAATACATGACATAGTGCTACTTCAAAGTAAAATTAAGTGCAATTATTCCCCCTCCCCCTTTCCCGTGCGTCATTTCTACAAATTACAGTTATTATTTCTACAAATTTCGGTCGTGCGCTGGAGCTAAGAAACATTCATTCAACTAAAAATCTGTTTCGATTTAACAGTGAAAGATAGACTATCACTTTAGCGTTGCAGGACATTTGAAGAGGACGAAGTAACAATCGGTATTTCAGGAGTTCAATCTTATGTGGGATGACCGGAGCAGAAGACAGCATGGGACAAAAACAGTTCAAGAGCATAGCGGGAGGATTCCCCATCGGCTACTGGGTAGCCATGACAACCATTCTTATTCTACAAGGTGAGTTTGAATTCTTCTTCGTAGGAGCTTTGTCAAGTTCATATACCGAGTTCGATTTAACATCCACGTCTTTGCATTCACCGAATTCGCTTCAAATAGAAATATTGTTGAATATACATGTCAATAGACAGTTTACTAACATATATTAAAATACCATATTCTTTTTGAACGAAATTATTCTTGAACTTGAAGATCCGAAAGCATGCATGTCATGCATGCCTAATCGTTCGTGATATAGGAACGACTATTGTAGGAACACTTTATTCCTATCAACAGGTGAATCAAAAATAACTTCTTCTTGGGTGAAATATCCATTAGTTTTTGTTTTGTTTTGTTTTTTGTGTTGTTGTTGTTGTTTTGTGTGTGTGTGTGTGTGTGTGTGTGTGTTTTGGGGGGGGTTTTTTAGTTGTTTTTTTTAGATGTTTCTGCATTTATTAATAAATCAAATACAAACATTGCATACAATAATCAGAATTGGTACAAATAAAGTGTGACAACTAAATTATAACAAGAATATATATACTTAGATAATACTGAAATTATGGAGGTAAGTCAAGAAATCGAGATAAATGCAGGGGCCAGCTATCATAAGCAAGAATAAATAAAATCTTGTGATTTACAGTACACTAAACTAATAACTAATGGTGAAATTTATGGTCCATCAAAAATAGATCAACTGACAATTATCACTTGAAATTACACAACAAAGTCAACCCACAGTCAATTCAAAAATTAAACATATTAATTTCCGTGGCAACTTGTTGAGTGTGCCTTTTTGTATTTTAAAAAATCCACTGATGTGGTTTCCATATTTCCTTTTTCTCTTGCTTTCATTTTTGATCTGCTTTTTAAACGCTCCTCTGAAATAATAACAATATTTTTTTAGAAAAGATATGAATAGAGCAAGAGTATTCACATTACAGGTATAATAGAATACTGCGTTGATTCAGTAGTTAATGGCGCCTTGTTTAAAGTGACAGTAAACTGGAGCTCCTCAATAACGCCATCTTTCAGCAGGATTTGATATGTCTGTGCCTCTAATGTTCCCATCATGCCCTATTCTAGTTTGTAGAAGCAAGGAATGTACCTGCACACAATTTTCCACAATACCAAGTAAAAAATAATAGTTTGAAATATAAAAGTTGCCTATTATCCAAACAAGCTTTTTTTTGTCAAAATTCAAAATAAACGCAATTAATTTTCAAATCATAATCTTAATCACTGTAAGATGGCCATGTTCAAATACTGCCAGTTTAATGCCACTTTAAAAGAAAGTTTTTAACATTTTCTACAACTATCGCATGTATTATAAAGAGCCTGATACTTCTACGCAAAGTCAGCGGTGTGGTAGTCTTACCGGTCGAGACCCCGTAGAGTGGTTGTCTATTTAATTATCAGGAATCTGTAGCTGAGAAAATGACGTTGGTCGATCTCGAGGTCCATCACGGTAGAGTAGCATAGCTGAGATACCACGGGGGTTGTATCCCACGGGCAGTGATCTCTCAATTATGTCCTACCATCTCAACACTATAGGGGCGCAGCGTCGCAAGACTGAGGAGGGGAGGAGTGTCTGTCTGTAACCCCCCCCCCCCCCCCCTTCTTAAATGTTTTTGTCTTGTTGTTGCTTGTTTGAAATAGTTGGCAAAGGCCCTGCTGACAAGCTTGTCAGCAACTTTGGTCCAACCCCCACCCCCTATTTAAAATATTTCTCTGTGTGACGCCCCTGACCGGAAAGTCTCGTCATCACCACTCACGCATCGTGCAAATTATACTAATTTATGACATTGTCCAGTTGTATACTGTGCTTTTGAATGTCACCACGAGGTTGGAGATCAAAGGGAAGGAAAGGGGGAATTTCAGTTTTAGTTTCAGTTTCAGTTTTGTTTTTATTTAGTTTTTTTTTTTAAACAATACAAATCAGTCATTACATGAAATTATACAATATTTATTTTTCCGTTAACAATACAAAATTGACAGAAATAGTCATGTAATACAGTGAAATGTTCATAAGGACCACTATTCATAGAAAAAAACCGCTATTCGTTTAACACGCGTTATGAATAGCGGTCCTTATGAATAGTTATGAATAGTGGTCCTTGTGAATGGAGGTCCTTATGAATAGCTAGGTAATTTGTGTATGGTTTGCTCGCTATTTAGATGGACCGCTATTCATAAAAAACCGTTGTTCATTTAGTCACGTGTTATGGATAACGGTCCTTATGAATAAGTGGTCCTTGTGAATAGCGGTCCTTATGACTAGCGAGGTTACCCCGAAATATCAATGTGAAATAATCAGTTCTGTTGTAAACATAATAGCTCTATAAAATACTTTTATGCACTGCATAAATGTTACTGTAAAACTTAATAGAAATAAAATGCAGCAAACCGCGCATGTGCATCGTAAGTTTGAGCTTGAACTAAAGGGATGAAGGGGGGGCTAAGAAGTAGTGAAGAAAATTGTGTATGCGGTAGTGCCGGATCGTGGTCTAAATTGTACCACATGTAGCTACAAGTACCAATAAACTCGTGTACCAGGTGCAAATCAATTTGAATGTTCAAAATTGCCTCCCCCCCCCCCCCCCGAAAAAAAGAAATGTATTCCGCTGTGTACTTTTTACTGGTGCAAACTTGCAACTTGGACATGTTGGAGGAAGTATGAGCCTTATGGGTTGGATATTTTTACCACTACAGAGCAAAAAAAAAAAAAAAAAAAAAATAGAGTCGTACTCTTTTAAAAATTCCAGTTGGCAGCCTTACTGATTTTGTCATATATTTTTCAATTATACTGCAAAACTGAGCATTGTTTCTCAATCTGTCCGTTAACAGAAATACAATATGTAAAAAAAAATGAAATAAAAGTCATAACTTTTATGTAAAATTTACAAACCGTTGTGACAACACTTTTACACAAATTAAAATAAAACTATTGCAGTGACTGATATCACTAGTAGTCGACTATTAGTATACTAGTTTTCTAGACTAAGCTTATTATCATACCGAGGTTAGCCAACCGCGCAGTGGAGAGTTTGTGTACTTTTTTAAAGCTTGGTGTGGGGTCCCTTTAAATGAAAAAGATATATTTCTGGATTTAGTTCATGTTTGGACAATTTGAAAGCTATGATTTCCCCTTTTCGAAATGCTTCCCATTTTATGACATTTATTGCACCGATCGACTGATTGATTTGATTTGATCATATGGAAAGCTATGTCCGTTTAGAGAGTACATGAAAGGAAATATCGTCAGCATTTGACAAACTTTTATTTTAAAAATATCCTGAACAAAAAATTGCATGAGATGGGGGTTTTTTTTCTTCTTTTCTTTTCTTGATAATCCAAGTGAGAGGGAGGTAACGTATACCATAAGTATGATAAGATAAGAATACATTTATATGCCATGAAAATACCCGGCCATATAAACAGGGTGTATACGGACAACAAGATATTTGTCGACAATGTTAACTTGGATGAAATAGATATTATGTTTATTACAATATGTGTAGATGTAATGCACCATGAAGGGACATTTTGATTGATGGGGAATCTCAGAACAATTCTGCGAAAGTTAACCGGACTTTTCCAACAAGCTAAGAAGGAGAAAAGGGTCCTCTGATCTTTAAAAACATGCCAACAAGGGTGACAACATGACCCCATTCACTTACCTTTCCAACCTGCTGTCATCCCCAGTCCCCTCCCCCCCCCCCCCCCCCCCTCTCTCCCTCCCCTCCCCTCCCCCTCTCTCGCTCCCCCTAGATTATCTGTACACTTCATCCTCCCTCCCCCCCCCTCTCTCTCTCTCTCTCTCTCTCTCACTCTCTCTTCCTCTTCATCTCTCTATCTCTCCCTCAATCACCATCCTTCTCTCTTTATCCCTTGTTCTTTTTCACTTTACTCCTCTCAAGCATGAAGTAGTTTTTAAGTTCTATTAAACTTGATCATTTACTTCAAAAGTCATATCTTTATGATCGAATAAACATTATAGATTGCCAACATAATATCAGTATTATAAATAACCGAACTCAGCATGGGGACCAATGCTATTATAGAAATCTGTTTTTCTTTCTTTTTTTTAACTGAGGTCAAGACAAAGCCGGTCACGCCCCAATAGATATTTTCGTCATGATGACTATAGGCATGATGGCATGGGGACAAAGTCATTGAATTGTCCAGCGTGTATCCTTCTCATTAATCTCTGAAGCAAAATAAGATATAATATCGCTGTTGCTATGGTTACCAACCGCTTTCTCAGTCTATATCCATATTTCTCTCTCTCTCTCTCTCTCTCTCTCTCTCTCTCTCTCTCTCTTCCTTTCCATATTACAATCTCCCTTAGCGCGGAAGGATACTTCGATACGAGGAGGTATGACAATCTTTGATCCGCTCCCCAGTGGCATCCCCAAAATATGTTCGCAATATTCCACTTGTATAAATATATATATATATATATATATATATATGACATCACTTTTAATTCGGATGTTTCTTCAAGCTGTTCTTTTCCCATAATTCCTAATTTAGCAACCGAATTTCACCGAGCTCTTGATTTATTTCTCCATTACATAGCCGAGGTGCTGGGCATCAGTTGATATAAATAAAACGTAATGTTCCAGGAGTTGCCGAGCATGATATACGTTGATATTGCGTGCAAGGGGTTCTTTCATGTATACAACGAACATGATTTAGGCATATGGTCTTGTTATGTTTGATAACATGGTGGCCATAAATCTTTCATTAAATTTTCATTTGTTTTAATGAAAGATTGCTGTACTAGGTTAAGAAGTAGCTCGAATGTTCCTTGTGCGCATTCTGCGGAGATTTATAATTGAGAACGAGGGAAAGTGAAACTATAAACAAAGAACAAGTTGCGACAAATTATAACCTCATAAAAGAACATGAAGAAGGAAAGCAGGAGAAAGAAAAGTAGGAAAGAAATGAAAGATAATTGAATCACATTCGACAGGACATGATCAGTCTAGATAGTATACGTACCATTACATATTTGAGTAGCCAAAAAGGCATCCCGCCCCCTAATATTGATAACGATATTTTGACATTTGGATACACCACATGCAATACTACCTGCACAGTGCAAAATATATTCGTTATTATTATTTTAATTACAAAACACAATGACTATATTATGGGAGTACTATTATTTTTTATGGTTATTGCCTTATCAAGTTACGGAATCCCCCGCCCAATACACAGGATATCAAGCATGCTCTACTGTATAACGTTTAGAGTGTGGACGCTATAGCACTGGCGGGGGAGTTGGAGACTGGACTTTAAATCAAAACAAAACAAATTGTTAATTGCTAATCTGAGGGTCATTAGCATCATGTCTTTATTATAATGTTGATCTGCTCTAATCTCAGTTCAATTTCAGTCTTAATTGTATAGTTTCGCTTTTGTGACGATCATTGTTATGAATGCGAGAGTTGCATTACGGGTGGTGTACTTTCTTTTCCTCTCGTTTTGTTTTGTTTCGTTTTGTTTTGTTTTGTTTATTGTTTTATGGCAGACATGAAAATTTTAAAGTGAGAGGAGAGGGAGGGATAGAGAGAGGGGGGGGGGGAAGAAAATGGGACTGCCCGATATAAAGAGGGATGGAAGAAATGGAGCAAAAAAATAATAAATATACTTACAGCCAGACCAGGGCAAAAAAGGATGGCATCTTAATGAGGATTTGAGAGAGAAAGAGAAGGTGAATAACATAGACGGTGAATAACATCACTGCTGAAGATAATAAATTTGTTCATATTAATTTTCATTACAAAAAGTTGAAAACTGACAAAACGTGAAGATCGGGAGTGAAATAAGAATGAAAGACAGACCCTTCCCCCCCCAAAAAAAAAAAACAACAACAACAACAAAGAACAACAACAACAATAAAACAAAACAAAACAAACAATCAAACAAACAAACAAACAAACAAAGACGACTTACATGTATGTTTGACTTCATGTCTACACAAACTTCCCAGTATTCTGATGTATCACGTTTAACTTCTCAAAAGGGGGGCGTTTCATCAAGTGTTTTGTCAGTGATTTTTACCTACAACTGTTATAAGCTACTGAATTCCTTGCATCTGATTGGCTGAGAGCAAATTTGTCGGTAAAAATCACTGACAAAACACTTGATGAAACGCTCCCCTGATGCATCAATATTTACATTGTTGCAAATTTATGATCACTGGGTCGGGCTAAATAATTTTATGATTTTATTCTCTATGCATTTTCTGTTTAGGATTATTATGTCTTGATTTCAGGTTGAAAATCCATATTAGACACTTTTTCTTTGTCTTTTTCTTCTTTTTATTTATTTCAGTGGGGTCATTATATTCGATCATAAAATATTGCAATTTATATATTCGTATACTTTGCACTGATGACGAATCTAATGACAGGAAGCGGAGCATAATCATGATAATGGGATCAGTCAAAACAATTAGTAGCGAGGTTTGGATGAAATTATATATTTCCAAGATGACACAGACATCCGAACATGGTATAGGCCTATGAATTATACTTCTTTTGTATCGCTGAAAACTGACATTGTGTGATTAAAAAAATACAATACGATGAATCATGTCTTAGTGACAATCGTCGAGGCCGGAAAGGAAGTGGGTAGATTACAACAATGAGCTGCAAGAAATAAAAATTAAGAAAAATGCAAATGATATATAAAACAAAACAGACGCATTTCTGTTCGGGCAACAAAAAAAAGCATCTGCATATAGAGCACACAGGAACTGTATGTGTATAACCTTAGAGTACTTCGAGTCTTAGAGAAGGTTTTTGAAATATATAACAGTGTTTGGCTGAAAATTAAATTTGAGAATAAATTGAAACTCTCCAAATCCTTACGAAAGTGTTGAGTAATAAAAATTCTTCATGGTAATTTTAATGTGGAGGGAGTGGGTTATAATGAATGATCAAGTCAATATGTCATTGGCAGCAAGATAAACATAAAAATACTAACGCCTGAAAATTATGATTTTCCTTTTTTCTTAAAGAAAAGGTATTTGGATCAGTTTTGAGACACTAAATGAGAATCACTTTGCTTAATGGTTTCTTAATTTCAACTACTTTCCAACCATTAAAATTATGCAAAATGCCTGCCCTTTTATTGTCACTATTCCTGGAAAATGTGTTTAAATTAAATAGTTAGCTTATGCTTGAAACTTTTTAATAATTTAACGTTTTTGGAGTCATAATCCAACCCATCCCATTTCAATATTCAGTTAAAATACCAATGACGATTTTAAAAATGTTTCTAGAGATTGCACCACCCCCCCCCCCCCCCGATCTACCAAAGAAAACGAAAATGTCAAGTCACAGTTCACTTTTCGTTGACCCTTGATCACCCGTTTCACTTACGCGTTTCCAAGGTGGTGATGGAGTCTGCGCATTGATCAGACATGATAACGATCCGAAACGCCATCATTAATAGGCCTTACGTCATGCATTTGATAGTATGATCACTATGATGACGATATTACCATGATCGTGCCTATCCATTCGATGATCTTTAATGTGAAATGGGCAAAGGGGTCGTTTTCACGCATGACTGGGGAGTATCATGAAACTATTTCCTCTCTTTGATTGTGAGTTTAGGTTAGGTGTGATGACAATCACGGAGACTGGCTAGATGGGACTGTTACGTGTGAGTTCGGAAATCATTAGTGTCGAGAATATAGGAGAGGGTCGGAGAGACAGAGAGAGTGGTGCAGACAGAGAAATAGAGAGTAAAAAGCAGAGAGAAAGAGTGAGAGAACAAGAGGGGAGTTAAGGCCGAGGGAAGGTGTGAGGGGGAAAGGAAATGAATGGGAGCAAAGAAACACCAAGAATGATTTTACAGTCTTTTTCCTTTAAAACAACAGCAAGTTTGTTGGTTTACCGGAAATCAGCATATATTTACAATCGCCCAACAACCTTACTGTTATTTTACAGGAAAAAGATTGTAATGTTATGTCGGGCGATAGTAAATATATGCTTATTTCCGGTTTTTAAAAAAAAAGTGGAAAAACGGGCATTCCCGGCATCCTGGCTGCCAGGAAATTCCCCGTGAAAATAAGGCATTTTTTTTTTTTACTGTGTAGAGAGAGGGGTACAGAAAGAGAGGGAAAGAGAGAGAGGGGGGGGGGGGGTAAACAAATACGCTGTACATCAATACACTGTTTAAAAAAAAAATAATACTAAAATAAAAAAATAAAAATAGCCCTTTATTTAAGTCATGAATTGATTTAGGTATCATGCATTTTCTTTCAAGTGATCAACACTTTAAAAAAAAGTTCGAGTCATTATCCAACCACCGCTCACAATCTTTCGTATTTCAGGGAGAATTGATATCGATAGGGTCGTCATGAGGCCAAGACAATTTTGATGAGTCATGATGAAACAAAGAACTTATCAAAATGATGATAATTAATCAAAAGACACAATCTTCCAATCGATAGGGAACATCATCTGAAAACATAGGATCATTACCTCAACGGCACGCGCCAGTCTGCGGCTAAAAACATTTTACATATTTTAATCAGATAACAAGCAAAAGATCTCAGTCAGGTCGTCATCAGGTAAAGATGACTGTCTTGAGTCATGAACGTCTAGTTTAAAAAATAAAAAATAAATAAGAAACAAAGTGGTGAAGTGAGGAGAGATAACCTCAATTTTCTCAATATTTTGATGATTGTTGCACGTGGTGATTCGTTAAAATATCATGACATAAAAAGTGTTAGCTAACTTATTTTCCCGCTCCCCCCCCCCTTCTCTCTCTCTCTTTCTCTCTCTCTATTTATCTATATCTCTTTCTCTCTCTCTCTCTCTCTTTCTGTCTTTCTGTCTTTCTCTCTCTCTCTCTCTCTCTCTCTCTCTCTCTCTCTCTCTCTCACACACACTCTCTCTCCTTTTGTTCTAAAGCTTCCAACTTTGGATGAATCTATTTTATTGAGGTTATTTTAATTTTGTTACAACAACATCCTCTACTTTTGATGATTATACTTTATGGGTGTTGGTTAACGAAGATAGAAATACGGTTTCTCCTCTAATATTCTATCAATTTACAATTCTTTTAAGACTCATTATTCTGATACCACATATACTTATTTTCACAGTAGGCATTCGCAGTTCGTTGAAGTTGACCGAAACCAGATACCAATTTAACTTACAATATAAGAATAACTGGACATAACTGGAAGTAAAAAAGTCTACCGAAAAGCAAGACTTTCACTTTCTAAATTTTCTAGGATAATAAAGATTTTATGCTTGCTTTGGGATGTGAATAAATATTTTACGAGTTTTTACGAATATAAGAATGATTTTAACATAATTATAAGTAATAAGTCTACCGAAAAGTAGGACTTTCAATTTCTTAATATTAACCCCCAAAATATCTTATATTTACTTTAGCGAGATGAATGAATGATTTATCTACGACTTTGTCTGTCCCTTTCTTCTTTTCCTGTATTAAAGTATATTGTATTTGTGTATTCAGGCGTACCCGCTACAAGCATCAGGCTTATTGGGGCTGCGCCTTCTTCCTTGTAACTTTGCAAGTTCTTGAATGTACTGATATTACTTTATATGCATGTAAATTGTACTATTTGAACGGATGTTGAATGTTGTCAAAATCAATGGAAGAAAATGAATGTTGATTGGAAAACTCTAATATCCTCCCACCATCCAACCATAGGGATATAAGATAGAACCATCCCTTCTGTTTGTATTGGTTATTTCCTTATTTATCGTACAATTATATATTTATATAAAACCCTTAAAAATGTTTTCATCAATATTTGTTTTGTTAAGAGTGAAGTAAGACCAGCTTAACAAGAAGATGTTGAGAAGGGGAAACGGACATGAACGGAGGTATTAAACTGAAAATGAAAGAGACGGGCATTGGCCGTTGCTAAAGATATTCAATAGATGTAGTTACAAATTGTGCATACGAAATCCTCTCCTTGATGTCTCCACTAACTTCTTTCCCGGCCCGTACTTTCTAAAATAAATGTACTATCGAAAACTTGCAAGCAATGAAACTTCTGAAAATTTTGCGAGTTGTTCAGATTCGCGAAAGTTTCAAGCTGCAAAATATAGTAATTGAGTGTAACTGACACCACAGTGATATTTTGAATTTGTGGAAGGTTTTTTTTTTTTTTTAGGGAAACTTTCTAGTTAAGCATAACCGAGATAACCGCAACGGTATTTCTCACTACTTTCAAGAGTTTCGGTTCCATGACATTTGCTCCCGTGACAATTGCTCCGGTCTAACTTTGCCATGTTAATCCTAAACCTAAACCTAACCCTAACCCTAATCCTAATCTTCACATTGTCCTTAACAAAAATACAAATCATGACCTTGACCTTAACCTTTGACCTTTTAAGATATGGACGGAGGAGCAAATGTCGCAGGAGCAAATGTCGTGTCACCTTGGTTTCAAAGTGCAATTTCGTTTGTTTAAGAAAGAAGATACATGAGAAAGCATTTGTTGGGGGTTTCATACTGTCCACGGTCAAAGGAAACTATTAATTGGTACGCAGTGACAAAAGTCATGAGTAAATTAGTTTTGATTTTTGAATATTTTCAATGTACAATGATAAGTACGTGAGGAAACCATGCTGTATTCCTGATACTGGCTGACGTTTTCTCTGATAGACGGTAACCATGAGGAGCAAAACAAAATTTTTAAAATATTATTATCAACTATGTTTTTGTCTGTCATTTCAAGCGGGAGAGGGTGGGGAGGGGGAGGGAGTGGTGATTATCATAATTGCCTTCTCTGTTGCCTTAAAAGGCGTATACATCTGAATAGTATGATCAAGTTGACAAGTCTTGCGAGGACTGTATAACCCGACATAGCGATATTTTATTCACTCTTTGTGCTCTATCTGCATTCATTTGTGTTAACAAGATAAAACAATATTGCTATTTATCAACAGGTAACTGAACTGTGCATGTATAAGAACCCGCCAAATTAATGAAAATATACCTCACTGCCTACCGATATACCTCGTAATCAAAATGTATGAAATGCGTCTTTAACTTCAATAATTTTAATCTTTATAATTAAAATCTCAATCTCCAATATACAAACGACCTTTCGACCTGTATGCTTTCTCTTTTATTAAGGTGTAGGCATATATCAAGTATTGACATAATTAAGTTACGATATTGGGGAGAAGCCTATGGTTTATTGTTTTTGTTTTGTTTTTGTCATTGTTATCATTGTTTTAGGATTTTTTCCAACGGATTTAGTTAGCAATTCGACTAATGGTATTTTCTGATGATCTGTTTCAACTCTCATTTGATATTCTTCATACAATTGTTCACAATTGGTTTTTCAAGTAATTATTTCCCGCTGAAAATAATTCAATTATGTGTTGCCACTTTGAATTATAACAAAAACAAAAACAAAACAAACAATATTACTATCAGCGAGTCTGAGAAGTAAACTCCAATCGAATTTTGCTTCACATGTAGTTATGTTCAGATTATACTCTAATATACCTTTGTTTAATGCGGACTGTTATTATACCTTTAATCTCCAATATGAAAGAAAGAAAACACATGGCGATCGCCCCACTCAAGACCAGTGTGATGTTTATACCTTTTGGCAGCGTTCCATTAGCTCCCAGGCTCGGGGGCTGTGGGTGATTATCGGGGGTTTATAAATTGTTTTGATAGGATGAACACCGTGAACCTGGATGTAATGACGTATTTAAAGGGAACCACCAAAACTTTCGATTTTTTTTTTTTTTTTTTAACCAGAAATAATATTTTTGAAGAATGGCTTTGAGTAGAGACATACGGAAGCTTCCCGTCTTACAACTCATCAGCGTATTACGAAAGAATTTTCGATTGTAGCACTGATCATCTCTTTAATGGTATTATTCGTAATTAGGCATAATTTTATACTACATGTTGGAGACACAAACTATGACAACCAAAGCGCAATCCTTACTTTTTGCTGTTCTTGAATTCTTAGCGAATTTGTCTGAATTTCCAATTTAAAACTATCACTATAAAAAAAGTGTCACTTTCTACTATTTATATCACTTTGTCCTTTCTTGAGGATATAGAAATGGGTAAGAGATGTACAATTACTCGTGAATCAATACTATTAATACCAGTAAAAAAAAAATCTCGTATTTTGAATGATAGGTTCAAAATGATAAATGAGTATTTACACATACTGGGAAGACTAACTTGGATTGGAAAATTAATTGAAAATGTTTGTATAGATAGATGGGTATAGTTATAGATAAATAAATGAATAAATCGAAGACAATTACAATTGAGTGCAATGAAGGTAGGGGGGGGGCAAGAGATATGGGGAGGGAGAAAAGGGTGGGTATACCGGGTGAGAGAGGGGTTGAGAGGGGGGGTGACCATGAGGGTTCATTTGTAATTAGGCCTACATTTCAACAAAAAAAATTGTTACGTGTTTTCTATCATGTACTTTAAATGTACTGGACTTCTTAGCCGTGCCTGTAAAACCTGAAGTTTGACCTATTTCATTAATCATTAAATTGACCAAAATCGAAATTCGATACATACCTTAATGACACTGTGGTTAATGTATTTAACATTTCCTGTGGGGAAAAAAAGTATATCGCTAATCTAAATGAATTGACAGATTACATAAAATAGGCCTAGGGAGCGTTTCATCAAGCGTTTTGTCAGTGATTTGCTACGTGTTTCGTCATTTACATTGTTAATAAGTATCATGATGATAAGGTCTGTTAACGTTTTTGTTTACATTCGAGTTTCGCACACTTTCAAATTTGCGTATTACAGCTGAATAATAGACGCAATAGATTTTCATAATTCTGATGATCTAAACTGAATGAAAAACTGGGGAGGGGGGACAACGACTGCATATATATTATTGAGGTGAAATTAGTGTGATAGGGTAGCTGTGATCGAAGTAATTCCCTTGCCATCATAATCGTGATCAACGTGGGCTCCTGATGCTAATTCCAGCCCCCCAAAATTAATTCGATAACTCCGTAAATAACACTCGAACAGATACCCATCTAATCGAATCAAATATTCATCTAAACTGATGCGATATGATGATAATTGACGCAGAAGAGATCAAAATCAAAACCTAAAGTTAAAATAAGAACAATGTACACCATGTAAAAATGAGACTGTGATGATGCGAAACCCCCCAACGCAGGACATTGATTCATCCAACAGGATAGCATAATAGATATGTCGATTGAAGATACTGGAATGGAGTTAACGCCATCTTTATTAGGGAAAGATTATACCGTAATACTGCTAAAGGTCTCCAGCATTGCTGGCTCCCAAATTTATTCTACACCAATGTATTGCAGTGCAATGGAAAAAAGCAAGAAGGTCAAGCTATAAAAAAAAAACGCACTAGTCTTTATGGACGTTGGCCCATTTATTGAAACATATAATTGTGAAAAGGATCATTCTTATTTGATGATCATATCTAAAGTTCGTATGCTGTTAAAATTGCACCTCTCTATTTTAAACCTACCTGGGTATGATTAGAAACATGTGTCCAAGAATTCTATTTGAAATAAATTTAGTAGGGATTAATTATGAAAATGAGGAGAGGGGGGTTGGGGTTGTAATACACGTAGACCCTGCATCTGACTTGCAACCCTCACTCCCTTGGGGGCATTTTCGAACCAGTGACTTCACTGAGGAACATCAGTACTATGACTAGGCATCTTAATATACAGTCATGCATCTATCTGATGAATAAGGAACATCCAGGCACCATGGTATTTTACTTATACTTTGTCTACATCTACAATGCGGCTGGTGTCATCATCATCACCGTGCTCCATGCATACTCTTGGCCGATGGCATGGGCTTGAAGATGACTCGGATGCCGCTGATAGATTGAATTTGCGGTGGTAACTTGTAAACCAGGTTTTGAGGGTTGCTGGTTGGAAGTTAGAGTGATTGGCAGGTGAAGAGCTTACAAGATGTTTGAATTTGGTTGGGAATGTGATGAGAAGAATGTTCCATATCATACCGTCTGGTCCATGCCATGCAGAAGGTCCTTAAGGAATATTTGCTGTATGATATGTACGACCTTCTGGCATGCAACTATTGATAATAATCGTTTGGCAAGCTTGGGATGCATCATGTTAACATGATGAAAAGCGATTTCTTTCAGCAAGGCAAGGGTAAAAAAATAGGAAATAAAGAGAGAGATTCCTCGCATAAATATGATACATGCGTTAACAGCCGGATGGGGGCGTCACTATAGGGGTTGGGATGGGGTGTATCACCCCCAATCTAAATGTTCTGTCTGGAAATTTGGGGGTTTTAGAGTGCTGTCTGCAAAGTCCATAAATCAAATCTGAGGACTCCTTTTCTTTTCTTGGAATGTTTTTGCTGGTCAGCAAAATTGATGAGACATCATGCCCCTCCCCCACCCCCCACCCCCTCACCCAGTTCAAAATGGTATACCGGCATCTCAGCAGCCAAGTCATCAGCCAGATGAGATGACAAATCGTGAAAGAAATGTATTACCATGGAAATGATGATTGTTATCATGAACGGTAGGATGAGTAAGATGTTGTTCATGATGATGATGGTGATGATAATGATGATGATGATGATGATGATGATGATGATGATGATGATGATGATGATTACGATGATTGATGATGATGATGATGATGATGATGATGATGATGATGATGATGGTGATGACATAATGCTTTTTATCTGGAAGGTAAAACAGAGAGAGTATATAAAGTTCCCTTCAATTAAGTCTCCCCCAATATTTATGACGTAATGGACACGATGAAATGACGTAGGGTACCTAGATAAAGTATTATATTCTATCATGTAATAGATCATGTGACAGTCAGTCCTCTAATGTTAATATACGGTACTTTATGTTTCACTATGGCTTCGAAAGGTTAATTCTGTATGAAATTACCAAGAAATTTTGTCAGACTTTCTTACATTCTTTTGATACAAAATTCCAATCAAAAAAGATATTCACCAAAACTGCCAAGGCTTCTATGTGTAGCCTAGTCCATACCCGTTATGGTTTAGAGTCCTATATAATAAGATTTTACAGGCATGACCGGAGGGGGGGGGGGGCTCAAACGTTTTGAAATGGATGACTTCATGCACGGAACGTAATCCGTTTAGAAATTCTGAAGTATACAATCATCCTTAATATGTGAGGCATATATTGGATTAAATGCCTAACCGACTCTTTCACTCAACCTTATAGCTCACTTCCTCTCTCTGTATTGCTCTTCGGATATATTTCCAGAGTACTGGTTAGATTGTAATTTATATGAAATTTCAAAATGGGGAAATATCATGCATACTTCCATGAAGATCATGAGATCACACATTTCAAGAGAGATTTTGGATTCCTCCCCTGTTCCCCCACCTAACCATAAAAAGGTTACATCTCATCTTAAGAAGTTATTTTATGAGATGTACATGTATATATGTATTTTTCTTTTTAAAAAGGTACAGCCGTAAGAATGTTATTGAACCCATGAAAATGAATCCGATGTGGAGGGGGAGGGGCATTGTCACAAGGCCCCTCCCCCACCTCCTCCCCACTTCTGACGTGTTCGTGTTTGTTTTGTTTTGTTTTTTTAAGAGGGTTTTGTATAATTTCAATTTTTAACATTAATATGACTATCTGTTTATTTTTTATGATTCTTTCCAAATAGTTTCATAATACTTTCAGTCATTTTCAGTATTTGTTCATGTCCCATTTTTCAAATGAGCCACTTCGCCCCTCCATTTTTATTAGATTGCTATAGCCTACATGTAGTGGATCACACTGCCTACTTTTAGCCACCACACGAGACAATCTACTTTCACAATGGACACCCTTAAAATTGCGCTATGGGGCAGGGATTATGTGCAATGAATCGCAAAGGTTAAAGAGTGCAAAGTAATATGGACTGAGCTTTCAGTTATTCCTCTCCTGTATTAAAATGATTTTTATAGCACCGAAGCGTCTCGACGGTGTCTTCAAACGGCATTACAAAACATGGCAAAAGAAACGCCTAGTTATATATTTTAGCTTGAAGGCTTTGCTGCTTTACAGGGGTATGGCTTTTCCTTTAATTCATGTATATTTCTTCTGTATCAAATTTGTATTGCAATCTTATTTTCTTTATTTTTCCTGTTTCGCTATCATCCCGATGTTCCTCTCTCTCTCTCTCTCTCTTTCTCTCTCTCTCTCTCTCTCTCTCTCTCTCTCTCTCTCTCTCGCTCCCTCCCTCTACACTCCCTCCCTCCCTAACCCTCGGAAATCAAGAAACCTATTCCTACCTGTATATAACCCTATATTTATAGCTAATCTTGACCATTATCACTCCTATCAGAATTTTTTTTTTTTACATATACCATTTCTATTTTCATTTTTAGCTGAATATTGTTTCATTGAATAATACGGTACTGGGGACCTTATCATGCCTTTCTCGACATTTTCTTGGCAACGCGACTTGTTGTTGCAAACCCGTACGAGGAAATATTCATGATTGTGAAAAGTTCAGGAAATTTTTCAAATTGGAATTAATTTATTCTCGTTAAAAAGACCGACATGTGGAGGAAAACATTTGAAACAAACGATGAATACTAATAGTCCATTAACGTTAGAACATGTTAGGCATTATTATTGCTTTACAATGTACAGAAGCTTTCTCTTATTTTAAAATCAGGTTTGTATCTTCTTTTAGTGATATACTCAGTGAAGAAACAAAAGCAACAAGAGAGGCCGGATCCAGCCCCTCCACCCCCCTCCCCCAAATCTCCCCATCCCGTAATCCTCCCCTCCTTCCACACTGCCCTTCTTGTTTTGTCTTCCATCCAGTTACTATTTGATTTTACAATATTTTTCTTTACTTTCTCTTTGATCAGCGTTTCTACAAGCTCTACTTCTTTGCTGGTCTTTGTTTTATTCTCTCTTCTTTTTTTAAATTCCTGTAATGTAGTCTTTATTGCTGTTGTTTTTCTTTGTTCTTATTAGCTAAACGTCAATGCTCTTAAAGGGCAATACAACCTTGGTAATGAGATGATTTGTATGAAAGCAGAAAAATAAGAAAAACAGGATGGTGAAAGTTTGAAAGAAATTGGTCAAGGAATAAGAAAGTTATGGTTGTTTGAAAAATGAGATCACTACATCTATGCAAATCTCAAATTGGCAATTTGGTGATTCGATTGTGACATTTTTGTGGACAACTCTCCCATATGTTATACACAAAAATATCATTAATTTGCGGTTTTCTTCGAGGCGCTTTTATCCTCGGGGCAGTACTCAAAATATATTGGAGACTGCATATTGTTATAGGTCCTCGTGAAAGAAAAAGATCCTACTGAGTAATACATTTTGAAAAAGTGACATTTTAGTCATTTTGTGTGTTGGAGGGAATGGGGGAGTTGTCCACAGCTACATCACAGTGACATTACCTATTCAGCCAATTTGTAATTCCCATATGTATAGTGATTACAATTTTCAAAAATTCATAACTTTCTTATTGCTTGTCCGATTTCGTTCAAACTTTCACCAATCTGCTTCTCTGATTTTTCCTCTTTCTTTCAAAGCAACTTGCTAGTAAGGTTGGATTTAACTTTAATGTTCTTCATTTTGCTTATAATGATCGTAACTTGTTTCTGCATTTTTCTCAAATTATTTTTGCATTGTAATTGTTCAAGTGTCTCTTTAAAAAATCGAAAATCAAATCAAATCAAATCTATGAAATCAAAACAGTCAAGAATACACTGCCGGTAGAAATGATGGTAGTAATTTTAATCAATGAGGATGAAGCAACTTCTACCCCACCCACCCCCATTAACAATTTCAAATTTATGTCGGCAAATGGGGGGGGGGGGGGGGGCTTTCGAAATTATTTTGACCCCTGTTCAGCAATTCTAAAATCTTTGATCCATTTTCCCTTCCAATAGTTTTGTGAGCAGCATTATTAGTAGTAATACAAGTAGTAGTAGTAGGACGAGGAGGAGGAGGGGGAGGAGTAGTAGTAGTAAATAGTAGTAGTAGTAGTAGTAGTAGTAGTAGTAGTAGTAGTAGTAGTAGTAGTAGTAGTAGTAGTAGTAGTAGTAGTAGTAGTAGTAGTAGTAGTAGTAGTAGTAGTAGTAGTAGTAGTAGTAGTAGTAATAGTAGTAGTAGTTGTTGTTGTTGTATAGTAGTAGTAGTAGTAGTAGTAGTAGCAGCAGCAGCAGCAGCAGCAGCAGCAGCAGTAGTAGTAGTAGTAGCAGCAGCAGCAGCAGTAGTAGTAGCAGTAGTAGTAGTAGTAGTAGTAGTAGCAGTAGTAGTAGTAGTAGTAGTAGTAGTAGTAGTAGTAGTAGTAGTAGTAGTAGTAGCAGTAGTAGTAGTAGTAGTAGTAGTAGTAGTAGTAGTAGTAGCAGCAGCAGCAGCAGAAGTAGTAGTAGTAGAAGTTTTATTAGCAGGAGCAGTAGTGGTACTGTACTGAAAAGGCTCATATTCTGCTCCTTCTTACACGTGTAATTCTACATGCATGGCATTCAGGGAGAAATTTCCATGACTATATTCAATGCCACTATTCTATGATCACTTCCTACTTTTTGTGCTTATTCATTGTCTGGCTCTGTTTTATTCGATATGGAATATATTTCGTCATGTGCTTTTACTGTCGTTTAACTTTCTTTATCGCTATTGTCCTTAATGTACTTTTGTTACATCGAGTCATTTTTTTCTATATATCTTTCACCATTAACAATTTACTATATCCTTGAATCTCCATGTAACTGGATGATACAATTCATCTCAAATTACTTATCCATGACCTAGTTTCAACATAACGTGATAAGCAATGCATGTAAATACAAGTAAAGTGATCCCC